>LNAC01000292.1:690856-712209 GCA_002007465.1 Ailurus styani
AGCGTGGCGCTGACCATCTCGGCGTACCAGGAGGACCCGGCGTACCTGCGCCAGTGCCTGGCGTCCGCGCGCGCCCTGCGCTACCCGCGCGCGCGCCTGCGCGTGCTCATGGTGGTGGACGGCAACCGCGCCGAGGACCTCTACATGCTCGACATGTTCCGCGAGGTCTTCGCCGACGAGGAGCCCGCCACCTACGTGTGGGACGGCAACTACCACCAGCCCTGGGAACCCGCGGCGGCGGGCGCGGCGGGCGCGGGCGCCTACCGGGAGGTGGAGGCCGAGGACCCGGGGCGGCTGGCGGTGGAGGCGCTGGTGAGGACGCACCGGTGCGTGTGCGTGGCGCAGCGCTGGGGCGGCAAGCGCGAGGTCATGTACACCGCGTTCAAGGCGCTCGGCGACTCCGTGGACTACGTGCAGGTGAGGGCAGGGTGCCCGCGCCCCACCGTGCCCCTGACCCTCGGAAGCCCTCTTCCCTGGGATTCTTCCTCGGGGCAGAGATTGGGATGGACCTTATTTTATTTTATTTTATTTTATTTTATTTTATTTTTTATTTATATTATTTTATTATTTTATTATTTTATTATTTTATTTTATTTTTTATTTATTTTATTTTATTTTATTTTTATTTATTTTATTTTATTATTTTATTTTTATTTTATTTTATTATTTTATTTTTATTTATTTTATTTTATTATTTTTATTTATTTTATTTTATTATTTTTATTTATTTTATTTTATTATTTTATTTTTATTTATTTTATTTTATTATTTTATTTTTATTTATTTTATTTTATTTTATTATTTATTTTATTATTTATTTTATTATTTATTTTATTTTATTTTTTANACCCCCTTTTTTTTACCCCCCCCCCCCCCGCCGTTCAGCGTAGGGATTCTTTCCCTCACTGGTCACACGTTCTCACATCCCTCTGTCCGTCCATCCAATGAGGAGACTGCTCATTTGTTTTATTTATTCATGTATTGATTCACTAATTCGTCCGTTTTTTCATTCATTCATTCTCTTTCTTTCACTCCTACTCATACATATTTCTTTTTAATTGTAGTTGATATCACTCATCCCTTCTTACATCCACCTCTCCAATACAGAGGTCATTCATTTATTTTATTCATTCATTTACCTGTTGGATGCAGACTCTTTCCTTCCCTCATTCACCCATCCATCCATCCAGTCATTCACTCGATCTAAAGATTTATTCATTTATCCATTCAATGTAGAAAGCATTCATTGCTTTATTTATTCACCCGTTCAATGTAGAGATGTCTTCCTGTCTTCATCCAATGTAGAAATTCATTCAGTAATGCACTGCATTAATTTTCTGTTGCTGCCTAACAGATGACCACGAATTTGGCAGCTTGAAACAAAACACTTACTATCTCCTAGTTTCCATGAATCAGGAGTCTGGGCAAAAGCTTAACTGGTTCTTCTGTTTGGGTACCATCAGGCTATGATCATGATGTCGCTGGAGCTGGGGCCTATCTAAGGCTTAGCGGCCTCTTCCAAGCTCATGTGTTTGTGGGCAGAATTCATTTTCTTGCAGCCATAAAACTTCTTCCAGACAAGCAAGAGAAAGTCTCTGACTTCTAGACCTTCTTTCAAGGGGCTCACCTGATTAGGTCAGACTCACCCAGGAAATCGCAATAGATTAGGCATCTTTTTTTTTTTTTAATTATTTGCCCCAGGGGTACAGGTCTGTGAATCATCAGGCTTACACATTTCACAGCACTCCCCATAGCACAAACCCTCCCCTGATTAGGCATCTTAATTACATTGTAAAACACCTTTACTATTTGTATATAAGGCAATATAATCATGGGAGTTATGTGCCATCACTTTTGCCATATCCTATGGATTAAAAGCAAGTTACAGGTCCCGCCCACAGGCCAGAGGAAGGGTATGATACAAGGGTATGGGTCTCAGGGAGGTCCTAAAGTGATTAGGCGTTGAGAATGACTACGAAATTGAAAGTTATGTTCGGATTGGGTGGAGAGTGTCCCAGCAGCTCCCCACCTCTTGCTGTCCTCCCCTCAAGCACCAACCCTGGGCAGGGATTTGGCCTGATCCTGGCCCCTTCCGCCCCACAGGTCTGTGACTCAGACACAAGGCTGGACCCCATGGCACTGCTGGAGCTGGTGCGGGTGCTGGACGAGGACCCCCGCGTAGGGGCTGTTGGGGGAGACGTGCGGATCCTTAACCCCCTGGACTCCTGGGTCAGCTTCCTAAGCAGCCTGCGGTACTGGGTGGCCTTCAACGTGGAGCGGGCTTGTCAGAGCTACTTCCACTGTGTGTCCTGCATCAGTGGTCCCCTAGGTGAGCAGGGCTGGGGCTTGGGAGGGCCATGGATAGGCTGGAGGGGACGAGAGGGAGCCAGAACGGGCTGAGGATGTGATTGAGATTGGGGACAGAGATGGGGCTGCAACAGGGCTTGGGAATAGGGATAAGACCGGAAGTTGGAGGTGGGATGGTGTTTGGTGGGGTCAGAGAAAGGGTGTGGATAGGAAAGGGAATGGGGAAAGGTTTGGGGGAGGGAATAGAATGGAACTGGAGTCAAGGACGGGGTTGGGGCCAAGTCTGGGGTTGGCGAAGGGTTTTTGGATGGGGATGGGTAGGGGGTAGGGCTGAGAATGGATATGGGGTTGAGGATGGAGTTGGGGTGGCTTTGCTGTCAAAGTGGGTGTGGGTGTGGGTCAGGGACAGGATTGGGGCACATTTGGGATGGGTTTGGGGTTGAAGGATTGGTGTTGAGCATGGGTTTGGGGCTGGAGTTGTTGTGGAGCTGGGGCTGAGGACAGGATTGAGATGGTTGAGGATGGGGCCAGAGTCAGAGGTGAGTTGGGCTGTAGAGGGGCCTGGGGACAGTACAGGGGACGGTAGAGGCTGATGCTCCTGTGCTCTCCAACCCCACCTAGGCCTGTACAGGAACAACCTCCTGCAGCAGTTCCTCGAGGCCTGGTACAACCAGAAGTTCCTGGGCACCCACTGCACCTTTGGGGACGACCGGCACCTCACCAACCGCATGCTCAGCATGGGCTATGCCACCAAGTAAGCTGAGGGATCAGGTAGTTGGGGGGGTGTGGAGGCCAGCGACTCTGCGTGCGTGTCGGGAATTCTCCAAACCCGGAGTATCTCGCAGGACAGTGGGCTCTTCCACGTGAGACATGAGGGGAGAGTGGAAGATACTGCAAGGGGCAGGGGTGCCATTTATATAGATCGTGTGACCCAGTGGACTCCACTAAGTGAGGCTGGAAACGGTGCAGCTAGAGCCCTAGTGAGGGGGAGAGCTTCAGCAGAGGAGGACAGAGTGGTGACGGGATACACTCAAGAAAGGCTCGTAGGCCACCCAGGAACTTTGAACGAACACGAGGGAGCCATGGGAGGGTTCTGGGCAGAGGGGTGACGTGTCGTTGTAACAGGATCCACCTGGCAGCTGTTTTGAGTACAGACTGCAGGAGACAAGGGCAGGGCAGGGAGGCTACCGAGGACGCCAGACGGCACAGGGGAGGGAGACGCGACGGTGTCAAGTAATACCCGCGGGGATAGAACAGTTTGACGCCTCCTAACAAACTTGACTGTTACTGGCCCCCTGATGACGGCCCAGCCTCCTGTGCGCTTAGCTGCAAACCGGGCGGGGCTGGACTAGGATGTCTGCTGCAGCCACGGGAAGGGGCTTAATGGGTCCCTTGAGCCCAAACACTTGGGCTGCCCCGGGGAGGAACGTCGCCTGCCTCGTCCCTCACCAGGGTCCTGCCAATAAGAGTGAGCGCTGGAGTATTCGTAATAGATTAGTGATAGCATTAGTAATAGGTCAGTAACTGTAATGATATTAGTAACGGCGGTCGTGATATTAGTCATCGTGCAAACAGTAGTCGTTGCTAATACTTATTGAGCAAGTGCACCGCACTGTGCTCAGCCGTCGGCCTGTAATCCTGGTGCTCACCGCAGCCGAATTAGGTAGGAATCCTTGTCCGTCCCGTTTGACTTTTTTTTTTTATGATTTTATTTATTTATTTGACACAGAGAGAGATCAGATCACAAATAGGCAGAGAGGCAGGCAGAGGGAGGGAGGCTCCCTGCTGAGCAGAGAGCCCGATGCGGCCTCTATCCCAGGCCCCTGGGACCATGACCTGAGCCGAAGGCAGAGGCTTTAACCCACTGAGCCCCCCAGGTGCCCCATCCCGTTTGACTTCTGACAACACGAGGCCCAGGGAGGTCAAGAAAGCTTGCAGCCCCAGGACGGTGGCACCGGCAGGTGGCCCTTCCTGGCGCTGACCCGGGTCCTGGCCACAGGGAGGGCGGCGCTCATGACCGCCCCGTCCCTCCCGCGCAGGTACACCTCCCGCTCCCGCTGCTACTCCGAGACCCCCTCGTCCTTCCTGCGCTGGCTGAGCCAGCAGACGCGCTGGTCCAAGTCCTACTTCCGCGAGTGGCTCTACAACGCGCTCTGGTGGCACCGGCACCACGCGTGGATGACCTATGAGGCCGTGGTCTCGGGCCTCTTCCCCTTCTTCGTGGCGGCCACCGTGCTGCGGCTCTTCTACGCGGGCCGCCCGTGGGCGCTGCTGTGGGTGCTGCTGTGCGTGCAGGGCGTGGCGCTGGCCAAGGCGGCCTTCGCGGCCTGGCTGCGGGGCTGCCCGCGCATGCTGCTGCTCTCGCTCTACGCGCCGCTCTACATGGGCGGCCTCCTGCCGGCCAAGTTCCTGGCGCTGGCCACCATGAACCAGAGCGGCTGGGGCACGTCCGGCCGGCGGCAGCTGGCCGCCAACTACGTGCCGCTGCTGCCGCTGGCCGTCTGGGCCCTGCTGCTGCTCGGCGGCCTGGTCCGCAGCGTGGTGCACGAGGCCCGGGCCGACTGGAGCGGCCCTTCGCGCGCCGCCGAGGCCCACCACCTGGCCGCGGGCGCCGGCGCCTACGTGGGCTACTGGGCCGTCATGCTGACGCTCTACTGGGTGGGCGTGCGGAGGCTGTGCCGGCGGCGCTCGGGGGGCTACCAGGTGCAGGTGTGAGTGCAGGCGTGCGGGCTGCTGGCCCGAGGGACTTCAGGGGAGGCGGGAGGTCACCAGCAGGGGCCCCAGGAGCCGCGGACTGGCTGGGTGATTCTCTGGGCCTCGGTTTCCCTCCTCTGTGAAGCGAGGGGGTCGACCCAAGATTCTTCAGCCTGGACTTTTTCGGGGGCTGGGACTTCAGGGTCTCTGGGGAGGGGTATTTATTGACCAGGGTGTGGATTTTTAGGGGTGGGGGGGGACAAGGGTCCCCACATGCTGTCCTGGGGCCTGCTTCCTCCCCGTTCTTATTTAATATCCATTTGTACTGTGTGATTAGGATGTAATAAAGAATTTTATTTATTTTCTTCTGAGTCTCTCCCTCCCCTTTTTTTTGGAGAATTGAAGGGCTACAGGGTTGAAGGCTGGGGACTCGTGGCTCTGTCTCGGGTGCAAGCTGTTTGAATGGAGACAGGCTCCGTCTTGGGGAAACAGGGCTAATAATCCCATGGGTCAGGGTAGTGAGGGTGAAATTTCTCCAATTCTCATCACAGATGCTTACCGAGCGCCTGCTATGTGGGAACACTGTTAGGTACTGTTGAGACCTTTTCCTGGTCCGTCCACTTGGTTACTCTCTAAGGAAGGTTAAGTCATACCTTGTCTCCTCAAACCCCTAGCACCTCACCCTTAGCTTGCTTCCCATCTCACTGAGAAAACGAAGGCGACAAGAAAACTTTCAGTCCCACCCGCATGTCTTCCCACTGATCTGCATCTGTGCTCACACAAGCCACCTTCCCCCGCTCCCGAGGGCCAGCTGTCTGCTCCAATGCCAACCCCTTCCACTGGGCACTGGACCTCACGCCCTCTGGTCCACTCAAAGATCTCACTCCTTCCGTTCTTCCCATGTCATCAATTCTTCCCTCCCCACGGGTCTTTCCCGGTAGCATTCAAATGTGCTGTCACTCTCCGATTTTTAAAATACATTTTAAAAATATGTTTATTTATTTGATAGAGTGAGCAAGTGAGGGAGCACAAGCACCGGGAGCGGCAGAGGAAGAAGCAGGCTCTCTGCTGAGCAGGGAGCCCGATGCAGGGCTCGATTCCAGGACCCCAGGATCATGACCTGAGCTGAAGGCAGACACTTAACTGACTGAACCACCCAGGCGCCCCCCCTCCTCTGATTTTTAAGACTCCCTGTCTTGACCTATTTCCTCCTAAGCTACTGTCTCATTTTTTAAAAGTAATCTCTACCCGCAATGGGGCTCAAACTCATGACCCCGACATCAAGATCTTTTGCATGCTCTACCAACTGAGTCAGCTGGGCACCCCATACTGTCTCATTTCTGACAGCAAAACTCCTTGAGAGCTGTTTCTATTTGTCTCCAATTTCTCTCCCACAAAGTTCAGCCATGTCAAGTGTGTAATTCGGTGGTTTTCAGTAAGTTTATAGACTTGTGCAATCATTACCGTAATCTCATCTTAGAACATTTTCATCACCCCCAAAAGGAACCCCCTACCCACTGGCACTCCCTTGCATTCCTCACCCTGAAACCACCTCAATGCCTTAGGCACCCATCATCTACTCTGTCTCTACAGATTTGCATGTATCATTGGCTCATTCCTTTTTATTGCCAAATAATATTCCACTGTAGGGATGTATCACATTTAGTTTACGCATTTATCAGTTGATTGACATTTGGGATGTTCCTGTTTTTTGGCTGTTGTGAATAATACTGTGAACATTCACATACAAGTTTTTGCCTGAACTCGGGTTAAATTCTCTCGGGTGGAATTCTCTAGGAGTGGAATTGCTGAGTCATATGGTGATTCTGTTTAATTTACTGAAGTGCCAGATGGTTTCCACAGCACCTGTACCATTTTATATTCTCACCAGCAAAGTAGGAGGGTTCCAATTTTCCTACATCCTCACCAACATTTGTTATCACCTTTTTTTTTTTTTAAAAGACTTTATTTATTTGAGACAGAGTGCATGAGTGGGGTAAGGGGTAGAGGGAGAGGGAGAAGCAGACTCCCTGCTAAGCAGGAGGCCGACACGGGGCTTGACCAATGGACCCTGGGACCATGACCTGAGCCAAAGACAGAAGCTTAAGCGACTGAGCCACCGAGGTGCCCCTCACGTGACTTTTTGATTATAGCCTCCCAGGCGGCGTGAAATGGGATCTCACTGTGGTTTTGATTTGCATTTCCCTGATGACCAGAGTGGCCTCCCACTGACTTTTAGACCCATGCCAATCAGATGACTCCCCCCTCACCGTTCTATGGAAAGGGCTCTGGTCAAGTTCATCAGTGATGTCCCCGTTACTAAAACCAGTGGCCAGTTCTCAGGCCTTGTCTTTCACCATGTGGTAGCATCTGACCCAGCTGATCACTCTCTGCTTGAAATGCTGTCTTTACTTGGCTTTCTTTGGTTCCTCCCCCACCCCCATTTTCCTTCTCACTTCCTCTTCATGGTTCAGACTGCTTAACTTTGGAGAAACCTCCTCCTACCCACTTGTCTTATCCATCTACACTCACTTCTTCTGTGTAACCCGTGGCATGGCTCTGCACTCCTCACTCACGCTCCATGCCCGGAGAGGGGCTCTGCCTCTTGTATCTTCAGATCACACCTCACCCCTGAATTCCAGACTCATCTACCCAACTGCCTCCAAGACACTTCCACTTGGGATACCTCCTCACCAGACCCAACATCTCATCTGCCTTCCTCTTCCTCCTCCTCAATCCCCATGAAAACTGCTCCGCTGACAGCAGTAAACAGAATTCTGACATTCCAGCTGCTCACACCAAAAATGCTAGAACGGCACTGTGCACAGCAGTGGCCCCTACCACATAGGACTGTTTGTTTTTTCATTCACTCATTTTTTTGTTGACATCAATCAGTCCCCAAACCATTTACCAAATATGTACTGAATTCCACATTTTGCTGGCTTTGCAAATACAGAAATGAGGCAGCCCCTGCCTTCCAGCAGCTCCTAGACAAGTAAACAAAGATGGTGATCCAGAGTTATACCCCGGATGCCCAGACACCTGCCTCTGTGACTTCCGTTTTCATAGATGAGGGACAATTTAAATTATTAAAGCTATAAAAGCTTTGGGCGCCTGGGGGGGTGCTCAGTTGGTTAAGCCCTCTGCCTTCGGCTCAGGTCATGGTCCCAGGGTCCTGGGATGGAGCCCCACATCGGGCTCCCTGCTCAGTGGGGAACCTGCTTCTCCCTCTGCCTCTGCTCCTCCCCCTGCTCCCTTCCTCTCTCAAATAAATAAATAAAATAAATAAAATCTTCAGAAAAAAATAAATTTAGTTTCTCAGTGTCACTGGCCACATTTGACCTGCCACATGGCCGTGGGTAGCTGGAGGCCACCACAATGGACAGTGCATATCTAGAATGTTCCCAACATGGCAGAGGGTTCTACTGACATTGCTGCTGCCATGTCTATTGACACCTGCCCCTCCTCCTTTCTTCCCCTCCTACCCAACATTCTGATCCATCAGCAAACCCACTGGTTCTACCTTCAGGACAGATCTAGAACCACAGCTCCTCACTGTCACCACTTTGCATCTCCTTCCTGGAGTAAAGCTGTCCAGATTACCACGACACCTAGCACTGGTTCCTGCTTCCACCCCTGGCCTCTACAGTTTATCCATGCATTAGCCATGCAAATCAAATCAAATCATGACCTTCCTCACCTCAAAAACTGCCCATCACTCTCATCTCAGAGGAAAACCCAAACCTTACAGTGGCCAAGGCCCTGCACGATCTGGTCCCCTCACATTCTCTCTGCACACTCGCTTCCTAAAGTCCTCCTCCAGATGCCTCCCCGCGGCCACGTCCCCAACACTAGGCACACTCAGGGGCTTTTGCCCCTGCTGTTTCTGACTTGATCCATGTCTTACTGTGCTTAAAGTTCTTGTTTATAATCTGACCATCCGTTACAATCTAAGCTCCATGGGGCGCCGGGTGGCTCAGTCGGTTAAGCATCTGATTCTTGATTTCAGATCAGGTCATGATCTCAGGGTTGTGGGATCGAGCCCCACATGGAGCCCCATGTCGAGTCCATCAAGGACTCCATTTCTGCAAGTTGAAATGTCAGAGAGATTGCCAGAAATCTGGGGAGGGGTCTGGGCTTGTACCTGAAGTCCTCAGCACAGGCCCTTGCACAGTGACAGCTCTACCTATTACTGTCATTAGAGGAACAGTCACCTGGGCATATGTGGGGTATGCTGCCCCTTCTACCTGCGTTAGGAGTGACCACCGTCAAAGAGGAAAGAATCTACAGAGCTGAAATATATTCTTTATTTTAGGAATGAAAACAGGATATGGAAATAAGAAAAAAATACCTTTGTTAGCTGCCCTGGAAGTACCATCGAAAGACCATCCTGGGGAAACAAGGAGGCATTTGTGTTGGGGGGAAAGGTTGGGGATTAGATATCTGGGTCCTGGAAGCCTGGATCCCAAAAGTAGATAAGGCCTGCACTCTTGGATCTGAGGGAAGAGGGCCTGAGGGCTTGGACTCCTGAAACTGGAAGAGGAGGGGACTGGGGGCCTGGACTCCTGGGTCTGAGGGAGGAGGGGCTGGGGGCCTGGACTCCTGGGTCTGAGGGAGGAGGGGCTGGGGGTCTGGACTCCTGGGTCTGAGGGAGGAGGGGCTGGGGGTCTGGACTCCTGGGTCTGAGGGAGGAGGGGCTGGGAGTCAGGACTCCTGGGTCTGAGGGAGGAGGGGCTGGGAGTCTGGACTCCTGGGTCTGAGGGAGGAGGGGCTGGGGGTCTGGACTCCTGGGTCTGAGGGAGGAGGGGCTGGGGGCCTGGACACCAGGTCTGAGGAAGGAGAGCAGATGCTGGGACTCCGGGGTCCTGGGAACTCACCACACCACAAGGGTCGCAGTAGCTGACACTAAGGCCGCGACGGCCGCGAGCAGGCATTGGTTGCTCGGCGTCAGAGCCTCGGGCTTGGCCAGCAGCTCGCCCAGGCTTGGCCTCCAAGGCTCGATCATCTCCGCCTCCCGCGGGGCCCAGCGCAGCACTTCCCGAAAGGAGACCTGGAGCTCGGCCTCCCCACGTGGGGGCGCTCCAGTCACTGCGGGGCACGCACGTCAGTCAGGCGCGAGCCCCGCCCCGAGCCCCGCCCCCTTGCGGCCCCGCCCGCACCGTTAAGAAAGAAGTAGAGCCGCGCCAGCGGGATCTGGTCGTGCAGGATCACGCAAGAGAATGTCCCGCGGTGCACGGGCTGCACCGGCCGGATCCGCGCCAGGTATCCTCGGGCCCGCGGGAGGTCTTGGAAGTAGGACACGTCCTGCGTCCGGACCTGAGGGACGCTCGGGCTGAAGCGGCGGCAGGAGAGGAGCCTCGCCCGAGCCCAGGTCAGATTCCCTCTGCCGGGTTCAAGCCCCGCCCCCGAGCGAGACCACGCCTCCTGGAGCCCTGGGCCCACCCCTAACCTCAAATTCACCGACCCTTCACGCACGACCCGGCCCTTCGGAGCCTCGCCTCCACTTCTACGTCCCGGGACCCTCCCCTTGCACGAAGCCTGAATCTAGACCCAGCTCCCCCGAGCCCCGCCCGCTGCGTCCTGGCCCCCCATCCTCTAGAGAAGCCTAACCCTCGTCGTACGCGCTTGGCGCTGGCCCCGCTCCTACTCACACCTCCTCCTGCGAACTTCCAGGAATAGGTGATTTCCTCCTTAGGCAGCTCGAAGTTCACAGTGCAAGGGAACTTAGCCTGCTGACCCCGAGTCACCGTCAAGTCCTGAACTGAAAACAGGTCCGCGTCGCCGCCCGAGCCCGCCCCGGCCGGCCCGGCCCCCCTCCCCCGCTCAGCTCCCGTGGCTCCGGTCCGTGCGGTTCCTTCCCCTCCGGCCCCGCCCCTCACCTGGGCAGTCCAGCGGGAGGTCGCAGACGGTGGAGTAGCACCCGCGGCAGTGGAAACGCCGGGCGACCTCCTGGAGCCCTGTGGGACGGACACGCTGCACCTGGGCTCCACCCGCCTTCCCCAGCCCGGGTCCCTTTGGCCAGGTTGAGGCCTGTGAAGCCTCCCGGGCTCTGACGGCCACACAGGTCCTGGGCGCCGCCTCCCTGCGCTCACTGGCTGGCTCGCCACTCTCCGGCCTCTAGGACGCCTATTGGCTTGTTTCTGCTTTCGGGCCCGCCTTGGACGAGGTTCGTGAGCAATACCTGGTTTCATTCGTCTTCTCCAGGGTTCTTACTGGCAACCCGTTCTAAACCCCGGGTTTCGCTCCCGACCACCTCCCTTTCCCCTCATTTCTGAGCTTGGGATGAAGAACTTACCGCAGGGAGGGACGCAGGCCCGGACTGTGGAGAGAGAGGAAGCGTTACGATCCCGGCAGGCCTGGGAGTGCCCACCCGAAGCTCCCCCGGAGGACAGGTTACTGGGCCAGGTGCTTTCCTCCGAGGGGGCGGAGCCAGGCCTGCCGCAGCCCACCTGGGGGCGGGGCCAAACCGGCAGCGTCCCACCTGTAGGCGGGGCCAGGCCCGCCGCGGCCCACTAAGGTCCCGCACAGACCTGCTGCCGACTAAGGCCGGATGGACCCTGGGCGTTAGTTTCAGGGGACAGGGTCAAGCGAGGGGGCTCATTTAGAGAAGAGGCGTGGCCAGGCTAGAATTCGCCCACTGAGGGGGCCCGGTTGGAAAGGGGGCGTCACAGAGTGCGCAGGGCCAGGGAGATCCGGAGGGAGGCCCAGGGTTAATATGGTAGAGAAGCATCCCAAGAAAGGAGGTCCTCCGTTGACGCGCGGACTAGATTCTAGAGTGTTCCTTGTAGGGGAAGAGGCTCAGAGGGACTGGGCCGAGGGGAGAAGATGGCTCGCTGGCCTAGGGTTATAGAACTGTATGTGTACGTGCGCTTAGCTTCTTTCACCTTCTTTAAGCTGCGTAATGACCTTCCGCATTTTCTCCGCAGCATTAGGAAAAGCCACCTTAAAGGAGCCTGGAGGGTGGAGGGGGGCCTTGTAGTAAAAACGCTTCCTCAAGGTCGGTCAAGTTGCTCTCACGGTGTTTGTCCCTTCCTCAGTCCCTCCTCATCCCCACGTGTCTGGTTATAAAGCACCGCTCCTCTCACCTCCTCCCGCCCTGTCTACCTGGAAGGCTGACGGATCCCCAAGTCTCCTTCCGTCTGCCTTTGGACTATCTTTCTGATGGAACCCCTCCTTTGCATCCTCCGCGTTCATCTTGTTGAGGGGAAAGGGGAGGATAAAGATCAAATTCCTCACCAAGTCCTACTAGGCCCTACAAGTTCTGGCCTAGTTTCCTCCACCTCTATTCCATTCCTGTTGCCTACCTTTCATTTCCCCAGCATGAAAACACCATATTTGCTAGCACCTCAGAGCCTTTGCATGTGCTGGCATGTTTCTAGCGTATCTTTCCCGCTACTCCTACTCATCCTTCATCTCCTACCTCATGTCATCTCCTTCGAGGTTTTCCCTGACCACAAATCTAATCTAATCCAGTTCCCTATTTTTGCCTCTCGAAGTGTTCCATTCATTCCATGCAGAATTCTCACCAGTTTACAATTATATATATTTATATATACAGTGATCATTTAAGTCTGTGTCTTCAGTTAGTAAACAGGTCATTCTTCAGGGCTGTATCCCCAGAACCCAGGAGGGGGCCCTGAGTCTTAGCAAGTGTTCAGGAAGTATGTGTAGAATGAATTCCAGGATCCAGCTGGAGTGGAGACCACAACTGGTGGCCTGTGGCTCTAGTCCATCCCTTGAATGTGTTATATTTGGACTGGAAAGTATTTTTAAAAACGAACCAGTTGCCATCGTATAAAATTTGGGAAAATCGCATAAAATGTTTGGCATCTCTTTTACAAAATTTGGAAGAGCTCTAACATGAGAGATTGTATTTTCATGAGGCAGCAAGTAGCCAGAGCTGAGTGGGAGCCACCCCCTTTCGACAGGGCACGCACCTGCTACTTCTGCATGGTCTCCAGACTGTTCATTTCTACCCCTTTGACTCTTTTTATCTCTGTTCTTGTGGGGGTTGGAGTTTCAGCCATTGTAATGGCCTCCAAACTGTGAGGTTTTGTGGCTCTTCCCAAAGTGGATGGCTGGCTGGATTGATTTACCAGTGGAGGTGGTTTTGGAAATTAGAAATGTCACAGATATGGGGCGCCTTGGTGGCTCAGTTCGTTAAGTGTCTGACTCTTGATTTCTGCTCAGGTCATGATCTCAGGGTTGTGAGATCAAGCCCTGTGTTGGGCTCCACGGTCAATGCAGGTTCTGCTTGGGATTCTCTCTCTCCCTGGGCCCCTCCCCGTGCTCTCTTTCTGAATTGTGTGCTTCCCAAACTCATAGTGTTGAAGCTCTAACCCCCAGTACCTCAGAATGTGACCGTACTCAGAGATACAGCCTTAAAGAGGTAATTAAGTTACAATGAGGTCATCAGGGTGGGCCCTGATCCACTGTGACTGATCGCCCTATAAGAGAAGGAAATCTGGACAGCAACACACTGTGGGGCGACCATGTGAATACACAGGGGAGAGACAAGCCAAAGAGAGGGGCCTTAGGAGGAGCCAGCCCTGCTCACTCTGACACCTTGATCTGGCACTGCTAGCCTCCAGAATTGTGAGCAAATACATTTCTATCGTTTAAGCAACCCAATATATGGCACTTTGTTATAGCGGCCCTAGTAAACTGATACACAGGGATTGCTAGTTGCTTCCAAATATTTCTGTAGTAACATCACACTGAGTTTCAGCTGGGAAAGCACCCCCCCCCCCGCCGGCCCTGCCAACCACACAGCTAAAAGACTATATTCCTCAGTATCCCTTGCAGCGACGTGTGGTCATGTGACCCTCTTGTGGTCATATAACCAAGTTTTGGTCTGGTTTGTGAGTGGGAGTGTCATACGTGAGTCACAGGAAGGAGCCTTAAGAGAGAAGTGGCACCATCTTATTGACCCTTCCCCTTCTTCCATCTGCTGCCCAAGACTTGGATTTGATGGCTGGAGCTCTAGCAGTCATGAAGAACTATGAGGATAAGGACCACATCCTAGGATGTAAAGCAGGAAGCTGGAAGGGGTTTGGGTCCCCCAGAAAATGAAGTGGTGCTGCCATATGAAACGTAAGCGCCTACCTCAAGGCTTTCAGCTTGCTTAAGCCATTGCAGCACATGCCTCTGTGATTTCAAACCATACAGAAAGGGAAGGAACTGAGATTACTGGTGAGAGAGTGGCTGATGTGATGATCCTTGGGTATAAACTGGAGAGAGGGGGCACTGAAACCAGGAAGTGGGTTCAAAATGAGGGGTCAAGGACTTAGAGGTCTCTCCTTGGCCACAGGGCAGGCGTGTGGTCTGGAGATGCCAGGATGGTCAGGAGGATGTGGTCAGAGTGGGGTGCTCAAATGAGAGGCCAGGATGTTGGAGGAGTCATTCAAGGAATATCTCTGTGCCAAACCAAGTGATTCACAAGGAGGATAAGTGTGGGATATGCCAAGTGAGCCATGGCAGGGGTGTGTGTGTGTGTGTGTGTGTGTGTGTGTGTGTGTGTGTGAGTTAGTGTGTAAGTGAGATATCTAAGTACATCACAGGAATAAGGTAGGGATGGAGCAAAATGTCCAAAGAGGCCAAGGGATGAAGGTTATCTCAAGTGAACCACAAGGGAGCATGGGTGGATCTTGTAAAGTCCCTCCGCAAAGACGTTTGTGTCGTTAAGAACTTCAACTGTTTCAGACCATCTGGGTTTGAGTCCTGGCTCATCCATCTGTGAGCACTCCTGCCTCCTATCTGCAGAGTCCATTTCCAGTCCTCTCTCCTACATGACTTTGTCCAAATATGTAACTTTCCTGATCTTCAGTTGGTAAAATGGGAACAATATTACGATTGGAGGGGGTGGGATTTGATGCCATACGATATAAAAGCATCCCTGTGCCAAACTATGTGCCATTGGATGGCTGCATGAGAGAATGTCTGTAATCACTTAGGATGGTGTCTGGTACACAGTGAGTGTACATCTCCAAGTTTGAGATGGGGAAACGGAGGCACAGAGAAGTTAGGAAGGTGGCCAATGGTCACAGAGCCAGGTTTGACCCCCGGTGGCTGAGTGGCATTACCTGTGGCCCTGCCCTTCTCTCCACACCATACTACCCACTTCCTGGTTTATAGACACAAACAGTACCACCTGCCACCACTGAGAGCCTCTGTGAGTCAGCATGTCCATCTCTTGGGTGCCCCATCCGGGAGACCAGGGAATGGCCCTCCCCCGCCCCCCACACATACGGCCACTCCCAATATCTTCTGGGTCCATCCTTTCTGTCCAGCTGGGCCCCAGCTTCCCCATCTGGAAAATGGGGTTGCAAAGCCCCACCGGACAGGGTTGGGGATAGCCTGAGATAGCCTCCCCGAGGGTAATTGGTTACCAGTAAGTGCAGACACGGCCTCCCGTACGTGTGGGGCAGGTGTGGCTCAGACTCAGATCCCTCATCTTCCCACCCCTCCCCCTCACGCTTGTCCTTCTCAGCTCAGCCCTCATCTCGGGGTTGCGACGGGTCCGAACCACCGCTGATCTCCTCACCAGTCTCCCTGCTTCTGCCCTTGGCCCTCGTGACCTCAGTCAGACCCTGGCTCTTCTCTCTCCCTAAAAATCCCCTGATGGCTCCCACCTCAAGGGCTAAAGCTGCAGTCAGTTCAAGGGTCCACAAGAATGGCTCTCCATGTTCCTGGAGCAGGCAGTGGGGAGCCCGTTAGAAAGGCCCAGTCCCTGGCCCTTCCTCAGACCTACTGGTCAGAAACAGAGGGTGGGACCCAGGAGTCTGCGTTTCCACAAGCTCCCAGGAGATTCTGACACACATGGGGGCTTGAGAACCACTGGCCTATGAGGTCCTACAGGATGTGGCTCTTTGAAGCCTCTGACCTCATCTCCTCCCCCTCCCCCCTCCCCCGTTGAGTCCACTCTCCAGCCCTTCCCACCGGCTCTTTCCCCGATTATCTGCATTGCTCTGCCACCTGGTTCAGGTTTTTCCTCACTGGACCTTCTCACGTGCAACTGCCCTGACCAACCTATTTAAAATAACCATCCCGCCGGGCACCCCATTCCCCTTCCCTCCTGTTTGCCTCCAGATCCTGGATTACCAACCGACACACTGCAGTATTTCATTGATTATGTTTATTGTCTGTCCCTCCCACCCCCCAGTATAAGCAACCTGAGGGCTAGTGCTCTGCAGATTTGGTCACAGCTATGTCCCCAGTGTTGTTTCTGGCACATTCGATGAATACCTGTGGGTCGTATTGCACCAGCTTCTCCCGGCCTCCAGCCTGTCCCCCTCACAACCCCAGAGGGTCTTTCTGTGCCCAGAGCTTAGCCCGCCCTTCCCCTGCTCACAGGCCTGATCGTTCTGGACAGTCTCAAGTCTCCTTGACCTTTCAGCCAAACCCTGGACCTGTGTGTCTAGCTGCTTCCTGGATGTTCCCCGAGTTCCTCACTGTCGCTATGTCCTAGCCCAGCTCACCATCTGCTCCCACTCCTGCTCTGTCTGCCGGGCTCCCCGTCTCAGGGGGACCCAGGTCCCCCCCTCGCATGGAGCTGGACCCTGGGCACTGTCCATCACCCCCCAACCCTAGTCCCCAGACAGACTGCCAGACCCAAGCCCCGTCCCTCCTGCCCTTGACTCTCTTCTTTATCCATGCCTGCTTCTCTACCTTCACGGCCCTGCCCCAGCTCAGGCCTCCCTCACCCCAGCCTCCACCCAGGCCTCCCAGCCTCCACCGCCTCCCCACGCCAGTGCGTCCCACGCACAGCTCTAGGGAGGCCTTCGACACGCAGAACTGGACTTATTCCTGCTCTCTTCAAGACCTTCTATGACCAGACGGCCCACGTGGGAAGAAAGGGTGTTTTCTGGAGTCCTCCGCACCTTCCCCCACCCCAGCTTCGAGCGGCTCAGGCCTCTCTTTGGGGGTGCGGGAGCTGAAGTCTCCTCCGTGCTGACCCCCCCAGACACCCTCTGGGTGGACAGGAACCTCCCCAGCTTTCAGGATCATTGTCAGAAAGCTTGGTGGGTGAGAGCAGAAAACAAAAGATGTAACAGCAGACGCAGAAAGAAGCCCTGAGCCAGTGTATGCAGCACAAAGTGCTCCGCCTCCCTCCTCCCTCTCGCTCTGAGGTCCGTCTGGCCAGGAGGATCCTTCCTCTCACCATACTCCACCCTGGTCAGGGAGATACGGACATGGTCCCACCTTACGGGTGGGTAAGTTGAGACCCAGAGGGAGGCAGTAAACACATCCAGAACCTCATAGCCAGGAAGCGGGGGATCCAGCTACACAGCCAGTTCGGAACTCATGTCTGCCTGATCCCAACTAGGCTTCAGACTCGGTCATTTCTACACTGTTCTTTGAGCTCCCCACCAGCACCCGCCCATCCCTCCCCCGACCCCCGAGTGACCAAGCTCACTCAGCTTACCAGCACTGCCTCCTCCAGATCTGCCACATTCTGCGTGCCCCCACCCCGCACACACAGCCATCTCTTGGGGGTTTGCACCCCACATCCACCAAACCATCCCCACCCCACTCACCCTGGGCAGTCGCCACCTCCTGGAGAGAGTGGGTCATCTGGGTGAAGGCGTCATGCAGATGGCTTCTCTCATCGTAGTCTGGGAGTGAGGGTGGAGGACAGAGGCTGGGAAAAGCAGTTCCCTCGACACCACGTCCAAGTGTGGGCATTTCTCTGTCTCTCCAAGACACCTTCTGTCTCTAAGTCTCTGCCCTGGTCCCGCTGCTATACCCCCATCTCTGAGTCTGTCCCTGCCCCCCAGTGTCTATCCTGCCTTCTCTGAGTCTGTTCCCCGCCTCCGTCCTCCCCCCGGAGTCCGTCCCCGTCTCCGTCCTCCCGCCGGACTCCGTCCTCCCCCCGGACTCCGTCCCCCGTCTCCGTCCCCCGTCTCCATCCTCCCCCCGGACTCCGTCCCCCGTCTCCGTCCTCCCCCCGGACTCCGTCCCCATCTCCGTCCTCCCTTCGGCCCCCACCCTCACTCCCGCCATCTCTCTCCGGGTTCTCCGTGCTCTCTGGAAGCGCCCCGTGCATCGCCCGCCTCCCCCCGGGCCCCTGGAGGAAGTGGCTGGTCTCCTCACTGATTTCAGCGTCTAGGAGGCCCTCGAAGGCGGCGGTGAACGCCTCCTCACACTTCTCCAGCTCGGGGCCCTCTGCACCAGAAAAGATCTGGCAGATGCGAATGCGCTCCTTGTAGGACGTGAAGCAGAGGAGACAGGCCCAGGCGGCGGTCCTCCAGACCATGAGGGCCACCAGGGCCGAGGGGACAGCGCTGCCTTGGGCCAGCAGGGCCATAACAGAGGGTCTTGGCCCAGGGAGCAGCTGGTGACCTTTGTGAGGTCACCACGGGGTGGGGGAGGGGCATGGGGTACGGGGTCACATGTCAAGCTGAGGGTTTTCAGGGAGAACGGGTGCGAGGAGTCAGGGCTCGGGCGGGTGACCCCCAAGCTCGTGGCTGGGCCGGACGCCAGGCTCCCAAGAACCTCACCTGTGACCCCGGATGTCCTCACAGGTTAAAGGGTCTCAGGGACCCAGAGGCCGGCAGTGTGGGGGCCAGACAGGCCCTGGGGTGGGGTAGGGGTGGGGGGTCAGAGTGGAGATGGCACAGAGATACTGTGAGAGCCCGAGAGACAGAAACTGAGACATGGAGAGATACCAGGAAGCACAATAAGAGAGAGATGGAGAGGGCCCCAGAGACACAACGGGGATGAGAGACAGAGAAAGCAAAATAGAGGTCCCTTCGCGGGAGAGAAACTCTCGGAGGGCAGCGGGAGGAGGGGATGCAAGGGCAGGACCGAGAGGCAGCCCAGCCCCTCCTTCCCGGGTCCCCCGCTCGGGGCAGCGGTCAGGGGCTGGGGTCCCCGCCGGGCGTCCCGTGCAGGGCGCAGCCTGGGGAAAGCTAGGAGGCCGTATAGTGATCTCCGTGGGTGTCCTCCTCAACTATACAACCTCCTACCTCAGCCCGGGGGGCGCGGCAGGTGGACAGACAGACGGATGGACGGACAGATGGGGGCCGGGCGGGCCAGGGAGGGTGGGGAGGGCCGGGAAGGCCCCAGCCGCGACGGTGAGCCCCCGACACGGACCCACAGACTCGAGCTTGTGTGCGGCGAAGGCCCCGCAAGGTCGGTTCTACGGGTGGGTGCCAGGACCCAGGAATCCGGGCCCCCGGCCCCCTCCTCCCCAGGGAACCCAGGAATCAGTCCCTTGGCCCCTTCTTCGGCAGGGACCCAGGACTTCAGGCCCCTAGCCCCTTCCTCCTCAAGGCCCCTGGGGTCCAGGCCAGGAGGCCCTTCCTCTCTCAGACGCAGAAGTCCAGGCCCCCAGCCCCCTCTTCCCTCGGACCGGGAGTCCAGCCAGGCCCGCCTCCCTGGGCAAGGTACGTCCGGGCTTCCTGGAGGCGGAGTCCGAGGGAACCTCACCTGTTTGGGGGTTTGGCCCCTTGGGCAAGCAGCTCCCTCCCTCCCTGTCAGATTCTGGAATCCAGGGCTAGGGCGGAGGCAGGGATATGAAACCTTCAGACCTCTCTGGATACTTCCCCCTCTCTCATTTCTTCCCGTGGCCTCCCATCATTTATGGTGATGACAGCTGTGATCCCTGCGCACTGACGCTGCCCCAGGCCCCGCAGCGGGCCGTCAGCTCCCCACTGGGCAGGGGAGAAGGCCGCCCCAGAGATGGCGGAGGCTGGGCCAGAGCCGGGCAAGTGGGAGGAGCCGGGCCCGGTAGGCGGTGGCGCCGCACCCGGCCTCCCCACCCCAGGGCTGAGTGGGCACCTGCGAGCCGCAGGTCGGCCCCTCTGGCCGGTTCCGTCTGTCTTGCTCTCCCCGAGCCACGCTCCACCTCCGTCGTTCGGGCTCTCTCCGCCGGCCGTCTGTTTCTGCGGCCGCGGGTCTCGGGGTCAGCGCCCGGCTTACCTGGTGCGCACCTCGTCCTGCGTCTGTTCTCGGGCTCTGCACTGCTCCTTCTCCGCTCTCGTGCTGTCCCGTCCGCGGTTCCGGCGCTCTCCCTCGCAGACGGCCTCTCCCTCTCTCTCCTTTCTCCTTCTTTCTCTTTCCCTTCGGTCTTTCTTCCTCCCTGGTCCTCCTCCCTCCCTCTCTCTTTGTCCCTCGTTCTCTCAGTCTCTTGCTTCCTCAGGGTCTCTGTCTCTGGCCCTCTCCCTTCTCCCCTGCCTTTCTCTCCGTCTCACATCTCTGTCTCCCTCTGTTTCTTTCCTCCCCCCCTCCCCTCCCCCTTCTTTCTCCCTCCCTTCTCCTTCGCCCCCTCTCTGCCTCTCTCTCTCTCTCTCTCTGTCTTTCTCCTTCCCTCTCTCCCTCCCCCTCGCAGCTCGGAGCCAGGTCTGGAGCTGGGGCTGGGGGGGGGTGGTTCGAGAAGGGGCCCAGGGCTGGGGTAGCGACCTGCTGAGGAGGGGGAGGAGAGGCGGGAAGGGGGCGGAGGAGGAGAGGAGGAGATGGGGGGCCAGAGTCGGTCCGGCTCTCATCCCCCTTCCCTCCTTCCCAACCTCCCAGACCCTCGGGCGGGGGCGAGAGTCAGGCCAAGGTGGGGAGGAAGGGGAAGGGAGGAGGCTGCCCCCGCCCCCCCCCCACAACCTGGCCCGGAGCCCAGGCCGGGTTCCCAGCATGCCCCGGGGCTGCCTGGGGCCTGAGGAGGGGGTGAGAGGGGAGCTGAGAATCTTAAAGATTTGCAGGACCCGAGCATCTCCCCACTCCCCCGACAAATTTCTCCTTGGGGAAACTGAGACCCAGAGAGAAGGGTCGGGACTTGTTCAAGGTCACCGGACGCAGCGTTGATGGAGACGTGAACTCTCCGGGCCCATAGGGCCGATTTGGGGAAGGGGTTGGCGCTGGACTTCCCTCAGGTCTGGGTCCCCCTCCCCCTCTCTGCAGACCCTGGGGAGCCCCCAAGGGTCAGAGAGCAGACCCAAACAGTCTGGCACCATGGCAACCAGCTGGCCCCGCCCCCTTAACCCCCGGAGGGCTGGGATCCAGCTGGGGCTGAAAGAAGAGGTGGGGACGCCTGGGTTCGGGGGAGGAAGGGGCTAGGGGCCCGGACTCGGTCGTTTTGTGAAGGGTGGGGGTTGGGGTGTGGGCTCCCAGGTCTGAGGGAAGAAGAGGCCGGAGGCCCAGACTCTCTGGGGTCCTGGCTAAAGGAGGCTAAGGGTGCGGGTTCTGGAATTCTGAGGGAGGGGGCTGGGTTGCGGACTCCCAGGTCTGAGGGAGGAGGGGGCTGGGGCCTGGAATCCCAGGTCCCCAAGGGAGCCTGGATGCTGGGCCTCTCCTGCGCCAGACATCCCCTGCCCCCGCCGCTGACCCCGGCCTGTCCGGCAGCCCAGACAACCTCCCCCCCC
>LNAC01000292.1:725030-769309 GCA_002007465.1 Ailurus styani
TCTTGTTTTTTTATCCATTCTGATACCCTGTGTCTTTTAGTTGGGGCATTTAGTCCATTTACATTCAGGGTAACTATTGAGAGATATGATGNCTCTTCTGGGATCCCAATTATTCTAATATTGTTTCATCTTATGGTATCACTTATCTCTCAAAGTTTCCCCTCAGGGTCTAGTAGTTGTTTGTCTCTCTTTTCCTCTGCTTCTTTATTCTCTGACATTTTGTCTTCTAAATCACTAATTCTGTCTTCTGCCTCATTTATCCTAGCAGTAAGAGCCTCCATTTTTTATTGCTCCTTATTAATAGCTTTTTTGATTTCAGCTTGGTTCGATTTTAGTTCTTTTATTTCTCCAGAAAGGGTTTTTATTTCTCTAGAAAGGGATTCTCTATCTTCCATGCTTTTTTCGAGCCCAGCCAGCACCTTAATAATCGTCATTCTGAACTCTAGTTCTGTCATATTACTAATGTCCGCATTGATTAGGTCCCTAGCCATCATTACTACCTCTTGTTCTTTTTGTGTGTGTTGATTTTTTCTGCCTTGTCATTTTATGCAGATAAGAATAGATGGATGAGAGAACTAAATACTAAAGGGTAGCAATGACCCCTTTAGGGTCATATACACTAACCTAATCAGAAGATACCTGGAACTGGGGGGAGAAGAAAGAGGGGGAGAAGAGGGAAAAAACCAAAAACCAAAAAACCAAAATCAAACAAACACAAACAAAACAAAACAAAACAAAAATAAAATCCTATATCTATATTATCTATTTCTGTTTCTATATCTATCTCTGTCTCTGACTGTATCTCTATCTCTATATCTATCTCTCTATCCCTATCTATTAGACTGGTGAATTGAACAAACCCTATATGTAAACAAAAAATAAGGTTAAATACAATGAAGGAATAAAATATGACTATAACAATGAAAATTTAAAAATATTAAAAAGTGTTGATAAGATATAATAGTTAAAAACGTTAAAATAGGTAAAAGGAAAAATCTAAAGAAAAAAGTAAGAAAAAAATAAAATTCAAAGAATTTAACTTTGAACGACTAAAGAATCATGGGGAGGAAGTCATTAATTCTCTGCGTTGCTTTCCCCTAGCTCCGGCGTTCCACAATTCTCAGCAATCTTGAACTTGGCTTTGACTGGATGTTTTTTTTCTGGTCTCCCGGGGGCGGGGCCTGTTGCCGGGATTCTCAAGTGTCTCCGCCCGAGGTGGAATCGCACCGCCCTCGCCAGGGGCCGGGCTAAGTCATCTGCTCAGGTTTGCTCTCAGAGCTTTTGTTCCCTGAGCGCTTTCCGTACCGCGTTGGAGGCTGGGACTGAACATGGCGGCTCCCAGTCTCCGACCTGGAGGAGCCAAGGCTCGGGCCTCCGGCCTCAGTGCGCCTCAGAGAAAAGCAGTCCCTCCCGTCTCCTGGTCTCCAGCCGCGCTCCGAGCTCCCCCAGCCTGTGACGGAGCATCTCTCTCTCTGACGCGGCCCCGTTTAGAATCTCCGAACCTGGCAGATCCTGTAGCTGCTCCCGCGCCGCCGCTCCCGGAGGAGGAAGGTGAGTCTCCCCAGATCTGCCACCTCTGAGGTCCTTGCTGGAAGAGCAGAGGCCCAAGTGTGCCTCGGATCCCGGCCCAAGGTAACCCCGAGCTGAGAGACCCCTTCCAGCTCGGCTCTTCCGCCGGCTTGTCTCTGAGACCTGGGGGCTCGGTCGCGCTCAGACACCCCTGGTCTCTCTGTGTCCCCGCGGTCCTGAGACCACACTGTCCCCGCAAGGGCTTCACCCCCCGCTTGTCCTCTGGGGCGACGTCCCTCTGTGGAGCCGACTTCTCACAGTCCCGAGTCTGTGCTCCGTTGCTCGCTCACCTGCCGGGNTCGCTCACCTGCCGGGAGCCGCCCCTCCCCCCGGGTCTATCTTCCCGTCGCCGCAGAGTCACTTCTCCGCACGTCCTACCTGCCGGAACGTGGTTGGTTTTCTGTTTCTAGAATCGCTGCTCCTCTTCTCTTCGGTCTCCTGTAGAGTTTGTAGGTGTTCAGAATGGTTTGATAGCTCTCTGGGTGAATTTCTGGGACCTGATGATAATCGGTCTCCTACTCCTCCGCCATCTTGCTCCTCCCCAATAAATGTGCTTTTTTTTTCCCTTTTAGTTAAAGTGGCCTCCGTGCCCAAAATGGGGCTTGAACTCAAAAGCCTCTTATCAAGAGTCGCATGCTCTACAACTGAGCCAGGTGTTCCAATGAATGTATTGTTTTAAGCTGCTTAGTTTTGGGATAATGTGTTACACAACAATAAATAACTACTACAATCATATTTGGAAATCAATGGCCTTGTTCCATTGTCATATTTCTCATTTAAGACTTAAGAACAGATTATTCCTGAATAATTATGCAAAATAGCAACAGCATGCAAAAACGTTAGGAAAAAAGTATGAGAAAGGGCAGGACTTTCTCATTTTTGCTAATGTCAGGCTGGGTTATTTAGATCAACTCTTCTGTTGGAAACACTAAAAGCACTGGATAAAACACTAATAAGTTCTTGCAAAATCGTAGAAGATATGACAATCTATAAGGATTTCCCAGCTAAGGTTTATTAAGTGGGAATTCAGAGAAGTAAGGAAAACATTCCAAGCTGCTTTTGTCCAATGAACATTTGCTTACTCTAATTATGAAAATGAGCTGTAGTTTTCAACAGGCTCCTGGAATGAAGGGAACCTGAACAAAGTGGTACCACGCTAGTACCAGGGAAAAAGGAAAAGCAAACTTAGAACCACCTCTGCAGGAAAGTACTTAAATCGCAAAAGGAAAATGATCCCAGAGCAAGAACATGGTAAAGGTATAGATGTATCAGTCAGAATCTCAGTAGGAAACTGATGCACTGTCAGGGGCCCAATTAAATATAAACTGATAGAGCTATAACTAGTTACAGAGGTGTGGCAAGATTAAGAGGTCTAGAAAGGGATGGTGAGAGATCCAGAGCAAGCAACCATGACCTGATGGGACAAGGAAGGGAAGGATGGTACCTGAAGGGAAGGGAAGGCAGGAAGACCTATAGCCTTGGAGGATGGGTCTATTAGTCTGGGTTGTCTGTAGAATCAGAATGAATAGGGTATAGATACCTAGGAAGAGATTTATTATAGGCAAATGGCTAATGCAATTTTGGAGGCTAGGAAGTCCCACAGTCTCTTCCATAAAGCCAGACATTAAAAATATTTGCAAAAATATAAAACAGTGCCATTCTTTTCATTGACTTTTGTTTTAAGAGAGATGGGTGTTTTTCATTGAATTTATTACTTGCATTAACATGTACTTTTAAAATGTGACTTTCAATGAACTGATACATAAATAGTTTGACATTTTCTCCATTTTAATTTCTATTTATTTATTTATTTTCTGAGAGAGAGAATGCAAGTGGTGGTGGGGAGGGACAGAGGTAGAGGGAGAGAGAATCCTTTTTTTTTTTCATTTTCTCTATTTATTTATAGAGTTCCCAATAATTTTTTTATTAGCACATAATGCATTATTTGTTTCAGGGGTATGGGTTTGTGATTCATCAGTCTTACACAATTCACAGCACTCACCATAGCACATACCATCCCCAATGTCCATCACTCAGCCACCCTATCCCTCCCACCCCCCTCCCCTCCAGCAAGCCTCAGTTTGCTTCCTGAGATCAAGAGTCTCTTATGGTTTGTCTCCCTCCCTGGTCCCATCTCGTTTCATTTTTCCCTCCCTTCCCCTCATGACCCCCGACCCTGCCTCTTAAATTCCTCATATCATAGAGAACATATGATAACTGTCTTTCTCTGATTGACTTATTTCACTTAGCATTAATACCCTCTAGTTCCATCCATGTCATTGAAAGTGACAAGATTTTGGTTTATTGATGGCTGCATAGTATTCCATTGAATAAATATACCATGTCTTCTTTATCCATTTATCTGCTGATGGACATCTAGGCTCTTTCCATAGTTTGGCTATTGTGGACATTTGGGTACACGTGCCCCTTTGGATCACTACATTTGTATCTTTAGCATAGACACCCAGTAGTGTGATTGCTGGGTCGTAGGGTAGCTCTATTTTCAATTTTTTGAGGAACCTCCATACTGTTTCCCGTTTTCCGGAGTGGTTGCACAAGCTTGCATTCCCATCAACAATGTAGGAGGGTTCCCCTTTCTCCACATCCTCACCAACACCTGTTGTTTCCTGACTGGTTAATTTTAGTCATTCTGACTGGTGTGACATGGTATCTTACTGTGGTTTTGATTTGTATTTCCTTGATGCCAAGTGACGTTGAGCACTTTCTCATGTGTCTGTTGGCCATTTGATGTCTTCTTTGGAGAAATGTCTGTTCATGTCTTCCGCCCATTTCTTGATTGGGTTATTTGTTCTTTGGGTGTTGTGTTTGGTAAGTTCCTTAAAAATTTTGAATACTNGTCTGTTCATGTCTTCTGCCCATTTCTTGATTGGGTTATTTGTTCTTTGGGTGTTGTGTTTGGTAAGTTCCTTATAAATTTTGGATACTAGCCCTTTTTCTGATATGTCATTTGCAAATATCTTCTCCCATTCTGTCAATTGTCTTTTGGTTTTGTTGATTGTTTCATTTGCTGTGCAAAAGCTTTTGATCTTGATGAAGTCCCAGTAGTTCATTTTTGCCCTTGCTTCCCTTGCCTTTGGCAATGTTTCTAGGAAGAAGTTGCTGTGGCTGAGGTCGAAGAGGTTGCTGCCTGTGTTCTCGTCAAGGATTTTTATGGATTCCCATCATACCTTGAGGTCTTTCATCCATTTTGAGTCTATTTCTGTGGTGTAAGGAAATCCAGTTTCATTCTCCTGCATGTGGCTGTCCAATTTTTCCAACACCACTTATTGAAGAGGCTGTCTTCTTTCATTGGACATTCTTTCCTGTGTTGTCAAAGATTATTTGACCATAGAGTTGAGGGTCTATTTCTGGGCTCTCTATTATGTTCCATTGATCTATATGTCTGTTTTTGTGCCAGTACCATACTGTCCTGATGATGACAGCTTTGTAATAGAGCTTGAAGTCTGGAACTGTGTGTGATGCCGCCAGCTTTTGTTCTCTTTTTCAACATTCCTCTAGCTATTCAGGGTCTTTTCTGGTTCCATATAAATTTTAGGATTATTTGTTCCATTTCTTTGAAAAAAGTTGATGGTATTTTGATAGGGATTGCATTAAATGTGTATATTGCTCTAGGTAGCATAGACATTTTCACAATATTTGTTCTTCCAATCCACAAACATGGAACGTTTTGATTTTGTGCTCCCCTGCTCTATTGCTTGCGGGGAGCCAGCCCCTCCCCCTGTGGTCTGTCTTCCCATATATTGCCGCAGATTCACTTCTCTGCATGTCTTACCTTCCAGAAAGTGGTCGCTTTTCTGTTCATAGAATTGCTGCTATTCTCTTCGATCTCCTGCTGAGTTTGTAGTTGAGTTGAATTGTTGAGTTCAGAATGGCTTGATAACTATCTAGCTGAATTCCTGGGACCTGACCAAATTTAGGTCTCCTATTCCTCCACCATCTTGCTTCTCCCCAGAGAGAATCCTAAGCAGGCTTCACACTCAGTGTGGATTCAGCCACAAGGCTCTATCTCATGACTCTGAGATCATGACCTGAGCCAAAATCAAGAGTGGGATACTCAACTGCCTGAGCCACCCATGCACACCCATTTTTATTTCTAATAAGACAAGTATTCATAGATATAACCTGCATACACATAAGCTCTTGGGGCTCTCAGTGCTTCTTTTTTCATAGTGTAAAGGAGTCCTGAACCTAAAAATTCTGAGACCTGCTTCCCTCCAGACACTTATGCACAGTTACACCAGAGGTACATGTGAGACTGTTCACAGCAACTTCATTTGTCATGGTACTAATCTGGAGCAATCCAAATGACCACTTAGAATCAGGTGGATAAGCAAAGGGTGGTATGTCCACATGATGGAATACTATGCAGCTAGGAAAAGAAATGAACTAGAAGTACACAACTACACAGACAACTCTCATACACAAAATGCTGAAGAAAATAAGATATAAAAGAACATACATTCTTGTCTCATATAAATAAATAATCTTGAAAACGGACAAAAAAATACTACATAAGGGGTGGCATTAAAA
This sequence comes from Ailurus styani, assembly GCA_002007465.1. NCBI lineage: Eukaryota > Metazoa > Chordata > Mammalia > Carnivora > Ailuridae > Ailurus > Ailurus styani. Next base: position 731,151 of record LNAC01000292.1, read on the forward strand.
AGAAGAGTGAGGTCAAGATTATCAAAAAGTTAGAATGTTGCCAGCTTCTGGAGGGATGAGGAGTTATTGAGAAAACATATGGAGGAGATTCTAAAATATTGTATATATTTTGCTTCTTGACCTATGTGACAATAAGAGTGTTTACTTTAAAATTACTCATGATATGTGTATGAATACACCTGTTTCATGCATCTTTAGGTTATATTTCACAAAAAATAGAGCTGAGAGCAACAATCTTAAGTCTGCATCTGAAACTGTTGAGAAAGCAGCAACGATTCAGTTTGTGGTTCATCTTTAATGAAATTACATCATCACTTTTTGACCAAATTTTCCCAAAGAGGAAGTAATCCTTTCCTTTGATCACTTTCTCTTAGTGAGGAAGGAAAACTTAATAACCTGGGGGCAAGATCACTATAACGGGATCCTTTACTGGCAAAGTGAGCATTTATTTAGTATCAGAACTGTGCAGTATGGTGAACAGAGAAAAAGAAATAACAGCTAAAAATGCCGAGAAATCATTGTTCCCATGCTCTGACGTTAATATGTTACAGTTAGGCCACCACGCAGTTTTAATTTTAACTCTTTATGTTGAACTAATTTTAGTGTTTTGAAAAGTTGCAAAAATAGTACCGAGAATTCTCACATACTCCTCTAACTTTCCCTAACATTGACTTCCTATGTAACTGATGGCAAGAATGCACAATGGGGAGAAAATAATCCCTTTAACAAATGGTGTTGAGGAAATTGAATACCACATGCAAAATAATGAAATTGGGCCCTTATCTCATACCCTACACAAAAATCAATTCAAAATGGGTTGAAGACTTAAGCATAAGACCTGAAACTATAAAGCTCCTAGAAGAAAACATAGGGAAAATCTTCATGACATTGGCCTTGACAATGATTTCATGGATATACCCCAAAAGCATAGGCAACAGAAACAAAAACAAGTGGAACTACATCAAACTCAAAACTTTTGCACAGCAAAGCAAACCATCAACAGGGTGAAAAGACAGCCTATGGAGTGCGAGAAAATATTTACAAACCTTATATCTGATAAGGAGTTAATCTCCAGAAAATATAAGGAACTCCTACAACTCAAGAGTAAAAAAAACCAAAGCAAACAAAACACCCCCAAAAAACGATCTCAATAACTAAATTTTAATTAATTAATTAGTTAATTAATTAGGATTTTATTTATTTATTTGAAAGAGAACGAGAACAGGCACAGAGAAGGGCCGAGGCAGAGGGAGAGGGAAAAACAGATTCTCCACTGAGCAGGGAGCCTGATGCAGGGCTCAATCCCAGGATCCTGGGATCATGAACTGAGCCAAAGGCAGATGCTCAAGTGACTTACCCACCAAAGGTGCCCCAATAACTCAATTTTAAAATAAGCTAAAGATTGAATAGACATTTCTCCAAAGAAGACATACCAATGGCCAACAGACACATGAAAAAATGCTTAACATCACTAATCATCACAGAAATGCAAATCAAAACCTAAGTGAGCTATTACTTCACACCTGTCAGGTTGGCTATTATAAAAAAAAAACCCAAAAAACTCAAAAAGTGTTGATGAGGTTGTGGAAAAATTAGAACATTGCACACTATTGGTAGGAATTCAAAATGGCACAGGTGTTATTAAAAACAGTATGAAGGGATACCTGTATGGCTCAGTCAGTAGTGCGTCTGACTCTTGATTTCAGCTCAGGTCGTAATCTCAGGGTCCTGGGATTGAGCCCTAAGTCAAGCTCCATGCTCAGCAGGGAGTCTGCTTGAGATTCTCTTTGCATCTGTCCCTCATCCTGCTTGGGCTCTCTTACTCTCTCTCAAATAAACAAATAAACTTTAAAAAGGAAAACAATATGGAGCTTTCTTGAAAAATTAAAAGTAGAATTATCTATTATTTCAGCAATCTCACTTCTAGATATTTATCCAAAAATATTGAAAATCAGGATCTTGAAGAGTTATTTACTCTCATATTCACTGCAGCATTTTAACAGTAGCCAAAACGTGAAAACAACCTTAATGTTCATTGACAGATGGATGGATAAAGAGAGAAAAACGTGTGGTAGATACATATGATGTGATATTATTTGGCTTTGAAGAAAGGAAATCCTACAATGTGCAGCAACATGGATAGACCTTGAGGACATCATGCTAACTGAAATAAGCCAGTCACAGAAAGACAAATACTGGATGATTCCACTTACATGAGATGTCTAAAATAGTCAAATTCATAAAATCAAAAAGTGGACTGATGGTTGCCAGGAGATGAGGAAAGAGGACATGGAAAGCTATCAACTGACATAAAGTTCGGTTAAGCAAGGTGAATGAGTTTTAGAGATCTGTGGTACGACACTACCTACAGTCAAAACCACTGGATCGCACACTTAAAAATTCATTAAGAGGGTGGATCTCATGTTCAGTTTATTGTAATAAAATAAAAAAGTTCAAAACTCAGGAAATTAACAGTACTACCAACATTACTATATATTTTTAAATAATAAAATTATTTTTTCTTTTTTAAAGATTTAGTTATTTATTTGAGAGAGAGTATGCAAGTGGGGGGAGGGGCAGAGGGAGAGGAAGAGAGAATCTCAAGCAGACTCCCCACTGCGTGAGGAGGTGAAGCGGGGTTTGATATCACAACTCTGAGGGCACAACCCGAGCCAAAACCAAGAGTCAGACGCTTCACCAACTGTGCCATCCAGGCGTCCCTCTAATTCTTTTTATTTTTAATTTTTAAAAAACCATTTTATTATTTTTTAGAGGGGGGAGGGGCAGACGGAGATGGAGAATGTTAAGCAGGCCCCATGCCCAGCTTAGAGCCCGACTTGGGACTCAATCTCATGATCCTGAGCTCTTGACCAGAGCTGAAGGCAGCCGCTTAAGGACTGAGCCATCCAGGTGCCCCTCTAATTCTTTTTCTAATTAAGTTTGTAGTTTCTTTATAATCCTCATCCAATGAAGATCGTTGTCAAAACACTTAATTTTCAAAACCAAAAATCAATGGAAAGAGATATGGTTTTGCATTTTTTTGGTGAGTCTCTTTAATATCTGTTTTAATGGGAGATAACTGAATTCTCATACCTGCTGCTTTACGCAATTTGTGGTGAGATGTTTTTTTTATTTGCCTTGTATTCAGTGGTGTTAGTGTGCCAAAGTTTATTCAGCTGTTGTTCAGTTTGTTTCCAGTTTTGTGGGTTTGGTTTGGTTTTGTTTGCTACCAGAAATAATGCTACTGTAAACATCCTTGGATCCTTACGTGTTCCTGCTTGGGTCTCCGTGGGCTCGATTCTCTGGAATGGGATGGTTGGGGTTAAGTGAAGGTGTGGATAGAATGCTAGTGGATGGTGCTGTATTCCTTCCACACGTAAGGGTACGTTTTCCTCACATTCACGCCAGCAGAGGGTGTTCAAATTCCTTGTATTTTGCCATCTAACAGGACCTCTTGTTTTTACTCAGATATGCACTTCTCAAACTCCTGGCTAATTGGAGCATTTTTTTCATGTTCAGCTTTTTGGATTTGCTTTTCTATGAATTCTCTATTCTCATTCTTTGCCCATTTTCTATTGGATTGTCTTTTTTTCCCCACCTTGTAGGAATATAGATCTTGCTTTTTTTTTTTAATCAGCCATCAGTATCGAAAAATTTACTATCCATGACCCTTAATACACTGGTATGGTTTTGGTACATTTTACCATACAAAGGTTTTAATTTTTTTTTAAGTTTTATTTTATTTTTTTAAGGTTTTTATTTACATTTCCAGTTAGTTAACATACCGTGTAATATTAGTTTCAGGTGTAGAATTTAGTAATTCCACATTTCCATACAATACCTGGTGCTCATCACAAGTGCCCTCCTTAATTCCCATCTTCTATTTAACCTACCCCCAACCCCTCCCCTCTGGTAACCATCAGTTCGTTGTCTATAGTTGAGTCTGTTTCTTTTTTCTTTTCTTTTCTTTTTTTTTAAAGATTTTATTATTTGAGAGAGAGAGAGAGAGAGCATGAGAGGGGAGAAGGTCAGAGGGAGAAGCAGACTCCCCGTGGAGCTGGGAGCCCGAAGCGGGACTCAGTCCTGGGACTCCAGGATCATGACCTGAGCTGAAGGCAGTCGCTTAACCACCTGAGCCACCCAGGCGTCCAGCTGAGTCTGTTTCTTGGCTAAAGTTTTATATCCATACAGGCACATGACTCTTCCCTACCCCACCCCCACCCCCAGAGCTTTTGGGTTTCTTGCTTAAGAAAGTTAGATCCACAGCCACATAATTGCCTTGATTTTCTTCTAATACTTTCACAACTTTTAAAAAAAAAGTTTAATTCTGGCATGCCTCTTTGTATATGGTATGAGCTTAGATGCGAGTCCCCCTTTAGTATATTTTCAGATAGGTCTGTTTAGCCAAGGCATGTTTGTTTTTTAAAGATTTTTTATTTATTCATTTGACACAGAGAGAGAGATTACAAGTAGGCAGAGAGGCAGGCAGAGAGAGAAGAGAGAGGAGGAAGCAGGCTCCCTGCTGAGCAGAGAGCCCGACGTGGGCCTCGATCCCAGGACCCTGGGATCATGACCTGAGCCGAAGGCAGCGGCTTTAACCCACTGAGCCACCCAGGCGCCCGCCAAGGCATGTTTGTTAAATAAATTATCCTTCCTCATTTGAATAAGACTATCACAATTGTTATAGTTAAAATTCTCATGCAGACTTGGATCTACTGTGGATTCTTTACTGTGTCCTTTGATCACTTTTTCTATTCCTATTCCAATATTATACTAATTTGATAACATTAGATTTATGGTATATTCTTATGCCACGTGAAAACAAACAAACAAACACCCTTCATTACTTTTCTAAGAGATTTGATAAATGAATGACAGGAAAGAGAAAGGCTCCTACTTGCTCTGTCATCATAGATTCTAAGAACCATTTATGGCTGGAGAAGCCTGTGTCCACCTTCCTGAGCTTCAGTGGAAGAAACGATCTATAAACAGTGAATCGAAGATCATTTAAATAAATGTAGAGAACTACGTTCTTGCCATTTCAGTCTCTGCAGCAGGAGGTAAAAGGGGCAGAGAAGCAGCTGTGGGACAACCAGCCAACCGTACCAGCCCCAGTACAAAATGACGAACTTCAACCAGTAAACACTAAGCTACTTACCTGTTGGACTCAGAGTAAGACGATGATGGGGATGGTTGTCACAGAACACAAGCATTATAGGACATTTGCCTGTAAGAATAATACCCTGACGAAAATTGGAAGAATGAAAGATGAAAATTGGTAGAACACAGATCTCCTGAGTTTTCACAGGTGGAGGGAAATAAAACATTTAAGTAGATTAAACAATAGGAGGATGAGTGTTTTAAGATATAAAAGTAAAATCCAGAAGAACTAAGAAAAACAGACAAATCACCTAAAATTGGGTGTGGAAGGGATGAGAGGAAGTGGAAAGATTGTAATTTTGTCATTGCTCACAGTGAAGAAAGATCACACAAACACACACACACACACACACCCCCATGCAAAGAAAACACATGCCGTATTGTGAAATATAATTTCAAAACAAACAATAAAAACAGAAAGCATAACATTAAAATGCTGATAAAACTAAGGTCAAATATATCTGTCATAGGAATGAATTTAAATGTGCTTATTCTACATATTTTTAAAGAAAAGCAATTATCACATCACATCACACAGTAAAACCCAACTATTTTCTGGGAATATAAGAGACATGTTAAAACAAATTGACTCAGAAGGTTTGCAAATGAAAAGACGGTCCAAAGCGAATGAGACCAATGGAAAGAGAAAGAAAACAAGGGCTTCAATTTTAATATACAACCAAGTTGAATTTAGGACAAAAAGCCATAAACAGGATAGAGATACTTTATAAGAATAAAAGATGCATTACACAAGAATGATTTAACAGCCACGATATTCTACATATGATACAATATCACATCACAATTTAAATAGCAAAAACCACAGAACATGAGGAGAAATACACAAATACTAACCTATATATACCAAGAGATTTTAATTCACCTCTCTCGGCCAGGGTAGATTCAATGTATAAAAACATGTAAAATTTTAGAGCTGTCCTGTCTAATGTGGTAGCCAGTAGCCATATACGGCTATGTACGTTTACATTAATGAAAGTGAGGGGAGGGGGCGCCTGGGTGGCTCAGTGGGTTAAAGCCTCTGCCTTCGGCTCAGGTCATGATCTCAGGGTCCTGGGATGGAGCCCCACGTCAGGCTCTCTGCTCAGCAGGGAGCCTGCTTCCTCCTCTCTCTGCCTGCCTCTCTGCCTACTTGTGATCTCTCTGTCAAATAAATAATAAAGAAATAAAGAAAAAAAAAAAGCGAGAGGAGCCTGACTGGCTCAGTTGGTAGGGCATGCAGCTCTTGATTTTGGGATTGTGAGTTTGAGCCCCACATTGGGTGTAGGGATTACTTAAAAAAAAATTCTGGGGAGCCTGGGTGGCTCAGTCGTTGAGTGTCTGCCTTCGGCTCAGGTCATGATCCCAGAGTCCTGGGATGGAGCCCTGCATTGGGCTCCCTGCTTGGCGGCGGGAAGCCTGCTTCTCCCTCTCCCACTCCCCCTGCTTGTGTTCCCTGTCTCATGCTGTCTCTCTCTGTCAAATAAATAATAAAATCTTTAAAATTTTTTTAAAAATTCATTTTAAAGTGAAATAAAATAGATTATTCAGTGAGTCACACCTAGCCATATTTCAAGTGCTCTATAGCCACATAGAGGATCTGTTTCTATAATTAATGAATGATGGTATCCATCACAAAATGGTAAAAATCACACATACACACAGCAAAAGTGGAAGAAAAACATTCTCTGACAGTAGGCCAAAGAGAAAAGGCAAAATCACTATTTCAAAATATCTAGAAAAGTATTATATCAGATCCAACAGAGTACAGCCACCCCAAATGCTAAAGAAATTTAAGAGTCATTAGTGATAATGGTGAAATTCTAAAGTCCCCCCATTTATGCCAGGAACAAAGGCAGTCTCACTATTAACACAATGATAATTGCTTCTGAAGTGCTAGGAAAGGCAGCTAGACATGAAATTGAAATAAAGTGTAAACATGAGAAATGAAAAGACAAGATGGTCATCTTTTGCAAATGACATAATCCTTTACTTAGAAAACCCAAGAGAATTTACAGAGAAACAGAACTCATTATCAAGTTCTTCGACTTGGCAAGATATAAGATAAATATACTAATCAAGATTTTATGAAGAATCAACAAGTAAGGTTAGATCTCTATCTCACACCATACACAATGTCATTCCGGCTGGATTTAATATGATTTTAAGGTAATTTATGTATGAACAAGAAGTATTTTCCCTTTTTAATTTTTGATTGGTTGTTTTTTAATGTAAGAAAGTTATCGATTTTTTAAAAATTAGTTGTACAACCCAATCCAAGTGGGGACAATTTTGCTGTCCCTCCTGGGGACATCTGGCAAGGTCTGGAGACATTTGTTTGTCCTGATTGGGGGAGAGGGGCGCTACTGGCATTGGTGAGCGGAAGACAGAGATCAGCTGAACTCGCTGCAGGGTGTCTTGGCTCTCCCCACAACAAGGGATTATCCAGTTCCAAATATAAATAATGCTGAAATTGAAAAACTGTGGTGTAACGCGACACCTTGACTGAGTTATCATATTGCTTCTAATGGTTTTTCCAGTTAATTTTGTATCTAAGTACAAGAAGTAAGGATATAGCCTTTCCAGATTTCTACCTCTTGTTTGGTTCAGTTTTGTAACTGAATTTGGCTGACTCCATCAGAACCATGTTTGCACTGAGCAGCTGAACACTGTCTCTCTGTTTGGGGATTCTGCTGTTGTGAGGTCCTACTTCCTACCATTAAGGATCTAAAGGCCAGATACTTGTTTCCCCTGAAACCTAGCAGTCAGCATGCAGGTGTCTGACTGAACTCACACTGAGACTTTATAAAGACATCAAGAATGGGTCAGTGCTCACTTGGATGGCTTTGGCACTGAACCAGGCTGCCCGTAGGCAAACTTGGTGACCATTCTCCCTTCATTGTTTCCTTGGGTTCTGACCCATTTTCTAAACTTGCTACTTTAGCTTTCTCATCCAAACTGTCAGCTGCCCCATGTCCTATGAATGAATTCCTTTTTTTCTTTTTAGTTAACCCAAATTGGTTTCCTTTGCAACCAAGAACCCAACTATTAGAATATAAAATAATAATTGTAATAGCAGGTGCCACTGTTTTTTTTTCTGACTTCATTGGAAATAGCCTTTTGTCTGCACATATTCATTAATTCATTTACAAAATAAATATCGACGAAACCCATGTGTTCAGTCCTTTACCTCCAGTTCTAATCCAATACCACATAGGTCATCCTAGTTTCTGCTTTCCTGTATGTGTAAATCCCTTCTCTGAAAATGAGAACTTTGTTTCCCATTATCCAAAATATATTTACTTATTTCACCAGACCCCCTGAGTGTAACTACTTCTCCCTCTCAGCCGCCATTCCTCTCCAGAGTTGCCCTCCTTATCCCGCTAGGGTCTGCTTACCCCCCTGGGAGGTTCCCACCCTACTCCACCTAGGACTCCCTCCTCATCCCACTGAGTCCTTTCAGAGAGCAAACACGTGCAAATGCCCTCCTCATCTTGCTCAGGTTCTGACATTCCTCTATGACCTTCTTGAGTAGACACCCTCCCCATTGTGTTTGAGACACTCCATTCCCGGCCACCTCTCTGCACAGGTATCCATCTGGCTCTGTGCCGCCTGAGCCCTACTGCTCAGAAAGGAAAGAGAAGAGAAGAGAAGGGAAGGAGAGGAGGAAAAAGGAGAAGATGAACTCTGGACATATTTTGAATGCAGAGCTGAGGGGGTTTCCAATAGGATGTAGGGTGAATGAGAAGGAGGGGAGACAGGGATGACTCTGAGGACTTTGACCTGTGCCCCTGCCAAGAGGAGTTAACTTCTCCTGAGATGGGGAAGACTGTGGGAAGAGCAGGCATGAAGCAGAAATCTAGAGTAAGTCCTGGGCATGGTGAGTTTCAGGTGCATATTAGATACCCAAGCAGGCAATGAAATGGATGAATCTGGAGCTTTGGGGAGAGGACCAGAAGGAGGATACACATTTGGGAGTTATCAATATTTGATAGTATTTAAAGACTTTGGACTGGAAGAAAATGCTTTGGGAATGAGGAAAGATGGCAGAGAGAAGTGTTCCAAGTGATGGGATTTTAGGTGGTGTCTGGGAGTGAATGATCAAGAAAGAATTCTTGAGACATTTTGGTGCAAAAAAGGTACTTTTCTTAAAGCACAGGGACAGGACCTGTGAGCAGAAAGAGCTGCATCAGGGTTCTGAGGAGTGACTGCTTATACACTTTTCTTTTTTTTAAGATTTTGATTTTATTTTAGAGAGAGAACAAGCATGAGTGGGAGAGGCAGAGAGCTCGAGAAACTCAAGCAGGCTCCACACTGAGCAGGGAGCTCCATGCAGGGCTCTCTCCCAGGACACTGAGATCGTGACCAGAGCAGAAGGCAGACGCTTAACTGACTGAGCCACCCAGGGGCCCCTCTACATTTCCTTTTGCTTTTGTTCTCCTCACCCACAAGGAGTAAGCCTTGGGATAGGCCAATGCAGTGTTTTTCAAGGAAGCATTTAACTTGTTTTTGGTTTTGTGTGACCTGACAGGTAGGTAAGAAGAATACAAAAGATTTTTTTTAAGTTTGTTATTTTTAGTAACCTCTACACCCAATGTGGGGCTAGAACTCATGACCCTGAGATCAGGTCAAGACCCTGTGCTCTTCCCTCTGAGCCAGCCAAGCACCCCAAGTAGATTCCTAAATTAAGGAAATAATCTAATATAAGGGGATTGTTGTTGGGAAAGCTACCTGAATTTTGGGAGATCCCTTTGGCCCTGGTATGTTACCATATTAGATTTATAGTGCTGGCTCTATACAGATAATAGGGAAGTTTTAATTTTTATATTTAGTTTACATTGAGTCAGAATCATCTGTCGGTTGATAGTTTAAATTAATTTAGTATAGGGCACCTGGCTGACTCAGTTGGAAGAGTGAGCAACTCTTGATCTTGGGGTCCTGGGTTCGAGCCCCACGTTGGGCGTAGAGATTACTTAAAAATAAAATCTTTAAAAATAAAACAAAATAATTTAATCTGATTCTGTCAGTTTATTTCATAGTTACCAATCTATTTAACAAGTTCAATCTCTTCCTAAGAAGAGTTTTTGCAACTATGTTGCAGCTTATGTTTCTGAAAAATCATTCATTTATCCTAAGTTTTTTTAGTTATTAGCAAGGAGTTGAACAAAGAATTCTCGAAGTAACGTGGTTCCTCTAGAACTGTCACTTTCTCTTTCACTATTTTCACCTTTTGGTTCTTTCCCCTGCATCCTGTGTGATTTTCCTGAACTTGAATCTATGCCACTAGTTTTTACTTTCTGTGTGCCAAGTATTGTCTTTATGCTTCTAAGTCCCATTTTAATTTTTCATTGTCATCGTTTTCTCTTTAATAATTTGCCCTAGATTTACTAGCTCCATTTGTATTGTTTTCTTATCATTGCTCATATAAGCTTTCTTTAATTCCTTATAAGTGGGAATCTGCTACAGCCTACGATTTTTTTTTTGAGTCATGAAGTTAATAAATTTAAATACTCTCAAAAAAAGATTTTATTTTTAGGTAATTTCTACACCCAAAGAAGGGCTCAAACTCACAACCCCAAGATCAAGAGTCGTATGCTACACCGACTGAACCAGCTGGGCACCTCTCTTTATAATTTTTTCATACTTTTTTCCTTTATTATTTATCAAAATTGTGTTAGAAGAGAGAACTGGAGCATTATTAGACATCTCAATTGGGCGTCCTGTTCACTCCGTGATTTACCAGCCAAGCATGCTGAGCGCACTTTGTCCACCAGGGGGCAAACTTGGACTTTGATTGCCTCCCTGGCTTAGGTTGAACAGGATCCGCTGTTGAGAAATGAAGTTGAGAGTAAACCTCGGGTTAGAGGAATTTTTTTGCTTGATGGTACAGTGCATCTATTTTCCCAGCGGATGCAAAATCAAACCCCTACAATAAAGGCAGGTATTGAAAATGAGCTAGGAGACACGGGGTAAGGGACAATAGTGGGGCAGGTATACTGAAAAACGGTACCTGGGCTTTGACCCCCATTCCAGGGGACCACAGCACTTGCTGGGAGAATGCCCCACAATAAAGTCCGCAGATCCTGCTCAGCCCCAGCTGGCCCCTGTCACATGGGAAAGCCAGATGATCAACATTTTCAAGAGAGGGTGGACATTCTGATTATCGTGAGAGATCTCGAAATGTTAAACTATGACCAATGAATTAAAACTGTTTTAGAAACCTGTGTGTAAACTGAATGCAAACTGTCATCTAGAATGTTTTGGTGAGTGGCACAGGATTCACTGTACTTACATAGCACTGGCTTCAATTATGCTGAATAGTGAAATATTGAATGCTGTTCCCCTAAGGTCAAGAAAGAGACAAGGATGTCTATTTTCATTTCTCCTTCTTCTTTTCTTCCTCCTCCTCCTTCTTCTCCTTCTCCTACTTCTTCTTTTAAAAGTATGTATTTTTAAAAACTTAAAAGTAATCTCCACACCCAACATGGAGCTCAAACTCACAACCCCAAGATCAAGAGTTTGCACGCTCTTCTGACTGAGCCAGCCAGGGGGTCTCTGTTTTCATTCCTTCTATCCGGTGTTGTGATGAACTGGCTGGAGGCTTCAGTGAAGCAGGGGGGAAAAGGCAGTGTAACTGGAAAGGAAGAAGTAACATCATTGTTTCCAATGATAGGATCATTCACATAGGAAATCCAAAACAGACAAGCAAACTACTGGAATTAATATGTAATTTGGTAGAGTTACCGTATCCAAAGTTGACATGTAGAAATGATTTGTTTATCTGTATTAGCAAATATCAGAAAATTAAATCAAAAATACAGTATCATTTTATTTTTAATTTTTGAGTATCATTTTAAAAAGCACCCCAAATCACAATATTCCTAAAAGTAAAACTAACAAAATCATTTTAAGACCTTTACACCCAAAACTGAAAATGTTACTGAGAGAAATTAAAGAAGTCCTCAGAAAGAGATATGTCATGCTCATGAATTTGAATATTCAATATTTTAAGGATAGCAATACTTCCTCAAACCAGGACCAGATACTGAGGGCTTTTCCCCAAAATCAAATCCCTACACAGACAAGGCAGTACGGTAAGTGAGTTGGGCAGACTAGCATAAGGGAAGTACCTGATGAATGGTACCTGGATTTGGCTTTAGTGAAGGGAGGCAAGAGTGCATGGTGGGGAGTGCAGCTGATTGCTACCATAGAGAATATCAGATCTTTTCATTTTTCAAGAAATATCTTGAGGGGCACCTGGGTGGCTCAGTTTGTTAAGCAGCTGATCCTGGCTCAAGTCTTCATCTCAGGGTCATGAGTTCAAGCCCCATGATGGAATCCATGCTGGGCATGGAGCCTACGTAAAATAATAAAATAAATAAAATAAAATAATAAAAATATAGAAATATCTCCCAATATTTAAATGTTGTAAGTTTGTTAAAATATTTCCAAATCAGTCCAACCAAACAAAATACAAATAGACTTAGACCTAGCCTGTTCGTTGGAAACCAAGTCAAGGGGAGAGAGACTCTTCACAGGTTCCTGGTTTTATCTTTAGCCCTGGAACCACTGCTGGTCAGGTGTGGACCCTGTCCTTCCTGTGTTTGACACCTGTGCTAGGTGGAACGTCACAAAATTTCTTCCTCGTACTTCAGTTTCATTGCATCGGACCATGTTCTAATGCAGGGGTGATACCTTTGCTCTCACCTCCTTCTGTCACCTTCAATTATGTCCAAATTTTGTACACCAGATTGATATCTTCAGGGATTTCAGCCATCACGCATGGTACAAACCAGACGTCCCCTGAATCCTGCAGGCCCCGCCCCGTTTTTTAATAGAGAGTATAACTGGAGACCCCATGCCACAAAAGTACAGTAAAACAAAACAAAACTTCTTGCATTCTCCAGCACTTTAATCCGTTGGTCTTATGGGTAACATGAAACGTTCGGGGACGTCAGTGGGGAATGGCCCCACAGAAAAGGAAGCAACCTAAATGAGACATTAATCTGCACTGTCCTTCTCTACCCCATGGGGCCTCATAACAGCTCCGTCTCCTATCACATCTCTCCTAAGAAATGGGATTATTAAAAAGCATGACCATATGTCAGTGTCTTTCCCAAAAGTCCATGAGAGGCTTATGAGCTGTGAAACTGAGTTTCACAGGGAGGTTTGGGCAGCCCCAGGGGCTGAGGCAGAGTAGGTAAGGGGGTGTGGGCACGGTGGTTACAGGGGAGGTTGTATTAGAACTTTTTCAGGTACATGCAACATCAGTCCAGTTCAAACTGGCCTAATGGAGGGAAGAAAGGTATTAACTCACTTCAATTCTATTCCCAGTTTCCAACATGTGAATCTTCTCTTTACACACTCAGGAAATTCTCCGACACTAGCTACATGTCCTGCAATTCAACTTAACTCTGACACTAGCTACCTGGAGACAGCCTCAGATGCTACAGGTAAGGGCCCAGTCCCCCAAGACTGCCCCCTTCCCCTACTTCTGTTGCCTATCATGGGTCCCCGGTTGTCACCTGCGCTTCCGAGCCACTGGCTCTAGATCAGAGGCTTCTGGGAGCCCCTCTTGGGTTTAGTTACTTTGCTAAAGGAGCTCACATTCTCAGGAAGCCTGTTTACTCACTAGATTACCAGTTCATTACAAAAGATCTCAAAGGATTCAAATCAACAGCCAGATCAAAGGTACATAGGGTGAGGTCCTGAACAAAGGAACTTTTCTGTCCCTGTGGAGTTGGGGACCCTGCATGGTGGCACGTGGTTGCATTGTTTCAACCATCTGAAAGCTCTCTCTGGACCTCATCCTTTTAGGTTTACATGGAGGCTTCATTATACATAGGCTTGAGTGCTTAAATCATTGGCCATTGGCATTTGAACTCAACCTCCAGCTCCGCTCCCCTCCGTGGAAGTCAGGGGCTGGGACTGAAAGCCCCAGCCTCTAATTGCATGGTTGTTTCCCCTGGCAAGCTCCCCCCACCCTTAGGTGCTTTCCAAGTCACCTCTTTAGCAGAGCAAAAGGCACCTTTATCCCCTCTCATTGCTTAGAAAATTCCAAGGATTATAGGATGTTGTGCCAGGAACTGGGACAATGACCAAATATATATTTCTTATTATAAACCACAGTATCACACTCTGTTAGCTGCAAAGTTTTGAAATATGCTGGCTTCTGGCACAGAGGGTTCTAGAGCTTGGTCAATGTCACCGAAATCTTTTTTTTTTTTTAATTTACTACCCCTGTAGCTCTGCTTTCCTCTGTGGGCTTTGTTCTCATGCAGCCTGGAGCCCAGCATTGGGGTCTGACAGCCTCAGGCTTGAATCTTTCCCACTCAAAGACCCCAGGGGAAAGAGAGCAGCTATTTTTCCCAAAGGTATAGCAAAAGTCCTGGAAACTCTTCTGAGGAAAATGGATATAGGCTCATCCAGGTGCTGATAAGTTGACCACAGGTGTTATCAGTGATGAAATATGCCAGCTGGCCAGTGTCGGTTCACAGATTCACCCCTGGAGTGTGGAATGGTTCACAGATTCACCCCTGGAGTCGGGAATGGTTTGCAGATTCACCCCTGGAGTCGGGAATGGTTCGCAGATTCACCCCTGGAGTAGGGAATGGTTCGCATATTCACCCCTGGAGTAGGGAATGGTTTGCAGATTCACCCCTGGAGTAGGGAATGGAGTTGGTGATGGGAGGGTTGTCATCCTCCAAAACAAAATCAAGATGCTGCTTTTATTTTTTATTATTTTTTAAAGATTTTTAAAATTTATTTTAGAGGCAGTGGTCGATGCCATGACCTTGAGATCATGACTGGAGCCAAATCCAAGAATTGGACACTCAACAGACTGAGTCACCCAGGTACCCTAAGATACTGCTTTTATTTTTTTAAATTATTTTATTTTTATTTAAATTCAGTTAACATATATTATCGGTTTCAGAGGTAGAGGTCAGTGATTCAACGGTCTTATATAACACCCAGTGCTAATTACATCACGTGCCCTCCTTAATGCCCATCACCCCGTTACCCCACCCCCCCACCTCCCCTCCAGCAACCCTGGTTTTTTTCCTATGATTAAGGGTCTCTTACAGTTTGTCTCCCTCTTTGATTTCTTCTTCTTTTTTTTTAAAGATTTTATTTATTTATTTGACACAGAGAGAGAGATTACAAGTAGGCAGAGAGGCAGGCAGAGAGACAGGGAGAGGAGGAAGCAGGCTCCCTGCTGAGCAGAGAGCCCGATGCGGGCCTCGATCCCAGGACCCTGGGATCATGACCTGAGCCGAAAGCAGAGGCTTTAACCCACTGAGCCACCCAGGCGCCCTCTTTCATTTCTTCTTATTTTTTCCTCTCTTCCCCTATGATCCTCTGTTTTGTTTCTTAAATGCCACGTATCAGTGAGATCATTTGATGACTGTCTTTCTCTGATTGACTTATTTCACTTAGCATTACCACCTTCGTTCCATCCATGTCATTACAAATAGCAAGGTTTCATTTTTGATGGCTGCATAGTATTCTACTGTATGTAGATACCACAGCTTCTTTATCCATTCATCTGTAGATGGACATCTGGGTTCTTTCCATAGTTTGGCTATTGTGGACATGGCTGCTATAAACATTCGTGTGCAGGTACCCTTCAGGTCACCACATTTGTATCTTTGGGGTAAACACCCAGTAGTGCAATTACTGGGTTGTAGGGTAGCTCCATTTTCAACTTTTTGAGGAACCTTTATACTGTTTTCCAGAGTGGATGCACCAGCTTGCATTCTCACCAACAGTGTAGGAGGGTTCCCCTTTCTCCGTATCCTCACCAACACCTGTCGTTTCCTGACTTGTTAATTTTAGCCATGCTGACTGGTGTGAGATGGTATCTCACTGTGGTTTTGATTTGTATTTCCCTGATGCCGACTGATGTTGAGTATTTCTTCATGTGTCTGTTGGTCATTTCTATGTCTTCTTTGGAGAAATGTCTGTTCCTGTCTGCTGCCCATTTCTTGATTGGATTATTTGTTCTTTGGGTATCAAGTTTGGTAAGTTCTTTTTTTTTTTTTTAAAGATTTTATTTATTTATTTCACAGCGGGAGAGAGATCACAAGGAGGCAGAGAGGCAGGCAGAGAGAGAGGGGGAAGCAGGCTCTCTGCTGAGCAGAGAGCCCGATATGGGCCTCGATCCCAGGACCCTGAGATCATGACCTGAGTCGAAAGCAGAGGCTTTAACCCACTGAGCCACCCAGGCGCCCAAGTTTGGTAAGTTCTTTATAGATTTTGGATATTAGCCCTTTATCTGATACGTCATTTGCAAATATCTTCTCCCATTTTGTTGATTGTCTTTTGGTTTTGTTGACTATTTCCTTTGCTGTGCAAAAGCTTTTTATCTTGATAAAGACCCAATAGTTCATTTTTCCCTTTGTTTCCCTTGCCCTTGGAGACACGTCTAGCAAGAAGTTGCTGTGGCCAAGGTCACAGAGGTTGTTGCCTGTGTTCTCCTCTAGGATTTTGATGGATTGCAGTTTCCCATAGATGTCTTTCATCCATTTTGAGTCTATTTTTGTGTATGGTGTAAGGAAATGGCCCAGTTTCATTTTTCTGCATGTGGATATCCAATTTTCCCAATATTATTTGTTGAAGAGTCTGTCTTTTTTCCATTGGATATTCTTTCCTGCTTTGTCGAAGATTAGTTGACCATAAAGTTGAAGGTCTATTTCTGGGCTCTCTATCCTGTTCCATTGATCTCTGGATCTGTCTGTTTTTGTGCCAGGACCACATACTGTCTTGATGATTACAGTTTTGTAATAGAGCTGAAGCCTGGAATTGTGATGCCACCACTTTCGGTTTTCTTTTTCAACATTCCTTTGACTATTTGGGGTCTTATCTGGTTCCATACAAATTTTAGGATTATTTGTTCCAGCTTTATGAAAAAAGTTGATGATATTTTGATAGGGATTTCATTGACTATATAGATTGCTCTAGGTAGCATGGACATTTTCACAATATTTGTTCTTCCAATTCATGAGCATGGAACGTTTTTCCATTTCTTTGTATCTTCCTCAATTTCTTTCATGAGCGTTCTACAGTTTTCTGAGTACAGATCCTCTACCTCTTTACCTCTTTTATTCCTAGGTATCTTGTGGTTTGGGGTGCAACTGTAAATCGGATTGACTCCTTAATTTCTTTCTTCTGTCTCATTTTTCATGTATAGAAATGCAACTGATTTCCGTGCATTGATTTTATATCCTGCTGCTTTGTTAATTTCCCGTGTGAGTTCTAGCAGTTTTGGGGTGGAGTCTTCTGAGTTTTCCACATAGAGTAAGATGCTGCTTTTAGATAGAAACCGGGATCTGGATGGTCAAAAGACCAACCAACCAACCAAACAAACAAACAAACAAACAAATAAACAACAATAAACCAATGGCACAGGAAGACAGAGCCATGAGGGAGCTCTGGGGAGCTCAGGAACGTAGGGGAGGCAGTGGGGGTGAGGACAGGTTTTTCCATGGCTGTAAGATGTGTGGGTTGGACTGCAGATCTGACCCTGAGAACTTGTGTTAGTGTTTCCACACCCACCCAGGTGCCCTCAGAGGGCTGCTGGGCCCTCAGGCTAGGACAGAGTCTTCTTCCTCAGTCCACGTCTACTGGCCCAGAGGTTGTCCCATCCAGCTTCTTCCTTCCTTGGAAATTTTATGGGGAAATGTCCTTTTCTGTTCAAACAAGGGCCTTTTGTCTATGCATTGTGACTTCTGCAGGCAACTTCCTGCCCACTCACTGGCCTTGTCTGTGTTCCCGTGATTAATACATGAATCAGAGCATGAAGGGGGTTGGATCCCCAGACTAGGGATGCTTCTGCCCTCTCTGCTAATGACAGGGTAGCCCCAGAGGGCAGAGTGGGGCTGCCTTGTTCCAGCCTGTCCCACAGACAGAGCCTGTGCAGGGAGATGGATATGTGCACGGATCCTGAGTCTTCCCCACTTGACATATGGTCTGACTTTGATCCTCAGGGCAGTCAAGTCCCAAATCCATGTTCAAAATTCCCCCAGCTAACGTGTGGCTTTGGTGCCTCCCTTCCCTGTCTGGTTTCTACCCTGTCCTCGATTTCACACTGAAAATTTTGTCAGCCCTTCAGTGGTTTTCAGATTTGCCATGATTTTCCCTTTCTGTTTGTGGTTGTTTTCAGCAGGAAGGTGGGTCTGATGCCCACTGGAGATGGTCCTCACCTCTCTTCTGTTTTATCTCATGCCCTGTGTGATCACACTCAGGCCCACGGTTAAGTATGATCCGTGTGGTGACATTCCAAGTTCATGGGTGCAGCTGGAACTTTGTCTAAACTATAGACTCACAGATCAAGCACCCTCTGTCTGATTTTCCACTTGTGTGTCTCTAACCCAACATGTCTGAAATTGAGCTCCTGAATTTCTTCTGTAAAAATCTCTTAAAGTCTTTCCCTTTTCCTGCAATGGCAGCTTGGAGCTTGCAACCACTCAGAAGAAACACATTGGTGTTGTTATTTTTCTCTTTCTCTCTCAATAGGCATCGGATGCACCAACAAATACTGCTACCCATCAGCTTCCCACCAACCCACCATGTCCACCCAGACCCCGGCACCCCCATCTCACAAGCAGAACAACACAACAGCTGAGAGAAGTCTGGGCTCAGTCCAGCAAGCAGGGGGTCAGGGGAAAAGCAAATCACATCCTTTCCCTTTTCTGTTCAAGTCCTGCACTTCCCTTCACACCTGCGATACCGTGATTTATAATAAGAAATACTACGTTTGGTCCATCCATCCCCATTTCTGGCAGGGAGCTCCTAAAACCCTTAGAATTTACTAAGTGTTGAAAACAATTAAGGTATCTTTTGTTATGTTAATAAAGTTACCATTGGTTAGCAGCTAAGGATGGGGGCTGGTTGCTAAGGGAATTAAGCTTCGATTGAAGGGTTGGGACTTTCTGTCCCACCCCCTTGACCTTTCTCCTTCCCGTGTCGGTGGGCCTGACGCAATCAGTTAAGACCTGCATGGAAGGAAAGTGTTGACCCTTCCACAACTAAGGGGAACTCTTCCTGCTTCACTGCTTTCTAGCTAGGACATCATTTTTTCCGTGCCTTTGGACTTGAACTGAAACATCAGCTCTTCCTGGGTGTCAAGCCAGTGGTCTCTGGACTGGAACTCACCGTCAGATGTCCTGGGTCTCCAGCTTGCCAACTGCATATCTTGGGACTTGCCAACCTCCATAATCAAAGGAGCCAAATCCTTATAGTAGGTCTCTTTGTATATGCATAGGCTGTGATCCGATGGGTTCTGTTTGGAGAACCCTGACTAATACACCCAGAATACAGGTCAAGTTCTTACAGCAGCCTCCAGAGTTCTTCAGAAGCTGATGTAGGGTAATTCCCAGACCTTCTCTCCTTCAGGGTTCCCCATGGCTCACTCTGCTACGCTCTCATGCAGCTGTCTGCCAACACACCTATTTTCACTTAAGACTTCGGAGCGTACTAGTCCTTCACAATGGGTTCCTTTTGTGTGGGTACCCACAGAACCTCTCACTCTGTCCATGTCTCCACTCAGATGTCACCTTCTCCATGAGGCTTGCCCCAGGCACAGTTTTCTTTTTTTTTAATTTCAGCAGTCTTTAAAGATTCCTCTTATGTTTTTCTGTTTTTTGGTTTTTTTCCCCTAAAATATATCACTCTCTAAGAGATGGTGCATTTTAGTTTTTTATTAACTGTTTTTCTTCTAACTAGAGTTTCTGACTCATCTTTTCCATCCTCAGAGCTGACCCTTCGCTGTGTCTCTAGCTGTGAAACAGGGCCTGGCACATGGAAGCTGTGCAGGAAACATCATTTGGACGAACAAATGCTCAGTGAGTACCAGGCACTGTCCTAAGCATCTGACATGCATGAACTCATTTCATGTCATACAGCATTTGTAGTAGTGTCCCCATTTTGTAGATGAGCAAACTGAGGCACAGAGAGGTTAGTTAGTTTTAGTAAAGTTGAGCAGGTGGTAGGCAAGGTGGTAAGTAGGTGGATGTCTGGGTTCCAACACGGTCACTCCATGCCCTCAACTTCCACATTCCAAATGCCCAGCTCTCGGGTCAGTTCTGCATCAATACCAAGGCCAGAGTCTGAGGCTGCCTAGGATGAGGACTGTGGTAGGACCGGGGACCCAAATCCAAGGGGGCAGAAGGCACCAGGGTCACTGGTGAGAACCACATCTCTTGTGACTACTGTGGACCAAGTCATGTCTACCTGACGGATTGTCCCTGAGAACTTCCTGACAGAGGGGCTGACTCGGCCACCTGGGCCCTCAGCCCGGGGGCCTCTCCTTAGAGCTCCATCCGTGACGATACATCTGCTCCGATCTCTTCCAGCGCCCAGAGGCTCTGATCCCACGGAACTGGCCAGGTGGTGTTCTCTTCCCTGTGCAAACATGGTGCACAAGACGGGGCGCCTGGGGGACTCGGTCAGTGAAGCGTCTGACTTCAGCTCAGGTCGTGATCTCAGGGTCCTGGGATGGAGTCCCGCGTGGAGCCCCGTGTCGGACTTCCCGTTGACCGGGGAGTCTGCTCTCCTTCTCCCTCTGCCGCTCCCCCGGCTCATGCTCTCTCTCGCAAATAAATAAAGTTAAACAAAACAAAACAAAACAACCATGTTGTGCGAGGAAAGGGCCGCAGTTCTGGGGCCTTATCCTCCTACACAAGCCTCTCACCATCTGCAAATGGCAGGGAGGCAAGGCGTGGGGATTTCTTAGCCTCCTCCCCGCCACGGCCTGGGCTGCCCAAGTTCCCTTCTGTGGTGAGCACAGCTCTGTCCCACACGGCTTCCTGTTGGGGTTTCCTTGGCCTCACCCCCGACTCGGGCCATTTCCTTCCCCGACACAGGGACCTGAACCCCGGCTCCTGCTCCGGCTGGGCAGGCATGGTGCCCCTGCTGCTGCTGGCCCTGCTGTGGGGGGGTAAGTGGGCCGAGGGAGGGGGGCTGGCTGGGCACAGGTGGGGGGGCTGGAGCCACAGCTGAGCTCGGTGTCCCCGCAGGGTCCCTGCAGGAGGACGCGGGGTACGAGCTCCGAGTGCAGGAACAGGTGACGGTGCAGGAGGGTCTGTGCGTCCACGTGCCCTGCTCCTTCTCCTACCCCCGGAGCTCGTGGCCGGCCCGTCAGAAGCCCTACATGAACTGGTTCCGGAACGGGGACAACATCCATAACTCTTGGCCTGTGGCTACAAATGACCCATCGGAAAGGGTGAGGACAGAGACCAAGGACCGGTTCGACCTCGTCGGGAACCCCTGGGAAAACAACTGCTCCCTGAGAATCAGAGAGGCCAGGAGGAGTGACCAGGGAGTCTACAAGTTCCATGTGGAGAGAGACTATTTGAGATATACTTACAGAGATCAGAAGCTGACCGTGCAGGTGGCAGGTACGGCAGGGCCCCAGGAGAGCTCTGGGACCTGGAGACCCCTCTCTTAGCACAGGAGCAGGACACTGGAACATTCCCTGCTCCGGGTCTTGGCTCTGGGATGGTGGGAAGAGATATGGAGAGACATGGGGGCACGGGGTCAGCTTGCGCCCTGAGGCGCAGGTCCCTCTCAGGGTCACACTCTGGGTCCCCACCTCCCCGGGGCCCAGGCACCTCCCTCTGTCCTCCTCAGCCCTGACGCAGAAACCCGACATCCACTTTCTGGAGCCCCTGGAGTCTGGCTCTCTCACACACCTGACCTGCCATCTGCTGGGATCCTGCGAAGGAGGAAGGCCTCTCACCTTCTCCTGGGTGGGGAGCGCTCTTGACTCGCGGGACCCCCGGACCGTCCAGTCCCCGGTGCTGAGCCTCACCCCGAGGCTGCAGGACCATGGCAGCAACCTCACCTGTCAGGTGCAGCTGCCAGGAGTTCAGGGCGCCATGGAAAGAACCATCAGGCTCAATGTCTCCTGTGAGTGCTGGGGGGATGGCTGGGTCCCTTGGGGCAGTGGGGGAGAGACGGGTCAGTCCTAGGATCCTTTTCCCAGAGGAGATTGGGGGATATTGGAAAGCCCGTCCCTTCCCTTTCCGGAGCTCCTGGAACAAAGGGCAAAGCCCAAACTGCCCTTCACCACATCTTCCTCCTCAGACGCTCCCCAGTTGATGGTCACCCGCGTTTTTCAGGGAAACTGCACAGGTAGGAAAGACCCTCTCGCCTGGGGCTGTGATGGGATGGGATCTGCCCGCTCAGGGCTCGGGGCTTGGAGATGAGACCCTCCCTCACTCCTCAGCCCCCTGGGTCTTTGTCTGCCCCCCACCCACCTCACCAGTGTCACCCACTGTGGACCTAGGATTGCTTTCAGCTGCTGCCTCTGCTTTTCTCTAGTTTGTGTGTATTATATATGTTTCATTTTAATTGAGTTCTAATCCACACGTAGCAGTGTATTCGTTTCAGGTGGACAACATAATGATTTGGTATTTGTTTGCACTGCAAAATGATCATCACAGTAAGTCTATGTAACATCGTAACATCGGTCACCACACATAGTTACACATTTTTTCCTTGTGATGAGAACGTCTGAGATCTACTTTTAGGGAGTTTCAAAGATACAATATAGTGCTGTTAACTATAGTCGCTGTACTACCTGTTACATCCTGCGACTTACTTATTTTGTAACTGAAGTTGGTGCCTTTTGACCTCCTTCCTTTTTTCATTAGCTTTAGAGTTTATGGTTGGTTTTTTTTTAATGATTTATTTATTTATTCACCTGAGAGAGATGGGGGAGAGGGGCAGAAGGGGAGGGGAAGAGAGTCTTTTTTTAAAAAGATTTTATTAATTTTTGAAAGAGAGAGAGTGCGCTGAGTAGGGGGAGGGTCAGAGGGAGATGCGGACTCCCCGCTGAGCAGGGAGCCCGATGTGGGCCTCGATCCCAGGACCCTGGGATCATGACCTGAGCCGAGCGCACTTGCCTAACTGACTGGGCCACCCGGGCACCCTAGAGTTCATGTGTAATTGTAGCAAAACAGACCCAGTGTAAAACTTACTATCTTCACCATGTTTAAGGTTAGACCTCAGCCGTGTCGGAGGCTTTCACAGTGTTGCAACCTGTCTGCAGAGCTCTCTCCATCTTGCAAAACCGAAACTCTGTGCGCGTCATGCACTGACTCCCCAGCCGCTCCCCCAGCCCCTGGCAGCCACTCTTCCACCTCCTGTGTTCCGCCTCCGTCTCTGTGATTTTGACGCCTCCAGGCCCTGCGTCCTGTGCCTGAGTTTCTGCCACTTCTTCATTGCTGACTTTGTCATTTTCTGTGGGACCCTGCCATGTTCTCAGTCCCCGTAGCTCCGCCCTGGACCCCTGTTGCTCTCTGTGTCCACTCGCCTAGGGCACCCTCCTCCTGTCCCACGTCTCCCCCTGTGACCCTGTCCCTATTCTGACCCTATCCTGGTGCCTCCCACAGCTTTCTAGTTGGTCATAGATCAGACGTGTAGCTGTCTCTTGCAGGGGCCTCTCCGCGTCCGCTACTTACCCCCGGGGCGGCGGGTCTGGACACCCCACTAGATAACTCCCCTTCTCACCCGCTGCACCCCATGAGTCGGCGAGTCTTGAGAACTTCATTTCCCAAATCACTTCCCTCCTCTTGCATTTGGCCCCAGGCCTGCTCCAACCTTCTCCTTGACCCTGGACCATTGCCTCGGCCTCCTCCTCAGCCTCCCTGCCTCCTGTTTCATCTCTCTGAGGCTGGCCCCACTTGGCCCCAGCACCATCCTGGTAGAGCCAGTGCTGGCTCTGCATTGCCCCGACTCAGAGCCCCTCCTGCTTCCCGGCAACCTCAGCGCAAAGCCCAATGCCCTCAGCCCGGCACTCGAGGCTCCAAAATTTCTGACCGTGCCTTCTGTCCCGCTGTGAGCATGTCTCTGATGCTCCCGGTCTCCCCACCAAGTTACAGGTACAGGTGCGCTTTCCCTCACCTGCCAGCCGGTCTCAATTCTTGGCACATCTCCGCCCGAGCTGCGCGCCCACCATTCACCCTCCGCACCTCAGCGCAGCCCCCTTCTTTCCGGGGGCCCGGCCCGACCACCAGGGTCATTGCCCCTTCAGCTGGGATTAGCCTCTCCCTTAGCCCTCGTCCCATGAGCGTGTCTTTCCCGGGCTGGCTCTGTGGGAACAGGGAGGGAGAGAAGGCTCTCTCGGCTCCACCCACTTTGCCGTGACTCTCTTCCCCAGTCCCTGAGATGCTGAGCAACCGCACGTCACTGCCCATCTTGGCGGGGCAGTTCCTGAGCCTGGTCTGCATCGCTGACAGCAACCCCCCAGCCGAGCTGAGCTGGTCCCGGGAGGGCAAGGCCCTGCGCCCCTCCCAGCCCTCAGCACCCGGACTCCTGGAGCTGCCCCACGTGGGGGTGGACGATGAAGGGGAATTCACCTGCCAGGCTCGGCACCCGCTGGGCTCCCAGCACATTTCCTTCAGCCTCTCTGTGCAGAGTGAGTTGTAATACAGGTTCTGCGGGTGGACAGCCTGGGCAGGTGTCCGGGATGTGGAAGGGACTGGGGTCTGGAGACAGAACTTCATCCTCAGGACCCCCTTCTGCAGGAAGCCCCTCTTCCTGCGACTGTGTGACTGAGACGCAGGAGGGCTCCTGGCCCCTGGTCCTCACCCTGATCAGAGGGGTCCTCATGGGGGCCGGCTTCCTCCTCACCTACGGCCTCACCTGGACCTACTACACCAGGTGAGCGGGCCGTCCCTCCCCAGGGAAGTCTGGTGATTTCCTGGTGGGGCTGAGCTGTCCCCCTCTGCCTGCAGTTAGAACTACCTGGAGGCTCTCTGATCTGAGACCCCTGTTGGCTCTGCAGGTGTGGGGACCCCCAGGGAGCGGGGCCGAGAGGCCTGATTGAGCCTCCCTCCTTCTCAAGACGGAACTGAGGTGTGGGCCTGGAGCCCGGGGCGACAGATAGGGGACGTCATGGTCAGCTTCTTCCTGGAAGCTCTCAACTCACACCTTCTCCACTGTACCGCTGGACTTTAATTTGGGGAGTTGAAGGAGCGGCGACACGGAGAGGCCAACACCCTCAGAAGCTACTACTTGCGTTTCCCAAGGAAACGTGCGGGGCCACGGGGGAAGAAGCACCACGCTTGGCTGGGAGGCAGGAGCAGGTACAGGGGGAGCCTCGAAAAAGCCTTTCCCGGGGTTTGTGTGGGAAAGGCAAGGCCAGGAGTGTAGGGATCAGCTAGTCAGTTTGGGATCAGCCGGTCGGAGTAATTCTGAGGCACTTTGGCCTATTGCGGTGGTTCTACGTGTCAGGTACCTGTCGTTGGTGACTTAGGGCAGGTGTGTGAGTTAGAGAAAAACGGCGTTTGGGGGCGCCTGGGGGGGCTCAGTGGGGTAAGCGTCTGCCTTCAGCTCAGGTCATGATCCCAGAGTCCCCGGATCCAGCCCCCCATCAGGCCCCCTGCTCAGCAGTGAGCCCGCTTCTCCCTCTCCTCTGCCCCTCTCCCCTGCTTGTACTCTCGGTCTCTCAAATAAATAAATCTTTTTTTAAGAGAGGGTGTTTGGGGGCCACGTGCTTGGTTGGTTTGACCTGAAAGGTGGGCTCCTGGAAGAGCACTTTGCCGTCTCTAAGAACCGGCTGGCCCTGGGAGGCGCGGTCTCTCCGCAGAGGGCAAGCTTTTTAAGATAAAGGAAATAAAACATCTGACTAATACATACTCTGCTGATGCCCCCTTGTTTCTGCCTAAGCCAGTTTCCACCTGCTCAGCCTGCCTCTCCTTGCTGGCCCCGCCCACCCTCCTCCTCCGCATCCCCAGCCCCGCCCCTTCTAAGGAAGTTCCGCAGGCCTACTGCCCCTGACCCAGAAGTGAACTCCTTAACTGCTTCACCCCTGAGCTTCCCGACTCCCAAACTTCCTTCTCAGTGTACACAGCAGTGCATAGTAGAGTCAAGAATACAGCTTTTCTTTCCCAGATGACAGACACCTACCTCATCCTCGTAATCATTGTTCCAGAATATCACATTTAATTATAAATAAAAGTTTTATTAAAAATGCAACGTAAAAATTGATTTCACTGTTTGACGTCTCTGTGGAAGTTTCGAGAGCAAAATTATGTCTCAATCTTCTATCCTTTTTTGTTGAACATGTTCCAAAGAAGACTATTTATTCATCGTGTTTGGAGGTCTAACTTAAATTGATTAAATAATCAAATCTAAGGAGTACAACGAAATGAATGTTTACCTATGTGCACACCCTTGCTTCCACCACCAAGTGCAACATACAGATTCTATCCCCTTACCCCCGGGGGTCAGGTCCCACCATTGAGACGGGAAGGATAGGCAGCGGGCAGGCAGCTCTGGTGGAGATGTGCCAAGAATT
This sequence comes from Ailurus styani, assembly GCA_002007465.1. Classification (NCBI taxonomy): domain Eukaryota; kingdom Metazoa; phylum Chordata; class Mammalia; order Carnivora; family Ailuridae; genus Ailurus; species Ailurus styani. Next base: position 757,612 of record LNAC01000292.1, read on the forward strand.
GAGACCACCTGGCAGATGGAGGGGAGCACACCTGTACCTCTAACTTGGCAGGGAGGACCGGGAGCACCAGAGACATGATCACGGGGGGACAGAAGGCAGGGTCAGAAATCTTGGAGCCTCGAGCGCCATGCTGTAGGTGTTGGGCTTTGTCCTGGGCTCCTTCGGGTCAGCAGAGTCACACGCATACCAGCTGCCTCTTTTCTGTTGATACAGATCCATATTGCCAGTTTTTGGGCGCTATGTAAGTGGACTCAAGTATTGCATATGCATTAGGGTCTGACTTCTTTCTCCCAATTTTACATCTTTCAGATTTATCCATATTGTTATATGTATCAATAATTCATTTTTGGTTTTGGTATTGTGTTTATTTTTTAAATTTTATTTAAAATCAATTAATTACCGTATGGTGTAGTATTAGTTTCAGAGGTAGAGTTTAGTGATTCATCAGTTGTAAATAACACCCAGTACTCATTCCATATTGTGTCCTCCTTAATGCCCATCACCCCATTACCCCATCCCCCCCCACCTCCCCTCCAGCAACCCTCAGTTTGTTTCCTATGATTAAGAGTCTGTTATGGTTTGTCTCCCTCTCTGATTTCTTCTTTTTTTTTTTTTTAAAGATTTTATTTATTTATTTCACAGAGGGAGAGAGATCACAAGGAGGCAGAGAGGCAGGCAGAGAGAGAGAGGGGGAAGCAGGCTCCCCGCTGAGCAGGGAGCCCGATGTGGGCCTCGATCCCAGGACCCTGAGATCATGACCTGAGCCGAAAGCAGAGGCATTAACCCACTGAGCCACCCAGGCGCCCTCTCTGATTTCTTCTTGTTTTATCTTTTCCTCTCTTCCCCTAAGATCCTCTGGTTTGTTTCTTAAATGCCACATATCAGTGAGATCATATGATAATTGTCTTTCTCTGATTGACTTATTTCACTTAGCATAATACCCTTTAGTTCCATCCACATCACTGCAAATAGGAAGATTTCGTTTTTTAATGGCTGCATAATATTCCATTCTGTGTAGATACTACAGGTTCTTTATCCATTCATCTGTCGATGGACATCTGGGCTCTTTCCATAGTTTGGCTATTGTGGACATGGCTACTATAAACATTGTGGTGCAGGTGCCCTTTCAGATCACCACATTTGTATCTTTGGGGCAAACACCCAGTAGTGCAATTGCTGGGTCATAGGGTGGCTCTATTTTTAACTTTTTTGGGAACTTCCATACTGTTTTCCAGAGTGGCTGCACCAGCTTGCATTCTCACCAACAGTGTAGGAGGGTTCCCCTTCTTCTGCCTCCTCGCCAACACCTGTCATTTCTTGGCTTGTTAATTTTAGCCATTCTGACTGGTGTGAGATGGTATCTCACTGTGGTTTTGATTTGTATTTCCCTGATGCCAAGTGATGTTGAGCACTTTCTCATGTGTCTGTTGGCCATTTGGATGTCTTGTTTTTGCTTTTAATTAGTATTCCGTGTGTGAATGTCCTCCCAGTTGTTTATTCTAAATCACAATGACTGCATTTGTTTCTGGTTTTTGACTTTTATTTATAATTTTGATATGAATTTTTTAATGAAAAAACAGGAGGACTAGCACTTCTCTTCATGGTGGAAATGGAATTGCCCCGTCATGAAGTAGACATAGAATCAGCTACAGAGGCTAGCGTTGGAGAGTTCTCCAGAATACCCAAACGAGTTCCCACCCCCACCCCCACGTTCATGGATTCCGAGAACCCAGGCAGGTGCCGGGAGATGCCACTCCTGGGGGGAGCGTGGAAGCCCCGAGCCTTCTCTCCGTCCCTGGCCCTGGGCATCCCTTCTATCTGGCAGCTCCTCAGGTGTATCTTCTGACAATAAGCCCATAATCCAGTAAGTAAAATGTTCCTCTGAGTTCTGAGAGCCACTCTAGCCAATGAATCAAATCCGAGGACGGGCTCCAGGGAATTTCTGACCTGTAGCTCTTTGGTCAGAAGTACAGGTGACAACTTGCATTTGCAGCTGGCATCTGAAGGCGACTGTGAGGGTGGGAGGGAGGCTGGTAGGACCAAACCCGTGATCGATGGGATCTGATGCTCTCTCCAGGTAGACAGTGTCAGAATCGAATTGAATTGAATTCTTGGACCCCAGGCTGGTGTCTAAGAATTGCTTGGTGGTGGTGGGGGGCAACTCCTCCCCACCTCCGCATTTGGAATTGGTCTCAGAATGCCAACATGAATAGCTTACTTTCATTTTCTTGTACTAGGGCTTTGAAACTGGTGTGTTCTCTGCTTATAGCACACATCCTTATAGCTGTTTTCAGGGGGTCCGTTGCTATACGTGGTGACTGGCCATATCAGACAGCATGCCTCGAGAACCTAAATCTACAGGTCCAACTGCTGCCTCATGACTCAGCCCTTCTTCAGTTTATTAGAAGATGCTATTTTCCCCTAAAGCACTTCCACCAATTTATATTCCAACAACCATTGCTCCACACTCTCACTAACACTTGGTGTTTCCATTTTTTTTTTTAGTTTTTTAAAAAGATTTTATTTATTTATTTGATAGAGAGAGAGAGCTCACAAGCAGGGGGAGGGGCAGAGGGAGAAGCAGGCTGCCCATTGAGCAAGGAGCCTGATGCGGGGCTTGATTCCAGGACCCTGAGATCATGACCAGAGCTGAGGGCAGATGCTTAACTGACTGAGCCACCCAGGCACTCCAGATTTTTTAAGTTTTTAAGTAATCTGTACACCTAGTGTGGGGCTCAAACTCACAACCCCAAGTTCAAGAGTCCCCTGCTCTACCCTAAGCCACTCAGGCACCCCTACTTCAGTGTAAATTTTTTAAAGAATTTATTTTTAAGTCATCTTCATACCCAGTGTGGGGCTCGAACTCACGACCCCGGGATTAAGAGTCACATGCTCTACTGTCTGAACCAGCCAGGCACCCCTTCAATATAAATTTTATAATGACATTATCAAGTTCCACAAAAATCTCCAGGGAGATTAGGTGATATATTGCTCTGATTCTGATCGTAATTTAGATTCACTTGGCATTTATACAATATTATTTAATCCCATTAACATGATATGTTTTTTGATTTACTTACATCTTTAATATCTGTTAATACAGGTTTTAAAGGTCCTCCATTGAGGTAGTGTACACCATTATATTTTTGTTATATATATCTCTAGATAGATATATTCCAAGTATATTGATTTTTGATACTATTGTCTATGGCATCCTTTTTTTTTAAGTTTTATTTATTTGAGAGAGAGAGAGAGGAGAGGGAGCGTATTAATGGGGGGAGAGGCAGAGGGAGAGGGAGAAGCAGACTCCCAGATGAGCAGGGAGCCAGATGTGGTCTTGATCCCAGGACCCTGGGATCATGACCAGATGGGAAGGCAGACCCTTAACCAAATAAGCTACCCAGGTGCCTCCCTATGGCATCTTTTATAAAATCATATTTTTAAAAATTACTATGATATGGAAATGGAATTAATTTTTATAATTTGATTTTTTCTCTAGCAGCCTTGCTAACTCTCTTATTAAACCTCCAAATGTATCTGCAAATTTTTTGGGTTTTTCTACATAAATATGTCTTCTTTCCTTTTTCCCCCTTCCCTTTCCTTTCCTTTTCTTTTCAGTTTTATACCTTTTACTTATTTTTATTGTCTTACTACACTGGGACTTAATGCTACTCCAAACAGTATGCAGTATGCTGTCTTCTGAAGACACCCTTTACCTTGTTAGCGAAGTTCTCCTTTATTCCCAGTCAGCTGTGAGTTTTATCATGAAGGTGCTTGAAGTCACCCAATGCTTAATAATTTTTATCTCTTGAGATTTAATAGGTCAAGGGCCAATCATGAAAATAGAAGCCATGCTACGTGTTTCAGCAGAGGGAATTTCATATGAAGAATTTGTTATGCAGATGTTGAGACATGAATGGAGCCTAGAAGTCTTGGACTACTTGAAGTACCCAGCTAGAGACTTTTTTTTTTAAGATTTTATTTATTTATTTGACAGAGAGAGACAGCGAGAGAGGGAACACAAGCAGGGGGAGTGGGAGAGGGAGAAGCAGACTCCCCGCTGAGTGGGGAGCCCGATGTGGGGCTCGATCCCAGGTCCCTGGGATCATGACCTGAGTTGAAGACAGATGCTTAACGACTGAGCCACCCAGGTGCCCCTTTTTTGGTCTTTTTAAAGATTTTTTATTGGAGTACATTTGACATATATCATTAGTTTCGAGTGTACAACAAAATGATTCAATATTTGTATATATTAGAAAATGATCATCACACTAAATCTAGTCAACATCCATTACTATACAGAATTACACATTTTTTCTTGTGATGGGAACTTTTAAGACCTACTGTCTTAGCAACGTTCAGATATATAATACAGCATTGTTAATTGTGGTCACCATGCTGTACAGTATATCCCCAGGACTTATTTTATAGCTGGGAGTTTGTACTGTTTTTTGAAGTTTATTTATTTATATTTTTAGTAATCTCTACACCCAACATGGGGCTTGAACTCATGACCCCAAGATCAAGAGTTGCATGTTCTTCCAACTGAGCCAGTCAGGCACCCTGAAAGTTTGTACTTTTTTGGTTTTGTTTTAAGATTTTATTTTTGGGCGCCTGGGTGGCTCAGTGGGTTAAAGCCTCTGTCTTCGGCTCAGGTCACGATCTCAGGGTCCTGGGATCGAGGCCCACATCAGGCTCTCTGCTTAGCAGGGAGCCTGCTTCCTCCTCTCTCTGTCTCTCTGCCGCCTCTCTGCCTACTTGTAATCTCTCTCTCTGTGTCAAATAAATAAATAAAATCTTAAAAAAAAAGATTTTATTTTTTTAAGGGATCTCTACACCCAACATGGGGCTCAAACTCGCAACCCTGAGATCAAGAGTCTTGATCCAGCCAGACACCCCAGAAGTTTGTACTTTTTGACCTCCTTCATCCATTCTGCCCGTCCCTGGCCTCTGGCAGCCAACAGTGTGTTCTTTGTATCTATAAGTTTGTTTTTGTTTTTTGTGTTTTTTAGATTTCACGTATGAGTGAGACCATGTGGTATTTGTCTTTCTCTGTCTGACTTATTTCACTTAGCATACTGCCCTCGTGGTCCATCTGTCTTGTCACAAATGGCAGGATTTCCTTATTTTTCTGTGGCTGAAGAATACTCCATCCTGTACATACATACTCCATCTTCTTCATCCGTTCATCCATGGATGGACACGTTGTTGTCCATCATTTGGAATTTTCCATCAATTTTCACTATTGTCAATAGTGCTGCAGTGAGCACACAGGTGCATCTAACTTTTTTGACTTAGTGCTTTCATTTCCTTCAGATCTATACCAGAAGTGGTACTGCTAGATCATATGGTAGTTCTATTTTTAATTTCCTGAGGAACCTCCATCCTGTTTTTCAGAGTGGCTGCGCTACGTTACGCTCCCACCAACGGTGCCCGGTTTCTCTTTTTTCCCACGTCCTTGCCAACACTTGCTGTTGCTTGTCTTTTTGATGATTCCAGCTCTGGGGATTGATCGGCCCACCAAGTGGTGTGAGTTTATGCTGCACAACGTGAGAGACTTGTCTTCTTTAGTCCCTGCTTTGCCCAAGGCCGTTCCCCGGCAATTCATGGGGAGTGGTGAGTGGAGGGATACAGCTGGTTACCCCCAGTTCATCACCTCTTGTTCACTCAGCAGAGACAGCCCTAGGTTCTGGGGAGCATAATATTTGTACAGGTGTTGAAATCACTCCTTAGAAAAGAAATATCACATTTGGCACACACGGGAATTCTTTTAATGAGAAGATGAAAAAAATGCATCACATCAAATTGCACAAGGTAAAATGTTCAAAACCAAAATATGAGACAACTCACAAGAATTAGAGACTATTTTTATTAGTAGTATAGAATACATCTCTGGCATAGCTCCTTAACATATGTTGCCCATGTTTTTTGACTGATAGTTTTCTCTTAAGTTTTTACTTATTTATTTAAGTAATCTCTGCACCCGGCGTGGGGCTCAGATTCACGGTCCCCTGCGCCAGAATGGCATGCTCTTCTGACGGAGCCGCCGGACACACGAAGGAATTGTCTTTCCATCCGACAACTTGTTACAGGAATGTCTAAAATGTTTACGATCGTTGTCAAATTTGGGGAGAGCATTATCGAGTTTCTTTCCTAAGAGGGCAGTAGGATTCCAGGGTCTTTTCAAACAAGCTCTGAGCCCCTGTCAGGGCTTTTCAAAAAGGGTCCCTTGAAGATGGAGCTTCCTTCGTTTCGTGGCAGCAGCTCTGTTTCTCTGCTGAAGCCCAGACTTTTGGGGTCCCTGCCCAATGGGGCACGTGTCCCCCTTAACATGTGCCATTTTCGGTGGGCCTGTGCCATCTGGGTCCCACGAGACCTTCAGATTCATGAAGACGAGCTTTCGGGGATGCCACGCTCCAAAACCCTTCATAACAAAGGGGCTTTAACCCCTAGCTTGCACTTTGTCTTCCACCCTCCCCTGGATTTGGGTCCGAGAATTCCTTTCTTCCTTGCCAGAACTTGAATGGTTTTAAGAAAATTTTAAATGCCCCTTTTCCAGAATGTTGTGTTTTTCAGCTCGAGGGTGAGTCACACTGAATCTCCAGGGCTAGTCCCCCTTTCTTTTTTTAAAAAATATTTCTTGGGCACCAGGGTAGCTCAGTTAGGCGACTGCCTTCGGCTCAGGTCATGATCCCAGGGTCCTGGTCCCACATCGGGCTCCCTGCTCAGCAGGGAGCCTGCTTCCCCCTCTCTCTGCCTCCCTCTCTCCCTGCTTGTGCTCTCTCTCTTTCTCTCTCTCTCTGGCAAATAAATAAATGAAATCTTTAAAAACAGATCTCTTATTACAAGATGGCGATCTTTTATTGAAGCCTACTTATTATCTAAAAGTATGCACAAGGAGATTCACCTCTTGTTCATCTTAATAGAAGTTGAACATCACTCTTCCAAACCAGTATTATTTACAAAAATGAGCCTTTTCGTTGCTTTCTTGCCAGGTTCACGAGGACTAAATTTTGAGCTGACTTCAACATAGTCTTCAGACTCTTCCTGCCATCCGGTGCCCAGCAACTCTTCTAGGGTAGAGAGCAGGCTTTCCATAGAGACAGTAACACAGTGACATGCATGGTTCACCAGCACCATAGAACCACAAGTGAACAACAGTAAGATGAAATCGTTCCAAACTATTCCCGTTTGTCTTTCAAAAGCATGCTTTGTCTAAATCTCCCTTTCTATACAGCCTGGGGGGAGAGGGACCCCAGAGAGTATAGTCATGTTAATTAAATTCAACGCTTTAAACAGTGAACAGGACGGTTCACTATGTATATGGGTGAGCTGTTATGGGTACCAGCAGACAGTAAAGAAAACTCCAAACCCAGGAGAACATGTACCCCAACAACTGGACGGCTCCAATCCATACTTTTAATCTGGATCACAGTGCAATTGTGTGCTTTCCAGTTAAACACATTGCCAAAATCTTTAAAAGCAGATTTCTGCTTAGAAATTCAAGTGAAAATGTTAAATCCTAAAAAGTGTTGCTTATTATATAGTTTCTGACAGGCTCCAATATCCTGGGTGCCAGAAGGTAATTCTATCTCAGTTGCTAGTGAAAAGATGAATCTTGTATATACTAAAAAGGTGATATTACCAGATTCTAGTGTCACCTGTCAAAACATGGATATCTTAAAAAGAAAAAAAGAATATCTAGAACGCATGTGTCAGTAAGCATTTGGGATGAAGGGCAGTCTGAATTCAAAAGCGAGCAAAATCCACATAAATTAATTCCTACTAATCTGAGAAATCAGTATAGTGTATATGTAAATTGAAAAACACTGTCTAGCTAGTTGTTAGTTTCTAACTAAATGATGACAGGTCGTTCCAGCATATATGTTCTCTTCCTGTGATATTTGTTTGTCTTGGCAAGACTCCAAGAAGCACTGGCCCCTGAAAACAGCTCAGCAAAAGGCAGCTCTGAGGCAATTGCTTCAAATTTGCCAGAGAGTCAGTCCCAAGACTGCAGTCATCACTAACAGGACAAGCGCCAGAATATATGTTCTTGGGATTTTTTTCTGACAGTGAAGCAGCTTGATGTAACTGACCAGTGGTTCTGTCTGCATGCACCTTTGAGCTTTCCACATTGGCGTCTCTGCTGTCATTGGGTCACCTTGGTCATGGATCGTCATGGGCAAGTCTTTTTTTTTTTTTTTAACATTTTATTTATTTGAGAGAGAGAGAGAAAGGGAGGGAGGGAGCATGAATGGGGGAGAGGGTCAGAGGGAGAAGCAAGCTCCCTGCTGAGCAAGGAGCCCCGTGCAGAACTTGATCCCAGGACCCTGGGATCATGACCCAAGCCGAATGAAGGCGGATGCTTAACTGACTGAGCCACCCAGGCACCTGTACCACGGCCAAATCTCTAAACATCTGATGGACATCCAGAATGCCGAATTGCCCTTTCTCTCTCTTTAGTAAGTTCCGGATCCCCCTGCACGATGGCCCCAGGCTCTGCATCTGGTTCACGCCTCATGGCCGTCAAATGAGGGGAGCTGCCCCCTCTTTGCCTCCCTCCCCTGTCCCCCCAACCCCCAAGCCCCCTGTAGAGAGAGGAGGTCCAGCTCTCACTCTGGCAATAAGCTTCTTTTCCTTTTCAGACATTCTTCCCTGCACAGCTTGGAAATCCTTTACCACCCCAGAGAAGTCATTCAGGAGGCCACCTTTCTGAAGTTCCCAGTTCAGTAATTCATTTGTTTCCTGGGCAAGCTGATTTCTGGAATATTGCAACTGTTGCAGACTTTCCTCTGGTTGCTTGAGTCTCACTTACTTCCTTGTTGGCTCATCAGATGCTTTATCTGAGCTGTGGTTCCGCAGATCTGCCGGATGTGGCTGCTGTGGGACTGGATGACCGTTGAAATCCTGGAGCCAGGGCTCAGAAGGCTTCAGGTTTGGTCCATGTCCAAGGGACTGTAGGCCATGATGAGGCTAAGACCCAAGGGCCCTGTGCAGCATTCCCCGAAGCAGCCCAGGGACTGGACGTACAGGCTGATGGCGAACTGGGAAGAGAAAGGGCTGGGGGAAGGGGCTCAGGCTGCCTGCACGCTCCCTGTTTCTCTTTTCTAGCTGCTCTGGTAGCTGACCTTAAACATTTGGAAGGCGTTCACATCCAGATTCACTTCAGGACAAGCATCCCAGCCTCCTGGGGGCCTCGGTATTCTCACCCGCTGGGTCAGATGCACAGGTAGAGACATGATAATTTCTCAGCCCCTTCCCCTCCAATGCCCCATGCTGCCCAAGTTCCCCTTCTGTGGTGAGCACAGCTCTGTCCCACACGGCTTCCTGTTGGGGTTTCCTTGGCCTCATCCCCGACTCGGGCCATTTCCTTCCCCGACACAGAGACCTGAACCCCGGCTCCTGCTCCGGCTGGGCAGGCATGGTGCCCCTGCTGCTGCTGGCCCTGCTGTGGGGGGGTAAGTGGGCCGAGGGAGGGGGGCTGGCTGGGCACAGGTGGGGGGGCTGGAGCCACAGCTGAGCTCGGTGTCCCCGCAGGGTCCCTGCAGGAGGACGCGGGGTACGAGCTCCGAGTGCAGGAACAGGTGACGGTGCAGGAGGGTCTGTGCGTCCACGTGCCCTGCTCCTTCTCCTACCCCCGGAGCTCGTGGCCGGCCCGTCAGAAGCCCTACATGAACTGGTTCCGGAACGGGGACAACATCCATAACTCTTGGCCTGTGGCTACAAATGACCCATCGGAAAGGGTGAGGACAGAGACCAAGGACCGGTTCGACCTCGTCGGGAACCCCTGGGAAAACAACTGCTCCCTGAGAATCAGAGAGGCCAGGAGGAGTGACCAGGGAGTCTACAAGTTCCATGTGGAGAGAGACTATTTGAGATATACTTACAGAGATCAGAAGCTGACCGTGCAGGTGGCAGGTACGGCAGGGCCCCAGGAGAGCTCTGGGACCTGGAGACCCCTCTCTTAGCACAGGAGCAGGACACTGGAACATTCCCTGCTCCGGGTCTTGGCTCTGGGATGGTNTGGAGACCCCTCTCTTAGCACAGGAGCAGGACACTGGAACATTCCCTGCTCCGGGTCTTGGCCCTGGGATGGTGGGAAGAGATATGGAGAGACATGGGGGCACGGGGTCAGCTTGCGCCCTGAGGCGCAGGTCCCTCTCAGGGTCACACTCTGGGTCCCCACCTCCCCGGGGCCCAGGCACCTCCCTCTGTCCTCCTCAGCCCTGACGCAGAAACCCGACATCCACTTTCTGGAGCCCCTGGAGTCTGGCTCTCTCACACACCTGACCTGCCATCTGCTGGGATCCTGCGAAGGAGGAAGGCCTCTCACCTTCTCCTGGGTGGGGAGCGCTCTTGACTCGCGGGACCCCCGGACCGTCCAGTCCCCGGTGCTGAGCCTCACCCCGAGGCTGCAGGACCATGGCAGCAACCTCACCTGTCAGGTGCAGCTGCCAGGAGTTCAGGGCGCCGTGGAAAGAACCATCAGGCTCAATGTCTCCTGTGAGTGCTGGGGGGATGGCTGGGTCTCTCGGGGCAGTGGGGGTCGCGTGTGTGCGTGCACACGTAGGTGGGGAGTGGACAACGACAGCAAACCCTACCTTCCCCGTGTTCCCTGCCCCTCCGTGGGTGCTGGATCAACTTCCATCCCAACGTTCACGTCTGAGGCAGGGGCCTTATCTTTCCATCCCAGATGCGCCCCAGAACCTCACCATCAGCATCTTCTCCAGCGATGTTGCAGGTAGGAAAGACCCTGTCTTCTTGGGGACTGGGACCTGGCCCCGGGGTGGGGATCATAGTGTGAACGGGATCAGATATGGGAAAGCAAGGATACAAATCAGCAGCCCCCCATCTCCACCTCCCACGGGTGCACGCACCTGCATTCCCAGGCGCCCATGCTCACACGTGTGCACACACGCACTGACCGTTCAAAGCCCATTCCACTTCTCCAATGCACGCCTCTGGTTTCCCACCTACCCCTCCACCCCAGCCTCCTCCATCCTATTTCCTGCTACATTCACTGAGTGAAGCCACCAAGCAGCCCAGGCATGACCCAGTGGGACGCTGAGCCTCCCCCGAAGACATGAGGCCCACACACTTGAGGTCAACCTCTTTTGGGTGTAAAGCCAGCCTTTCTTTCTTTCTCCCTTTCTTTTTCTTTCTTTCTTTCTTTCTTTCTTTCTTTCTTTCTTTCTTTCTTTCTTTCTTTCTTTCTTTCAAGATTTTATTTATTTATTTGACAGAGAGAAACACAGCGAGAGAGGGAACACAAGCAGGGGGAGTGGGAGAGGGAGAAGCAGGCTTTCCGCAGAGCAGAGAGCCAGATGCAGGGCTCGATCCCAGGACCCTGGGATCATGATCTGATCCGAAGGCAGATGCTTAATGACTGAGCCACCCGGGCGCCCCTAAAGCCAGCCTTTCATCATAGATGAAACCAAGCTATTGGGTCAAGGAAGGAGAGGGAATTGCCAACCAGCTCCTGGGAAGGAGGGAGGGATGGAGTCTGCCAAACTCCCACAACTGGAGCGCTCTCTCTCTCTCTGCATCTTTCTCCTAAAGCCCTGAAGATTCTGGAAAACGCCTCATCCTTTCTCATCCCACAAGGCCAGACTCTGAGGCTGCTCTGTGCTGCTGACAGCAACCCCCCAGCCCGGCTGAGCTGGGTCCTGGGGGGACAGACTCTGAGCCCCGCCCAGCC
>LNAC01000292.1:769929-789445 GCA_002007465.1 Ailurus styani
CCGCTGGGCTCCGGCCTCAGACTCAGCTGCGAGGCCCGGAATGAGCTCGGGGAGCAGAGCGTCGCCGTCCTGCTGCTCCCAGGTCTGGGGGCTGTCAGGGGCAGAGGTGGGGGAGGAGGGGGCCTGGATCCTAGAAAAGACGATCTGGGGGTGGGGCCGAGTTCTGCACAGGGGGCCATGGGTGGGATAGGGTGTTTCTCCGTCTCTGGCCTAAGCTGGCCCTTCAGCAAGTTCTGTGAGGAGGCAGGAAAGCAAGAGACTGGGTCCCGGAAGTGAGTCTCAACACACCTCTTCCCTGCAGGGAAATCGGTGCTCCCGGCAGGAGCGGTGCCCGCAGCTCTTGGAGGTGCTGGTGCTGTGGCCCTGCTCTCCCTGAGTCTGTGCCTCCTCTTCTTCTGCATGTAGGTCTTTGTCCGGGGAGGCCCGGGGAGGTCCGGGGAGGTCCGGGGAGGTCCGGGGAGTGCGGAGAGAACTCACTCAATCCCGGACATGCAGAGCCAGGTCCAGGGGCGTCTTTTCTGGGCGGCGGTGGGATGAGAGCGGCATTGAGATACATTCCCGTACACTTACCGTGCTCACTCCAATGGCTCTTAGTATATTCAGAGTTGTGCATCCACGACCACAATTCTAGGACTTTTTCATCAGCCCCCAAATGAAAAAGAAACGAACAAAAGAAACCCTTTTCTCCTTAATCTTCATCCTGCTCCCATCCTCCCCCAGCCCTAGGCAACTGCGAATCTATTTTCTGTCTCTCTGTTTTTGCCTATTCCGGACATTCTGTGTAAGTGGAGTCACACAACACAGAGTCCTGTGTGACCTTGTTCACTTAGCACGACGTCTTCAAGGTTCATGCATGTTGTGGCATGTGTCAGTACTTATCCTTTTTTTTTTAAGGTTTTTATTTGTTTGAGAGAGGGTGAGCACAACTGGGGAGGAGGGGCAGAGGCAGAGGGAGAAGCAGGCTTCCCACTGAGCAGGGAAGGTCGATCGACTGGGGGTCGATCGCAGGACCCTGGGATCATGACCTGAGCGGAAGGCAGACGCTCAACTGAGCCCCCCAGGCGCCCAATACTTCATCCTTTTTTAATTTCCTTACGCTGTTCCATTGCACGGATGGAGCACATTTGGTTTGCCATTCATCTATTGACAGACACTTGGGGTGTTTCTCCTGGGGGGAATCACGAAGAGCACTGCTGTGACCACCCGGGTACAAGTTTTTCCGTGTTAGGGGGATCTTTGGTGATGGAAGTTCGGTCTGGCCAAACCTCCGCTCACCCAGGGGGCTGGAGTGCTTCCCTGCGCGTCGGGAAGGCCGGAGGCTGCTTCCAGGGTCTGGGTGCCCTTTCACCAGGGAGCGGGCAGCCTGCCCACGTGTGCCTGGGCCACCCTGGCTGCAGCGTGCTGGTTTCCTCCCTTAGAGTGAAAGCCCGCAGGAAGCAAGCTTCCGGGAGTCGAGAGGGCCTGGATGATGACGATCCCGTCATGGGTGCCGTTGCCTGGGTGAGTGGTGCTGGCGTCCTCTCGCACAGCGGGGGGGCCCGTGCTGTGCACCCGGAGTCCAGATGGCGCTGCTAGCGTCTCCCCAGCCCCTGCCCCACCCGATGGCGCTGCTAGCGTCTCCCCAGCCCCCGCCCCACCCGATGGCGCTGCTAGCGTCTCCCCAGCCCCTGCCCCACCCGATGGCGCTGCTAGCGTCTCCCCAGCCCCTGCCCCACCCGATGGCGCTGCTAGCGTCTCCCCAGCCCCTGCCCCACCCGATGGCGCTGCTAGCGTCTCCCCAGCCCCTGCCCCACCCGATGGCGCTGCTAGCGTCTCCCCAGCCCCTGCCCCACCCGATGGCGCTGCTAGCGTCTCCCCAGCCCCTGCCCCACCCGATGGCGCTGCTAGCGTCTCCCCAGCCCCTGCCCCACCCGATGGCGCTGCTAGCGTCTCCCCAGCCCCTGCCCCACCCGATGGCGCTGCTAGCGTCTCCCCAGCCCCTGCCCCACCCGATGGCGCTGCTAGCGTCTCCCCAGCCCCTGCCCCACCCGATGGCGCTGCTAGCGTCTCCCCAGCCCCTGCCCCACCCGATGGCGCTGCTAGCGTCTCCCCAGCCCCTGCCCCACCCGATGGCGCTGCTAGCGTCTCCCCAGCCCCTGCCCCACCCGATGGCGCTGCTAGCGTCTCCCCAGCCCCTGCCCCACCCGATGGCGCTGCTAGCGTCTCCCCAGCCCCTGCCCCACCCGATGGCGCTGCTAGCGTCTCCCCAGCCCCTGCCCCACCCGATGGCGCTGCTAGCGTCTCCCCAGCCCCTGCCCCACCCGATGGCGCTGCTAGCGTCTCCCCAGCCCCTGCCCCACCCGATGGCGCTGCTAGCGTCTCCCCAGCCCCTGCCCCACCCGATGGCGCTGCTAGCGTCTCCCCAGCCCCTGCCCCACCCGATGGCGCTGCTAGCGTCTCCCCAGCCCCTGCCCCAGCCGGTCTCCTGGGCGGACCCCGGGGCGTTGACCTCCCTTCTTTCTTTGCCTTCATCTCCCAGACCCAGTGGCCCTCTGGTCACCTCTTGTTCCACCCCTGCTGATCACTCTTTGCTGGACACAGCCCGACAGAGCCTCTCCCAAAATCTACTGCTTTCCAGCCCTTTGGGGGTTTCATTCATTCAAGTTTCATTCATTCAGTTTCATCATTCAAATGATGTTGTTTGCTACCATCGTTTAGAGAATCACGTCACGTTTCTTGGTCTGATATTTCAAGTCCTTCTAGAAGTCTCCCCTGATGATCACTCCAGCCCTGGTCCGGCTCTGGTCCAGCCACACTGGCCTCCTCAGGGTCTCCAAACACACCTGCTTCCCTACGACTTGGAGACTTCCCATGCACAGCTCCTCCAACCTCCTGTCCCCATTTCCAGCAGACCACCTGGCGTGATCGCCCTTCCAGCTCCAGCACCCACATCTTCTGCTCGGGAAACATTTGCCGTCTCCTTCCCTGCCAGTGTCCACGTCTCTCTCCCCTAGAGAGAGCTCCGTGTCCACCCCTGTCTTGAGGGGCCCCTCACACAACATCACTGCCTTTGCCTGTCTCTGCCCTGTTGTATTTGGGACGTCTTTGCAGGCAGGGGGCTGCAATTGTCTCTCATTCCATCCATGTGCAACATGTCCCCTCTGCCCTCTGACAAAATTGCACCCATGTTGCCCTAAATGGAGTTATCCAAAATGCTTTATTCGTGACCAACCTCTTATGGCAGGAACAGGCATTGTTCGTTTGTACTTGCTCATTTCGTTCACAATACCGTAAGCAACTGTGACCCTGCAACCCAGCTGAAGACCTCAAACACCGACCCTAACTTCCATCCGCTCAGGTTGCTGTGTGACCCCACCCCCAGGAACCACCACTCTGGGTCTTTTCTTGCTAGCGTTATCCCATAATCGTATGCCTGAAATAGTCACTATTCAGTTTGATTGCTTCAGAGCCTACAAAGGTTGTCACGTTCTGTGCATCCTTCTTGGACTTGCTTTTGTAGACCTGACGCCACCAGTTACGTCGTGGATATTTATCCGCATTGCGTGAAGTTGCAGGTGTCTGTTTCATTTTATGATTATGTCTAGTGCCTAAGGTCCTGTTGCTGGACATTTGAGTCGTTCCAGATGTTCTTGTCTGTGTCTCATTGTGTCCACATGCAAGAGTTTTTCTTCAGTGTTCCGTAAGAATTGAATTACTAGGTCAGAGGGTATGTGAATGTTCTGATTTTCGAGGTTTCCCAGAGCAAATGCATCCATTTATACATCCATCTCTGCCTATCAGATCCTGTTGGTCTATAATCTCTGCAGCGCTTGGTTTTCTGAATTTTTTTTTGCCATCTCACGATCTCACTCTGGGTATCCATTTGCATTTCATTGGTTGCCAGGGAGGATGAAAATGTCTCTGTCTTTGCTGGTATATGAACACCTCCTCTCTAGAATGCCTGGTCCCATCTGCAGCCCATTTCCCTACTGGGTGTTTGACCTTCTTATTGAATTTATTGGAGAGTTTTATACATTTTCATACTCCTTTTTCTCCGTTATATGCATTATAAATATCTTCTCCCAGTAATTTGTCTTCACTTTTTTAAAGGTGACCTTGATGAAGGTTAGTATAGCCGTACTCAACAATCTCCTCTTTTCTGTTGGGCGACTTTGGGTCTCATTTAAGAAAATCTTTCTTTTCCTAAGATTAGAAGGATATTCAAGTATAGTTTCTTTAAAAAAAAAAAGATTTTATTGGTGCACCTGGGTGGCTCAGTCATTAAGCATCTGCTTGGTCTCAGGTCATGATCCTGGAGTCCTGGGATGGAGCCCCATGTCGGGCTCGCATCTCAGCGGGAAGCCTGCTTCTCCTCCTTCCACCCCCCCTGCTTGTGTTCTCCCTCTCTCCCTGACAAATAAATAAATAAAATATGTTTTTTACAAGATTTGATTCATGTATTTGACAGAGAGAGAGAGACAGTGAGAGAGGGAACACAAACAAGGGGAGTGGGAGAGGGAGAAGCAGGCTTCCCGCCGAGCAGGGAGCCTGATGTGGGGCTTGATCCCAGGAGGATCAAAACCTGAATGGATGGCAGATGCTTAACCCACTGAGCCACCCAGGTCCCCCCCTTTATTTCATTTTTTTTAAAAGTAGACTCATGCCTAATATGGAGCTCGAACTCAAAACTCCAAGACCAAGAGTCACATGCTCTACTGACTGAGCCATACAGGTACTCCTGTCATACATCCAAATTCTGTACATGTGTGGGCCTCTAGCTGTGGCCTCTACTCTATTCCAGTGATTAACTTAACTGTCCCTGAGTCAGAACTGTCTCTAGAGGCAAGGCAACAGAATCTAATAATAATAATAATAATCTAATAATTCAAGACCAAGTCCTGATATCTGATAGAGGAAGATCCCCTCCTTAATTTTCTTTTAATAGTGTCTTGGCTATTCTTGCCCTTTTGCTGTTCTATTTTTTTTAAGATCTTATTTATTTGTTTATTTGACAGAGAGACACAGCGAGAGAGGGAACACAAGCAGGGGGAATGGGAGAGGGAGAAGCAGTCTTCCCGCTGAGCAGGGAGCAGGATGTGTGAGATCAAAAGTCGCACGCTCCTCCCACTGAGGCAGCCAGGAGTCCTAATGCTTCATAGTTTTTTTTAAAGATTTCCATAAATGATCTCAGGGTCATGGGCTCGAGCCCCATGTTGGGTATAGAGAGTACTAAAAAAATAATAATAATAAACTTTAAAAGTTTTATATAAAGCGTTTTATTTTTTTATTTTTTTGAAGATTTTATTTATTTATTTGAGAGAGAGAGAGAGAGAGAGAGAGAGAGAGAGAGAGATTACAAGTTGGCAGAGAGGCAGGCAGAAAGAGAGAGGAGGAAGCAGGCTCCCTGCCGAGCAGGGAGCCCGATGCGGCCTCGATCCCAGGACCCTGAGATCATGACCTGAGCCGAAGGCAGAGGCTTTAACCCACTGAGCCACCCAGGTGCCCTAAAGCGTTTTAGAATTTTAAAAAATTACAGATTGGTGTGTCATTTAGATTCCTCTTGGTTTGGTAGCCGGAACATTTTTAGATCTACTCGTAAGCCTGCTGCACCATGCTTTTACAGAGAGATACCGTCCGAAAAATTTGTGATCGCCTTGTTTTAACTGTCATGGCTAGCTGAATCAAAGTAGCTGAATTCGATGCAAATATAATGTCATCTCCTTCAAGAATCAGTGCGTCCTTTTGGATTTCAGGTACCTCCTCCTCTGCAGACGTATTTTTCTTCTAAGAGATTTCGTATTTCGATAAATGACTCACTCTCCTGAGTCAGTGGGGGGGAAGTGAGCACACTCTCTGACTCAGCCTTCTGGTCACAGAGGTCTGGTCTGTCACATGGAGTGTGGGCAGTAGGTGGCAAAAGATTGAACAGTAACCAGTTCCTTAGTTTGTGCATATAGCTTCTCCTCCTGCCTTCTACCTTGATGGGGCCGAACACCCCTGCAGAGCTCTCCTGGGGCTCCACCGTGATTATTGTCTTCCCAGTGGCACCCAGATCTTTGGGGTGCTGGTCTGGATGCTGAGAATTGTCTTTGTTTTCTCAGTAGATGCAGCAATGTGTGAAAAGCAATTGCAAATTTATTGATCTTATATTCTTCCAGGTCACTAAACTCTCATGTTAGTTTTTTTTTTAAGATTTTATTTTTTATTATTATTATTTTTAATTTATTTATTTGACAGAGAGAGAGAGATCACAAACAGGCAGAGAGGCAGGCAGAGGGAGAAGGGGAAGCAGGTTCCCCGCTGAGCAGAGAGCCCGATGCGGGGCTCGATCCCAGGACGCCGAGATCATGACCTGAGCCGAAGGCAGAGGCTTTAACCCACTGAGCCACCCAGGCGCCCCTTAAGATTTTATTTTTAAGTAATCTTTACACCCAACGTGGGGCTCAGACTTACAAACCCTGAAATCAAGAGTTGCATGATCCACTGACTGAGCCAGCCAGGCACCCCTAAGCTCTCTTGTTAGTTCTAATAATTTATATATAGACATTGAAGTATTTTTAACAGGTTTTTTTTAAATTAACATATAAAGTATTATTGGTTTCATAGGTGCAGGCCAGTGACTCATCAGTCTTATACAACACCCAGTGCTCATTACATCACATGGCTCCCTTAATGTCCATCACCCCGTTACTGCATCCCCCACCCCATTCCTCCAACAACCTTCAGTTTGTTTCCTACAATTAAGAGTCTCTTACGGTTTGTCACCCTCTCTGATTTCTTCTTGTTTTATTTTTTTCCTCTCTTCTCCTATGACCCTCTGTTTTATTTCTTAAATGCCATCTATCAGTGAGATCATATGATAATCATCTTTCTCTGACTGATTTAGCTCACTTACCGTAATACCCTCTAGTCCCATCCACGTCATTGCAAATGGCGAGATTTCACTTTTTGATGGCTGAGTAGTGTTCCATTGTATATAGATACCACATCGTCTTTATCCATTCATCTGTCCGTGGACATCTGGGCTTTTTCCGTAGTTCGGCTACTGGGGTGCAGGTGCCCCTTCAGATCACTACATTTGTATCTTTGGGGTAAATACCCAATAGTGCAATTGCTGGGTCATAAGGTAGCTCTACTGTCAACCTTTTGAGGAACCTCTATACTGTTTTCCAGAGTGGCTGCCCCAGCTTGCCTTCCCACCAACAGTAGAAGAAGGTTCCCCTTTCTCTGCATCCTTGCCAACATCTGTCGTTTCCTGAGTGGTTAATTTTAGCCATTCTGACTGGTGTGAGGTGCTATCTCATTGTGGTTTTGCTTTGTATCTCCCTGATGCAAATGATATTGAGCATTTTTGCATGTGTCTGTTGTCCATTTTAACAGTTTTTTTTTTAATTTAAAAAATATCACAGGGGCACCTTCTGGCTCAGTCAGAAGAAGAGGTGACTCTTGATCTCAGGGTTGAGTCCGTATATTTTAGAAATACTGTATCCTCTCAGTGAATGGAACATTTGATCACACATAGTGATCGTCTCTATCCCTATTGATACATTTTGTTTTAAAGTCTGTTTGATTGGATCTTACCATAGGTACACCAATTTAGTCATTCGCTAGTAAGATATCTGATATATTTACCTCCTATGTTCCTCCAACAACACTTTATTTGTGCTTCAAAAGTGATTTTCGTAGATAGCATATAACCAGGTTTTTTAAAAGAATTTTTTATTTTTTATTTTTTAAAAATTTTAAGTTGGCTCCACCCCCAAAGTGGGGCTTGAACTCACAACCCTGGGATTTAGCATCTCCTGCTCTGCTGACTGAGCCAGCCAGGTTTTTACAAATCCAATTTGACGTCTTCTGTTTGCGTTTACTGTGGTTATTAATACATGCAGATTTTGTTCTCCTATTTTACTCTTTCCTTTCACTAGTTTCCATTTTTTCAATATTTCATTTTCTCCTTTCTTAAAAAATTAATATCTCCCTTATACCAATCAAAAACTTTAGTGTACTTTTATATATCTCTTATTCTCCTTTCCCTCCACTTTCCACAATGTTTGTGCTTTTTCTAGATCTTCATTTTTCATTCTGGGTTATTATGAACATACCTAACATTTTTTTATTTGGTCTTTTGTTTAATATACAGCCACACATTTTACTGAGGCATTTTGTCACCTTTGTACCCCAGATTTATTGCAGCATTTTCAGGTTTTGTTACTTTTATTTGAATTCTTTCTCCCAAGGTACTTCCAATTTGGATTTTCTTATATTAAGACTTCTGACTTGTGTGTTTGACATTTTTTTTTTTATGTTCCTACATTTGAGTTTCATTTGGCAAGATATCAATTCTGGGATCAAAGTGATGTTCCTTCAATGCTTTATTTTATTACTTTATCTTATTTATCCATTAAGTAATCTTTACACCCAACATGGGACTCAAACTCGCCTCGAGATTAAGAGTCACACGCTCTATCCACTGAGCCAGCCAGGCTCCCCCTTCCTTCAGTGCTTTCAACACTTTACTCTCTTTGTTTCTTGTACCCAGTGTTGCAGTTAAGAAATGTTATGTCTGGGGGCACCTGGGTGGCTCAGGTGATTAAGTTTCTGACTCTTGATTTCAGCTCAGGTCATGATCTCAGGATCGTGACATCTGGCCTCATGTCAGGCTCTGTGCTCACTGGGGAATCTGCTTGAGATCTCTCCCTCTGCCCCTCGCCCTGCTTGCACAAGCTCTCTCTGTCTCTCTCTAAAAATAAAAGGGGGGGGGAGAAAAGAAAAAGAAATTTTATGAATTTTGCACATTTGTAAGTGATCCTCTCCATTGTCCCTGGATACTTTTACATTTTTCTCTTTGCTTTTGATATTCTCTCTTTTTTTTAAAGATTTTGTTTATTTACTTGACAGAGAGAGAGACAGAGTACAAGAGTGCGCACATAAGCTGGGGGAGTGACAGGCAGAGGGAGAGGGAGAAGCAGGCTCCCCGCGGAGCAGGGAGCCCCATGTGGGACTCAACCCCAGGACGCTGGGATCATGACCTGAGCCGAAGGCAGGCACTTAACCAGCTGAACCACTCAAACGCCCCCAGTTCTGATTTTCTTTAGATTGACTATGCTGTATTGGGGTATGTGGTTTTCCTGATCTTTTTAAAATCTTCCGTTTGTGGGGCCCTTTTCAGCTGACGTGGTTTATCTTTCTTCAATTCTGAGAATTTTATCTTTGTTTTGTCCAAGTATTTCCTCCTCTTTTTATTTCCAATAATACGAGAGAACTCATTTTGTTCCCGGCTCTGCTGGTGACTAGAGGAGGGACTTGGGCAAGTTACTTTACCTTCCGCCTCAGTCTGCCTAGTCTGTAAAATGGGGAAAATAAGTATCATTCACACCATGAGGATTAAACACGATTAGTAAGCCTTCAATATGGCCTAATCAGTCGTAGCATTACAGACTTTTATTTCATTTTTTAAAAGATTTTATTTATTTATTTGAGAGAGAGCACACGTGGGGTGAGGGACAGAGGGAGAAGCAGGCCCTCTGCCGAGCAGGGAGCCTGACATGGGACTCAATCCCGGGGCCCTGGGATCATGGACTGAGCCCAAGTCAGATGCTTCATGGACTGAGCCCCTCAGCCCCCCAACATTACAGAATTGTAAATGGATGTGTGAATAGTTGAATTCGTAGGATGTGTGTGAATAGGAGGATGAATGATTGAATGTCTCATTATCCCAACTTCCCTTGGGGACCACACTTGCCTCGTTCCTTCTCTGACGCCCCTGTTTCTCCTTTACTCAGGGCTCCAGGCAAAAGCCCCGTGCAGACAGCCCCCCAGCCCAAGCGAACCCGACCAGCACCGCCCTGCCCTCGGGGGACCCACAGGAGCTCCATTACGCCTCCTTCAGCTTTCACGGGGTGAAGTTGAGGGAGCCTGAGGATGAGGAGACCGCCAGCACCAGCGAGTACTCAGAGATCAAGACAACAAGTGCTTAGAGCTTGGTGCTGGCCAGAGGAATCCCACCTCCTGGGGGAGAGAAGTCAGGCACTCGTCGGTGAAGCACGCGGAGCCCTGTGGCAACATGAACAGGAAGGCCTGGCCGAGTGTCCCCAGGTAGAGCCGACTTGGGCTCCCACGTAGGCTGCCAAGCGAGTCACTTCCGCGCTCTGTGCCTCCGTTTCCTGTTCTGTCAGTCCGAGACCGCACATCCTGCCTCAGCGGTGGTTGTGGGCGTTACAGAAAGTAACACGCAGAAAGCAGCCCACAAAGGTCCTGTCTCCACTGCCTCACCTGTGCTCAGTACCTACTGCTCTCTCTTCTTTGGACGGAAGGATAACTGGCAAGTTGCCCTGAGGCTCGGGATGACCAGGCCCAGACCACAGGGTAGCGACCTGCTGGTGTCATTCTCCTTCCCAGAGCTCTTCAGAGCCTCCCAGGGAAAGACCAGTCCCCAGCCTGGCGTTTGCTTCGTGACATAGCCTCTTACCATCTCTGTGGAGTCTTCTCCTCCCACTTGTACCTGTCAGTTCCTCCAGCACATTCCTTCACCTCCCGACCTCCAGGCCCTTCCCTGCCTCATGGATGAGACCCAGGGATCTGTCCAACAGCCAGAGAGCTGACCCCGGGTCTTCTGCACAAACCCCTTCCAGGCTCCTTAGCCTTAGACAATATATCAAAGCATCGGCTGCCCCTGGCTTTTAAAGTCCATCACGACCTCCCCACTAGCTACTGTTGGAAAAGAAACAACGCACCCGAAGTGGAGACACTTGTCCCCACAACAGCAAACCAAGACTTACGGCAGTCTCAACCTCTCCCAGAAATAAGACCTTAAAACAGAGGATCTGAAATTTCCTGATCAGCCCTGGTGAAGTCACCTGGAGGGTAAGATCTTCCCCAAAAGATGGCCCGATCTGAAAAAATCTTTTCTTTTGATAATAACTCCTTGCCCCACCCTCCTGCCTATAAAAACCTTCCCTTACCTGCAACTCCTCAGAGCACCTGTCTCTTTACCGGAAGGGATGCCGCCCGATTCAGGAGTCATTGAATAAAGCCAATTGCATCCTCAGATTTACCAGTGGAATTTTTGGTCTTTAGCACCATTCATCTGCACTTCTCTCCGCTTTCTTCCTTACAACCTCTGTGTTGTTTTAACCCACGGCTCTGCAATTTGAGATTTTGCTTCACCTGGCGTTCACTGGCTGGTCCTTCACACCCGAGTCCTTGCACACACCCCGACTGAGAGCCTGGATGGAAGAGAGAGCTCATTCTTTCCCCTCCTCTAAAGTTGGACTAATTTGTTTTTTTTTCAAGAAAGCACTAAAACAAAAGCAGCCAAAACTTTCGCAGCAACACTGTCATGCCGTTGCCCAACGAGCTTTTCTGATCATAAGTGCCTAACATTAAGCTTTTAATTGAGGTACAAAATGGAAATTTTTCTAGAAGGAGGTAGGGCAAGAGAGTTATTAGCTAGAGAAAAGGTTTGGTCCAGGTTAGGCTGCTTTCCCTTATGTGGGGAGGTAAAGGTAAGGGGTCCTCTTTTGCAGATTATCTCATGTTCTTTGGGGGATGGAGGGGCCCTTGTGGCTGACTCATTGGTGCTGATCAAAAAATTCCTGAATGACCGGTTAGGACTACGTTTCTGGAGGAATGACAGAGAATGACAGAGGATGTCAACCACCTCCACTTTGACCTCAGTCTGTACTTTTTTTTTTAAAGTAGGCTCCATGCTCAGCGTGGAGCCCAACACAGGGCTTGAAACTCACCACCCCCAGATGGAGACCTGAGCTGAGATCAAGAACTGGACCTTCACGACTGAGCCACCCAGACACCCCCTCAGTCTGTACTTTCTAATTGATTCAGTTCTTCATTCCAGCTTATCTCTGAACTCCGGCAAAAGAACTTGGAGAGCGAGGGGAACATCCCATGATGGGAAGTGAAATTACCTCCTCAAGCAATAAAAACTGCCTTGAGCCAGCAAGGCCCAGCATGACTGACCCCAAGACAAAGATCTACCTGACCTTTACTGCCTAACAGCACGTCCCCACTGCTCTTCATCCCACATATTCTTTTCTTTCTTTCTTTTGTTTTTTAAGAGAGAGAGAGCACGAGTGTGTGGGGTTGGGGTGGGGAGGGAAGGGCGGAGAGAGAGACTCTCGAGCCGACTCTGCTGAGCGCAGACCCCGATGCCGTGCTCGATCTGACAACCCTGAAATCATGACCTGAGCTGAACTCAAGAGTCAGCTTGAGCCCAGGCAGAGCCACTCAGGTGCTGCCCACATTTTCTGCAGGTAAACCTAGGAAGATTTTCCGCACTCTGAAGACAGTCTTTGTGACGTTAGTCCACTGTCGTCCCCGTGTTGGCCTCCCGGGAGTAAATTCCTGTCTTGTTCCACCACCGCTTGTGTCTCTGCCTTTGGAGTGGCTGAACCCGGTCTGTTTGGGACTCCTGGAACCAGCTGCTCCTGCACTCCCGAGCCCTGGTTACAGGAGACTGAGACTGCAGTTAGATTTTGTGTTAAGTCCCAGTTTGGGGATTTGGCCTAAATGACACTATTTTGTGCCTGCGTCTGTGTTCTTTTTTTTAATTCCAGGATAGTTACTGTGCAGTGTCATATTAATTTCAGCTGTGTGGTATAGCGATCGAACAAGTCTATACATTTATCAGTGCTCATCATGGTGAGTGTCCTCTTAATCCCCTTCACCTATTTCACCCATCCCCCCACCCACCGAGGCTCCCGTCACCTTCAGTTCTCCATAGTTAAGAGTCTGTTTTTTGGCTTGTCTCTTTTGTCTTTGTTCACTTGTTTTGTCTCTCGAATCTCACATGTGAGAGAAACCACGCAGCATTTATCTTTCTCTTATGTCGCTTAGCACTGTGCCCTCCAGTTCCACCCATGCCGTTGCAAAAGGCAAGATCTCACTCCTGTGTACAGCTGATACTCCTCTGTATGCATGCACCACATCTTCTTTACCCGTCCACATACCAGTGGACACTTGGGCTGCTCCCATGATTTGACTGTTGTAAATAATGCTGCAGTGAACATAGGGGTGCGTATATCTTCTGGAATTAGTGTTTTTGTATTCTTTGGGTGAATACTCAGCAGTGCAATTACTGGATACTACAGTAGTTCTGTTGTTAGCCTTTTGAGGAAACTCCATACTGTTCTGCACAGTGGCTGGACCAGTCTGTATTCCCACCAACAGTGCAGGGGGCTCCTTTTTCTCCACAGCCTCTCCAACACTTGTTTCTTGGTTTTTGGTTTTTGTTTTCTTTTTAGTTTATTTTGTTTTAGGGGCACCTCGGTGGCTCAGTTGGTTAAGCATCTGCCTTTGGCTCAGGTTGTGATCCCTGGGTCCCTGTTCGGGGCAGGGGGCTTGCTTCTCCCTTTCCTCCTCACTTATGCTCTCTCACTATCTCTCTGTCTCTCACATAAATAAATAAAATCTTTGTAGGGAAAAGTTTATTTTGTTTTGGTCATCTCTATGCCCAACATGGGACTCAAATTTACAAACCCAGGATCCAGACTGGCACGTTCTTCTGAATGAGCCAGCCAGGCACCCCTCTTGTGTTTTTGATTTTAGCCATTCTGACAGGTAGAAGGTGATATGAGGGGTTTTTTTTAAGATTTTACTTTTATGTAATCTCAACACCCAAAGTGGAGTTCGAACTCACAACCCTGAGATCAAGAGCTGCGTGTTCCACCAAATGAGCAAGGCAGGTGCGCCAGAGTTGTTTTTTTTTTTTAAACAAATTTCTGCACATTCTTCCCCCTCATGCTCAGCTTCTTCCCCATTCCCCTGCTTCTCCATAGCTGGCCTAATGTTCTCAAAACTACCCTCCCTGTAGGTCACACTGAGATCTTAATTCTTAGCCGTGGCCCGATAAGCTTGGTAGCTTCCCTAAGATAAGAAGTTCACTGGGGAACTTCCTCTTCTAGGGTCATTCTGGTGGCAAATGCTAAGCGAAACCCAGTCTGTTCATACTCATGAGCATGTTGTTTGTCCATTAGCAGCAGAGTCTCCTGAACCGGTTGGAAGATGGCATAGGGGCTGGTCCTTCCTATGGAGGTCTCCACCAGTCCTAGACTATCATCTGATGGTTCTCTACCCCTTATAAATAAAACACCTCCCCAGTGTGCATCATCTGCTTTTCTGGGACCAGCCTGCCATGGCTTCAGGCATCCGTCTCTATGGCCTCAAGCATGTGTGGGTCACAATCCCAGCCTCCAAATGTGCGCCAACGATGTGAGACCCTGTGAAGGTTGCTCACCACATCAAGTCTCAGTTTCTCACTCTGCCAAGTGAGGAGAATCGTTCGCCCGTCCTGTGTCGTCGGGGTGATTGTGAAGGTTCAGTGGGGCAATGTGTAGGAATGCACAGCTCTGAGCCTGGCACAGGAGGAGCTCCAGGGAACGTCCTCCTCTTTCCTATCCTCTACTCAAGGGGAGATCTGGGCACAGACTTGCTACTTAAAAGTGTGGTTCAGGGCGCCTGGGTGGCTCAGTCGGTTAAGCATCTGCCTTCGGCTCAGGTCTCGATTCCGGGGTCCTGGGATCAAGTCCCACCTCGGACTCCCTGCTCAGCGGGGGGTCTACTTCTCCCTCGCCCTCTGCCCCTTCTCTCTGCTGCCGGGTGCGTGCTCTCTCTCTTTCTCTCTCAAATAAATAAGTAAAATCTTTAAAAAAATGAAGTGTGGGCTAAGGGCCAACAGCACGAGCATAACCTGGAACCTCAGAGAAGACCTTGTTTCTCCCTGTCCCTTCGCCAGGCTGGCACCACAAGGTCCCGAGAATGTTAAGGCAACAAGAAGGCTGAGGGGGAAAGCACAGAGATGAGCCCAGCCCACTCCCACTACTTCTGGGCCCTCCCTCCCAGGAGGGACCGAGCCTTTCTGAAAGCGCTCCGACTTAGGTGCCCTGCTGGCCTAGGGCTCGAGAACATGTGCCTGTGGATTGGGGTCCTTGGCAGAGCTGGGGTGTCCTGAACTCACCCAGCTTGGCTCCAGAACCACGGACAGCGCCAACCCTTGTGCTGGCAGGTCGCCGGGTCTGGCCTGATGAGTGGAGCGCCCCCTGGAGGCGGATCTCTGACCTGCCTCAGAGGCGGACGGAGGAGGGATGGGGAATGGGACCGGCGTGACATTCTGTCCTAGGGGCAGAGGTACGGGCCAAGCTTCTCCTCCTCCCTCCGAAAACCTCCTCATCCTGGGGGCTTAGTTAACGTCAGAGACACGATGCATTTCTCACAGAACAAGGGGAGCCTCGCCCCCCAGGGCTGACTCTGCCTTCACCCCCTCCAGAAAACCTTCTCTAGGTCCCATTCTTCCCCTTCCTCCCCTCACTTTCCATGTGTTGATATTTGTTTGTGCTTTTTTTAAAGATTTTATTTATTTGTCATGGAGAGAGAGTACAAGCAGGGCGAGCGGCAGGCAGAGGGAGAAGCAGGCTCCCCGCTGAGCAGGGATTCTGATGCAGGACATGATTCCAGGACCCTGGGATCATGATGGGAGCTGCAGGCAGATGCTTAAATGACTGAGCCGCCCAGGCGTCCCTGCTCCTGCTTCTAATCCCTTCCTGGTACTGCCAAGGAACTCGATGACAGCACGATTGTGACCGTGCTCTGCGCCTGGTGCTATGGCGAGCTCTGACTCAGGTCTGTTCACGGAATGAAGCATCAGAAGTCTGGTTGAGATGTTATAATGGAAGCTGGTGATAAATTCTAAGTTTTCCTTCATTTTATATGAAAAGTAAATATTCAGATGAGGGCAAGGCCTCAGTTGGGCCTCAAGGTCAGGGGAAACGGTGTTGGGTAAGGAGGGAAGATCCAATAAATACCATAGGGGAGGCCTCCTGGAGCTAAAGGAACTATTGAGAAGTTAGGACTCATTCTGAAGATGAGTGACTTGGCCCCAGGGAAACCTGAGCATGAGCCACACACAGGTCCTGAGTTCAAATTGACACCAGAAACCTGCAAACCTCACAGCCCAGTCTGAGCCTGGAGCCAGAGCCCCAGCTCTCCGTTCTAGTGGTGGGCGGGCCCTAGGGACCCCTGCAGAGGAGCCTGGGTTCAGCCTTGCTTTCTGGAGGCTTCACGTCTGACCAGGTCTGGGCTAAGAGCCCGAATGGAGAGAAGACTCAGTTTCAGGTAAGTCCTGGCCCCCAGACACTCTTGCTCCGAGAGGGATTCTGAGTGGACAGGGACCTCCCCCCATCCATACTCGGCGGGAGGGGCAATGCACTTGGGATGAGGCAACATGAGTGGGGAGTGGGAGGGGAGGGGCCCCCATGACAGGTTCCACCTGTTCTGTAGTGAAAGGAGCTCAGCCTTCACCTCCCCCGTCATGGGGAGAAGGGCTCCTGGGGGGAGGGGCAGGAAGGGAAGAGAGAGCATCCATCCCTCCGCAGCTCACCTGAGGCACAGGTGTGGGGGGGGGTCAGGGGACATGACAGAGTTTGCAGAGAATGTCCAGCTGCCAACGCGGGAGCCCAAAGGGGGAGCTCCCAGAAAGTTCTCTGAGCAGCCGTTGCCTCTGCGGGCACCTGGCCAGGTGGGCAGTGGTGGACTCGAGGCTGGTGTCCGTCGTCAGGGAAGACAGCCTGCCTGGGGAGCGAGACAGGGAACCACCCCACACGTTATGTACAGTTTTATACTTGTTTACATCAGGAGGCTAAGTCTCGTATGGGTGATTCGATCCTGCCTGGAGCTTTTACAAATGTATTCCAATGCAACAATGAAATTTTCCATTTTACGGTCTATTTTCTCGAGCGTGGTGACGACCGTTCCAGTCCATGCCTGAAATTTCACTCCTGCATCGGGATCACCTGTCATCGTGTCTGTGCTGTTTTTCTGTCGGTATGCCGTCATTTTGTCCTACCCCCTGGCAAATTTTTAAATTGAAGGTCAGGTATTTTGTATGAAAACTTGTAGAGATTTCCTGAGGCTCCGGTGCAAATTTCCCCCCCCCCCCGGATTCTAGAAATCTCTAGAACAGCACAGCACGAGGGGAGGTCCTGTGATGATGAGAAGAGTGTGTCTGCACAGCCACGTGGCCATGTGCAGCTGTGGAGCTTGGTGTGGGTTTAGTGTGACCGAAGAACTGAGTTTTAAATTAAATTAAAAATCTTGAAAGATTTAAAGAGAGAGACCCTCTCCCCATGCACATAAGTGGGGAGAGGATCACAGGGAGAGAGAGAAGGGAAGCAGACTCTCTGCAGAGCCCCCTGCACAGGGCTCCAACCCAGGACCCTGAGATCAGGACCTCATCTGACACCAAGAGCCCCTAAATTTAATTTTCGTCAACATAAGGGTAAATAGGCTCAGTGGCTAGGGCTACCCTACTTTTGCTTTCTGGCAAGCA
This sequence comes from Ailurus styani, assembly GCA_002007465.1. NCBI lineage: Eukaryota > Metazoa > Chordata > Mammalia > Carnivora > Ailuridae > Ailurus > Ailurus styani. The sequence goes on from LNAC01000292.1 coordinate 787,247, forward strand.
GAGTAGGGATCTTTGCCTGGTCTGGGACTGAGTGTGTTTGAAGCTAGGTTCTGGTGTTTTTGTGGGTGGGCCTACTTCCAGGTGACCCTTACTTCTAATTTGTGACCTTACTTGGGTCCTAACAGGTGCTTACCGGGCCTCTATTTTGTACGAGACCCTGAACATCAAACTTTATTGACCCGGTTCCACGCAACCTTCCCGGGTAACATATGAACACAGCATCTGGATGACCTCAATGCTCTTCCCTTCACCCCCGGTTCTGGCCCTTCGAGTCCCCGCCCACCTAGTCCCGGACTCCAATGCTGTCTCCTGTCCCGTGACACTGTTGAAAGTTCCGCTCAGATCCCCAGCCTCTTAGCTTAGCTCTCCGCCCGCTCCTCGGCCTTCTGGCCCCTGCAGCAGAAGTGAGCCTCGTCTGTGGGATCCTGGCCGCCTTGGTACCTCTTTGATGTCTTCAAATAGGTTGTTTTGTTTTAGATCTATTTTTTCTTTTTGGTCTCAGTGACATTGTTGTTCAGACCCGAGATACTCCGACATAGCTAGAAACCTCCCTTGCTTTACTTTGGTCTCTGTTCCAGTCACTTTCTCAAAAAGGCCCTGATCCCCCAAACTGAAATAGCGCCTGCCTCACACCCTTTCCTCTTAAGCTGCTTTGTTACTCATAGCACGCACCCCCATTCGTCAGATTCGTCCTGATTTGTCTAGTGTCCCTCTCCCGAAATACTGGAAGCCCCATTGAGTGAGACGGGATTTTTTTTAAGTTTATTTGTTTATTTTTGGTAATCTCTACCAAAAGGGGCTCGAACTCACGACCCCAAAAATCAAAAATCGCATGTTCCACTGACCCAGCCAGCCAGCCAGGAGCCCCAAGTGAGAGGTTTTTGTTTTGTTTTGGTTTTTTTCAACAATGTCCCTGCACACATGAGGGATTCCATACATATTGAAGAAATGATGTTGGTTATTTGGTGGGGGGGGGGGGATCTGCCCTCCAACCTCAGTCCAGTCAGGGAGAACAAGAACCAGAGTGCGGATGGCCACGTATGAGGGCAGGACCCAGGGGCTGGGACTTGGGAAGAGTCCTACGTCCAGGGCTGGGCAGGTGAGAAGAGAGAGTCAGGAAGGCTTCTAGAAGTACCCTGGAGGATTTGAGAAGGAAGGGCATTCCTGACCAGGGACCAGGCCAGCAAAACTTGGAGGGGGGACTGAGAATGCCAAGTCTCTTCCCAGGGGTCAGGCAGAAAGCTTTTCTGGGCCTCACACCCTCCTGGAAGCACAAAGTAGCAAATCTGAAACCCAGAGCCCCCTGGTGGCCAAAATGTAATATGACCCACAAAGTTGGCCACCATGCATTGAGCACATTTAATCCTCACAACAGTGCTCTGATGGGGGGCAGAGGGGTGTAATTCCATTTCAGAGGAGGAAACCGAAGACGAGAGAGGTTAAGTCACTGACCCGGGCCCACCCAGCTGCTCCTCACCCATCACACAGAGACCAAGAGAGATTCGGGTGGGGGTGGGGAGCAAACCCTCCGTCTTGAAGAGCTCCAGGTGCAGATTTGGGTGTGAGCCCCCAGTTCCGTCCATCTCCAGCTAGGTGACCTCAGGCGGTTATGGGGCCTCAGGCCAATGAGATCGTGCGCGGTTCGGATGAAATGAGACCTTGGGGGTTCTTCAGTACGCACGGCACTCAGAGGTAAGCATCGTGGTTACTGTGAATGACCAGAGCCTGCCAAGTGGTTTTGCTAATCCCAGTACAGGCAAACATGACGCACGGCAGGTGCTTAAGAAGGCTCTCCTGAGCATGCCCAGAACTGGGCAGAGTACTAAGTAAGCACCCCCTAATTCCCACTGGTTGGAAATGGGAAGTTGTTCAGTTCTCTTCTCGCTTAGATCCAAGAGTCCACGTCCCAGCCCCTCCTGCCTCAGACCCAGGGGTCCTAGCCCCCAGCCCCTCCTCCCTCAGACCCAGGGGTCCCGGCCACCAGCCCCTCCTCCCTCAGACCCAGGAGTCCAGACCCCAGCCCCTCCTCCCTCAGACCCAGGAGTCCAGGCCCCCAGCCCCTCCTCCCTCAGACCCGGGAGTCCAGGTCCCCAGCCCCTCCTCCCTCAGACCCAGGAGTCTAGGCCTCCAGCCCCTCCTCCCTCAGACCCGGGAGTCCAGTCCCCAGCCCCTCCTCCCTCAGACCCGGGAGTCTAGGCC
>LNAC01000292.1:792415-814668 GCA_002007465.1 Ailurus styani
CGCGCGGCAGGAGGAGCACTGCGGGGCGGGCATCGCGGGTTCCGGGCGGGCCGCGGGGCGCCGGCTTCTCCTGCACAGGGAGAGAGGGGAGGCAGGTTACGGGCGGATTCCGGCTTGCGGGGTCGTTGCCTCCGGGGAGGCGGCCTGGATCGCGCTGAGTACACACCCATTCCCTGGAATACTCTCCCAGAATTTGTGCAAGCTTGGCACCTTCAAGTCTCAGCGTAAGCGTTCATTAGTCATTCTCCATTCAACAGGTGTCTATTCATTGCCTCCCATCTACCCAACACGCTTATGGCAGTGGGACAGCAGTGATCAACATAGGATCGGTTACAGGCACCAAGTTTTGGTGGAGAAGCCAAACCATAGACAAGTAAATAACCAAGATACCTGACAAATATAAGGAGTAATATGAAGGAATTATCCTCTGAGCTGAGGCCAGAAGGATGAGCAGTTAGGTATTACATCAGGGTGGGAAGAATGTTCCAGACAGAGTTAATAGGAAATGCAAAGACCTGAAGGCCAGGGCCTGTGTTCAGTGGTTTGGAAAGTGAGTTATGGCTGCGGAGGGAAGAGGATCCAGGGCTTGGAGGTTGGCAGGGTGTGGAGGTGGGATTTTATCCTGAATGAATGGGAACCATCCTATGGTTGTAAGCTGTGTAGTGAGAGTATCTGATCTGTATTTTAACAAGATCCCTCTGGCTGCTGCGTGTGAATGAGGGGTGGAGAGTGCCGAGGGGTGACCAGTAAGGAGGCTCCTGCAATGACCCAAATGAACAATAATGTGGCTTAGGGCTGAGCAGAGGCAGTGGAGGTGGAGAGAAGGGGTCAGATTCTGGATCTCTTCTGGAGATAGAGCAGGTGCGACTCACACAAGTTGGATGAGCGAGGCAGTAGGTGAGAGAAGCAGAGAGGACTGACAACTTCAAGGTTCTGGCTTCAGCACTTGGAAGGATAGTGGGACCATTTCGTGGGGAGGAGGTGGGGCAAAGGAAAAATAGGCAAATACTGCGAGAGGGGTAGGTTTAGGCCAGAGAATCTGTCATTTTGTCTGGGCATGGTAAATTTTGAGGTCCTTTGCTGTGGAAGTCTTTCCTGAACCCTGGGCTGGGTCTGGCGCCTCCTCTGGGCTCCCAGGGCCGCCTGACGCCCCGCAGGCCAGCCCTGATCCCTCTAGGTGGTAACCAGGATAGAGGAGGAACCGCCCTTAGTTTAGTATGGGGGGGGGGACGAGAAGGAGTCAGAACACAGGCAGGGTCCAAAGCCGATCAGCGGGGATACCAGCTGCTGAGGGCACTCCAGCCCCGAGGGTCGCCAGAGATAGGCGCTCGGGGATCACGGAGGAGGGCCATATCTCCAGGGATGCCTACCGGAAGGCGTGGGAGAGGAATGTGGAGACCCTCAGCTCCTACCTGGGAGCACGACAAAGGGCGCGCCGAGGAAGGGGGCACTCACGTGAGTAGAACCCGCGCAGGAAAGTCCAGGCTCCGAGAAAACGCGGAAGCGGGTGAAGGGACTACGACTCCCAGAAGGCTTTGGGTTTACCCGCCTACGACTCCCAGGTGCCGATGGGGCGACTTGGGCCCCAGCGCCCTGCGCTCCGAGACGAGCTGCGCCCACACCCCGAGAGCGTCGCCGTGACGTCACGCGCTCCGCCCACGACTCCCAGAGTGCTCCGGGACAGACCCGCGCGTGTCTCTCGTCTGCGCCTGCGCAAAACCAGGTGGGGCGTGTGGTTTGTAAGCGCTACCTCGCGCTGAGCTCTTTAGTCTAAAGACGGAACGGATGCCTTTTAGGTTTCCTGCCCTTACGGGAGTATGATAGGATTTGAGGTGCGGGTGGAGAGTTGTCGGGGTGGGGGGAGAAAGGAATAGGGGTGAGCAAGGGGGGGAGGCAGCGCGTGCGCCGCGCAGATCGCAGGGGTTGGGCCCCGGCGCCCGGGACACGGGGTGGGCTTTTACGCGCCCCCACGGGAGTGAGAGGGGGTGCGCGCCCGCGCGGGGAGCCACGGCCGTGCGGGCTGGGGGCTGTGCGTGCGCGGAGCTGCCAGGAGCGGTTTGCGCTTCTCGGCGCGCGTGCCAGGCTCGGGCCGTGACCCCCGTGAGCAGTTACGGCCCGTGTGGCTCAGTGACAAGTGCGCGCACCCCCAGCCTTGGGGGGTTGAAGGCAGAGATCGGGATGGAGGGCAGGTCAGACTCCTGAGATGGGAGGTTCCCAGGGTTAGGTTGCATTCCCCCAAGAGTCAGCCAGAGTCCTGCGCCCCTCAGTCGCTTTCCAGCCCCCAAATTGCCTTCTCTCCTGCGTGTTCTATTCCTAGATTCTCTTGTCTCTACCCCTGTGAGGCCCTTGATAGGGAGGACTGAGAGTGAAGGGCGATGGGGGACATTTGAGCTTCTGAAGCTGTCAAGAGGGTTGAACCCCGGGTCATCGGGCTCATACGTTAGTGATTTCCTGAGGCTTCCTGTGTGCCAGGTCCTGCCCTGGGGGACATAGGAGTGTCAGGCGTGGCTGGGAAGATTAGGATGATGAAGCTTGATGTGGAGGGACCAGATGTCAGGGGCTGCAGGGACCCAGACGTTACAAGTGCTCCAAGCCAGGGCATGGGGGAAAGATCAGTACTTACTGAGCAGTTGGCGTGGACTCTGCATTTCCAGGCAGCATCTCAAATTCTTCCTCTGCAAAGTTGGGGTAATAACAGAATCTGCCTCATAGACTCTTTGTGAAGGTAAAGGAGGTGATATGGAAAGTGTTTGTTCACCAAGCAGTAAACTGTCGTTGTTTTCATCCCATTTAGTTTTCAAAAGCAGGGATAGCTTTCCTTTGGTGACCGGGCCTAATTTTTCTTTCATTCATTCATTCATTCATTCATGCATTTATTACAGATTTTCTTTATTTATTTGACAGAGACAGCAAGAGAGGGAATACAAGCAGGGAGAGTGAGAGGGAGAAGCAGGCTTCCCGCTGAGCAGGAAGCCCCGATGCAGGGCTCGATCCCAGGACACTGGGATCATGACCTGAGCCGAAGGCAGATACTTAACGGGGACTGAGCTAGCCAGGCACCCCCTAATTTCTCTTTCAAAGCAAGGAGTGGGGCGAGAGTTTCAAAACCTCAGGCAACCTACTGATAGTTTGTAAGTCAGTTCTCAGTTTGGGGGTGGTTTTGTGCCTCAGAGAACATCTCGCATTCTCTGGAGGCATTTTGGTTGTCACAGCAAGGAAGGAGGGGAATGTGCGACGGTGTTCGGTAGGGAGAGGCCAAGGATGCTGCCAAACTGTGTACAGGATGGCCTCTCACTGTAAAGAATGGGGGTTGAATGCCTACTTATCCTTCAGGACCTGCCCAGAATGCTACCTCTTGGGGGAAACCTTCCCTGAACTCTAGCACCCTGTCCCCTAAAAGTTCCCCAGCCGGGTAACGGAAAGAACTTTGGAGTCACACACACTGGCCTGGACTCAAATTCATGCTCTTTTCTTTTCTTTTTTAAAAGATTTTATTTATTTATCTGAGAAAGCAAGGGGAAGAGAAGAGGGAGAAGCAGACTCCCTGCTGAGCAGAGAGCTGGATTTGGGACTTGATCCCAGGACCCCGAGATCATGACCTGAGCCAAAGCCAGATGCTTAACCCACTGAGCCACCCAGGTACCCCTAAAATTCATGCTCTTTTCTTACACCTCAGTGACTTTAGCCTTCAGTATTCTTACCTGTGAAATCAAATGGTGACTTTGACAAGAAATGTGGGCCCACGTTGGGTTAGAGTTCAATTAAGGTCAGGACTCCTTTTGTGGGTTATATTAGTTCATAAAACCTAAAATCTTAGTGTTGGTTTAGATTAGGGGAAGGTGTTAAGGAATGTTTTTAAATAAGATTTGCTGTGGGGACACCTGGCTGGCTCAGTCTCCAAAGGGCATGCGACTTTTTATCTTGGGGTTGTAGGTTTGAGCCCCACATTGAGTGCAGAGATAACTTAAAAAAAAATAAAAATCTTTTACTAAATCAGATTTGCTGTGGGAAAAATAGGAATTAGCAAAATTGTCTCAATCACCAGGTGAGTTAAGAAAAAAACATGTTTTAGGGCGCCTGGGTGGCTCAATGGGTTAAAGCCTCTGCCTTTGGCTCAGGTCATGATCTCAGGGTCCTGGGATCAAGGCCCGCATCGGGCTCTCTGCTCAGCAGGGAGCCTGCTTCCTCCTCTCTCTCTGCCTGCCTCTCTGCCTACTTGTGATCTGATCTCTCTCAGTGTGTCAAATAAATAAATAAAATCTTTAAAAAAAAACCAAAAACATGTTTTGTGCACATGAGACCCACATCTAATAAGTAAAGACTCAAAAGTGTGAACGTGAGAGGGGAGAAAGACATACCAGGAAAACAGCACGAAGAAATCTAAGTCCAGCTACAACCACCAAACAGGTGTTCAAGTCAAAGAGCACTGTGTGTAATAAAGAGTGTCATCACAAATGAAGAAGGAGTCACTGGGATGGCAAAACAATTCTAAACTTGAATGTACCGGGCGCCTGGGTGGCTCAGTGGGTTAAAGCCTCTGCTTTCGGCTCAGGTCATGATCTCAGGGTCCTGGGATCGAGGCCCATGTCGGGCTCTCTGCTCGGCGGGGAGCCTGCTTCCTCCTCTCTCTCTGCCTCTCTGCCTACTTGTGATCTCTGTGTCAAATAAAGAAATAAAATCTTAAAAAAAAAAAAAGATTAAACTTGAATGTACCTAAAAATGGTCTCCAAAGAAATAAAGCCTAAGTGAGCAGGATGAAGAGAAGAAACTGACACATTCTAGAAGCACTGTGACATTTTAATATATCTTTCTCAGCAATTCATCAAGCAGACAAAACTATGGAGCCGTGAAAAATTTGAACAAGACCCCTGAGAAGCTGGAACTAAGGGTCTGAAATGGAACATGTAGCTGATGATGTGAGAGTACAGGTTTTTTCCAGCCACATGGGGAACACGTACAGATGTCCTAGGTGTGGCTGTTCAGTGTGGTGCTCCTGGCTGTGTGCGGCTAATGAACTGAGGCTAGTCTCAATAGAGCCGTGCCGTAAACATGAAACACCAGATTAGAAGACTTTATGATAAAAAAGAATGTAAAATACCTCTCCAGTAATTCTTTGCCTTGATTACATGTTGAAATCATAATATTTTTGCTATATTGGGTTAAGTGTAATGTTAAAATTAATTGCACCTGTTTGTTTGTTTGTTTATTTATTTATTTATTATTTGCCCCAGGGGTACAGGTCTGTGAATCATCAGGGTTACACCTTTCATAGCATTCACACCTGTCTATTTTTTACTTTATAAATGTGACTACTAGAAATGTAAAATTACATCTGTGACTTGCAGTATACTGGACAGCCTTGCCTCAGACCATGAGAACGTCTCAGCAAATTGCAAGGTCATCCTGCCCCACTCTCCAGGATAAAGGGACCTTAACCAAGAAGCTTAGTACATGTACTTCTGATCCAATGAGTGCATTTTACCATATGGTTTTATGATTTAGGAAATTATTAAAACAATTTTTCATACATCTGGGAACCAGCTAAGCAGAAGGGGTCTGAGTGTGTGTGTGTGTGTGTATTATATTTATTTGGGAGGAAACCATTTTGAAAAATTTTGCATCCTCACCTCATCTTTTTTTTTTAGATTTTATTTATTTATTTGTTTATTTATTTATTTATTTCCCAGAAAGAGAGAGGGCGAAGGAGAAACGGTCTCCTCAAGCAGGGAGCCCGATACGGGGCTCACATGACCTGAGTCAAAGGCAGATGCTTAACCGACTGAGCCACCCAGGTGTCAGAGGTGGAAAATTTTCCCAGGTGACTTGAGATGAGGATTGACTGTTAATGGAGTAAATATTTTATGACATGACTCAAATAGGTTTTAAGTACCTAAGAGAAAAATGCATATGAATTCTAATGGGAACCGTTAATTTTTTTTTATTTTTTTATTTTTTATTTTTTTAAAATATTTTATTTATTCATTTGAGACACAGAGAGAGATTACAAGTAGGCAGAGAGGCAGGCAGAGAGAGAGGAGAGAGGAGGAAGCAGGCTCCCTGCTGAGCAGAGAGCCCGATGTGGGCCTCGATCCCAGGACCCTGGGATCATGACCTGAGCTGAAGGCAGTGGCTTTAACCCACTGAGCCACCCAGGCGCCCAGGAACCATTAATTTTTATCTGGATATTTTATCCAGTGTAACTTGAAAAAATTTCCCCTGAAAATATTGCAGTTGAATTTAAAAAAAAAAAGTTAGCTCTACTGAACAGTCATGCTTTGGTTGTTCTGAATATAGAACATCCCAACATGAACCAAGCATCACCTTAAATGACTAGAATAGAAATACACTTCCATGCAGGGAGTTGTGTATAGACACCCCACTTGGAAGGGCTCTGCTAGGTAAAACAGGTTCTGTATTCCAGGAACCTGCTAGGAGGAAGGGACCACCTCCTAGGGAGATCCAGGGAGTCCAGACTCCTTGGGGGAGACTCTGGGTCTCCGAAGTCATTGTGGGCTCTTAAGGGTACACACACCCCACAGCAGCTGGACGAAGCTTACTTTCCCCAAGTGAAAATACCACTTATTAAATGAGACTTGGAAACATGTCACTTGGGAAATGTAGGTGTACTAATCTGAATCATGTCATGTGCATGGGAGTTGCTGCTAGTGTAAGACGTCAGATTTTTTTCCTTGAAATCGTATGTAACTTTGGGAAACAGTACGCAGTTGATTTTATCCTACCTGGTTCCCTTTTCACCGGTGGTGAAATTTTCTATTTTTTGAGGAAGTCACAGGAACACCTATGCTCCCATAGCTACAGTCACATCATTATGCGGCCAATTTTTTTTAATCATTTTTCATAATTAAGTTTTCTCCCCCAGGAGCCCAAAGGAGAGTAACACTGTGTCATAAGTCATAACCCCTGTATTTGCAATAGGGATTAATTATAAAATGAGGAATCCAAAGATAAAAGCTTATTGCTGTCTGCAAAAACGTGCCTGTCCCCTCTCATGGGGAGTCGGAGGGGTTCTTTTTACTCGGCTCTCCTGGAGACCACACTTTCAACAGCAGGGTGTTGTATGTCCAACACACTCCCTTTGTTGTTAGCTCCACGGAAACCACCAGATGCAGCCGAATCCTGCGTGAAGAATTAGACTCCTGAGCGCGCATGCACCGTGGAAGACTTCTAGCTCCTCCAAGCTCGCCAAACCCCCTGCCTAGGAAGGGGAAATAAAGTGCCAATGAGGCTGTGCTGGTACCTCCGACTGTTTACAGAGCAGCTGGACGCTGGCCGGCGTGGCAGGACTTGGGCATGGTCCACACCCGCAGCATTCACAGCTGAGAAAGAGGAATCAGTATGAGCTCCGCCGTTTTCAGCCCTACAGTCATAAGTTGCTGCGGGGCCAACTCTACCAGCATGTTTCAAAGACCGGTTTTGGTCCCTAAGGGCAGCACCAAGTCCAGCTGAGGTTCCCGAGACATCCTTGACAATCAGTTGTCTTCTGTGTGTGAACGGGGTGCGTTTCTACCGTATGTGAGGGTTTCTTCTCACTTTGATTAAAGGAGGGGCTTCTGAATTTGGAGTGCCACTCAGAAGTTGGCTTGGTGTTCTATGAAACGCTCCTTTGTCTGCTGTCTTTCCAGCTGAAAAGCTAAGAGCAGTTCTACCAGCAGGTAGTTCCTCATTCCTGCGTCACAACAGAGAATTTGCTACTGACACTGAATTCTTGTTTCCTTTCTCCAGAACTGAAGGGTAGTCTGTCCCCAGTCCCATTCTGTCTCGTCCCACATTTGAGATTCAGTGCTGAGCCTGCTTCTGTAATGAGATAATTTGCTGGTTCATCTAAAAATACGCTCGCCGAGTTAGTGACAAGGACACCAGCCTGTGTATGACTGTTCAGTGCCCTTTGACTTCCCCTGCCCGCCTCAGGGCCTTTGTACCTGCTGTTCCCTCTGCCCAGGCACCCAGCAGAGATAGCCTTCCTCCATTTCTTTACTCTCCATCCATTTCGCCCTCCACCCCTTTCGATGTATAGGTTTTTATTGCTCTCCGAAACGACCTTTTCTCTTGCCTGTCTTCCCCACCAGAATGTGGGTTTCCCAGGGGTAGAGGTTTTGCTGATTTTGCTTGTGGCAGCTTTGTTGGTTTGCACGGTAATCCTGGCACAGAAGTGACACTTAGTGACTAGAATTGAACACTCGGGCTTTGTGCCGGGTGACTGGGGACTCAGGGCTGAGCTGGGCCGAGGCTGCCCCACTCCCAGGCTGGTGAGGGAAGGAGATCTGGACACAGATCATTCCTGGTCTGGGGGCCAGAGCAGTGACAGCTGAGATACGGGGGCCAGGAGGGCTGAGGCAGAGAGGGGAGGATGTGGGAAAGGCTCCTGGTGAGAACTTGCGGTGGCTGAGAATGAGCAGAAGTGTGTCACGCACTCTCATTCATCATTCATTTCCTGGGCCCTCCTGTGCTGGGAAATGCCAGGGACCGAGATGAGTCAGTCCTGAACCCTGTTCTCTGCAATCTCCTCGTCTAATGGGGGCCGTTGACAGGACAGTCACAATCCAGGATGATCAGACTGTGGCAGAGGTAGATACAGAGGCTGTGTAAGCCTCTAGGGGCTACTTGGTGCCTGTTACAGGGAGACAAACGTACCCAGAATGAACAGGAGTCACGTAGGTCCCTTTCCTACAGGATGCTGGAGATATGAGCAGACCTGGCACAGTCTGGAATAATCTGGAGCTGGGTCGCATCGCACACTCCATGTCCTAGTGCAGCAACCCAGCGAGCTCAATCCCACTGTGGTCCCTATTACAGATGAGGACACCGAGCCTTAGAGAGATTGAGTCACTCACCGAGGGGAGCAACCAGCTAGGGTGCACTGTGACCGTGGAGTTTGGAGGCAACTGGCTGGAAGGGATGAGGCTGGAGATGTGCCCAAGGCAGGTTCTTCATGCAGATGGTGCAGCTTGAGTGGCCTCGCCGCTCTCTGCCCCTGGCCCCTGCTGCAGTGTGCAAAGCCAGTCGGGGAGGGGTGGGTGCAGGTCCCTGCGACTCAAGTACATGGGGTAAAAGTGAGGGGTTTGCAAAACGGGAAGAATGGCCTTCTGTTTCCTTTCCCAGAACAGAACAGCAGAGGGGGCTCCTGCTATTATTTCTGGGGGTACAGCTGCTGCTTATGGGGGCGTTCCTCTACCAGAACCACCACCGCCACAGCCTCGCCTCCTTCTTGCGCATCCTGTTACAGGACAGGTCAACGGTAGGAGAAGAGTTGCCCTTTCTGGTCTCGGTCTCCTCTGCAGGGACCTCTTCCCAGGATGTGTACGCCAACCTCAGCCAGATCCACCCTGTGGACGTTAGGAAGGAGGACCTGCCCAGCTGCCCCCTCATCTCACCCTACATCAGTAAGCTTGTCAGGGCACCCTACACCCTCAACCCTGCCTCGGGCTTTGGGGAGCTAGCAGGACTCCCAAGGAGAGGTACAGATCCTGGAAGCAGAAGGCACAGGCCTGGAGGCCGGGGATGATGGAGAGCGTCTGCTGGTCATCTGTGGCTGCATCATAAGGAACGACCCCAGAAATGAGTGTCTCTAAACAGTCATCAACTCTCAACGTGTATCTGGATCGGAAATTTGGGGAAGGGTCGCTGGGCAGTCGTGGTCCAGGTTTTTTACACAGTTGCAGTGAGATATGGCTGGAGGTGAAATGGCAGTGGGTAGAAGCACCCCGTTCTCTCCACACAATCTCAGAGTCTCCGCGTAGCCCCTCCACTGGGCTCCTCTGGGCTTCCTCACGGCATGGCGGCCTGAGTGCTTACACAGCAACCGCAAGCTTCAGGAGCAAATGTTCACATAAACCAGGCAGAAGCCACGATCTAGTCTCAAAAGCCATGTAGTGTTATTTCTGACACACTCCACTTGTTGAAACTGTGATAAAAGCTGACCCAAATTTAAGGGGTGGAGACAGACTCCCCTCTCTGTGGGAGGAGTATCGAAGTCACATTGTAAGAAGGGCATGTTGGGCATGGTGGAGCCCTCAGTGAGAGGAAGTGGAAGGAATGGTCTGAGGTGTAGGGAGAGCAGGTGGCCTGAGAACCACCCCAGGGGAGACACCCTTAAAACAAGAGTTACTCTCCCACGTTCTGGAAGCCGGCAGTCCAAAATCAGGGTGTCAGGGCAGGGTTGGTTTCTTCCGGATGCTCTGAGAGAGACACCGTCCTATGCCTCTCTCCTAGCTTCTGGTGGTTGCAGGCAATCCTTGGCTTTCCTTGGCTTGTAGGCATGTCACTTTAATTTCTGCCTCCACGGCCGCCTTCTCTCTGGGTCTTCACATGATCTTCTTATAAGGGCACCAGTCGTTACATTCAGGGCCCACCCTCATCCAGTACTTCCACATTCTAACCATCTGTATCTGTGTAGACCGTATTTCCTGATAAGGTCCCATTCTGAAGTGCTGGTGGACATGGTTTGGCAGCTGCGGGGGGGATGATTGAACCCAGTACAGCTGGGTTGTGGGGTTTCTGGGGGCAGGTCCCTGACCATCACTGGCATCTGCCTCTTTCAGATGGCCCCTTGAAGGTCATGATCCCAGAGAACCTGACGATGGAGCAGGTGGTGGAGAAGAACCCACTGGTGGAGCTGGGAGGCCGGTACCGGCCTCCTGACTGCTGGCCACGACACCACACGGCAGTCGTGGTGCCCTACTATGGGCAAGACCAGCACCTGAGGCACCTGCTCTTCCACCTGCACCCCTTCCTGCAGCGCCAGCAACTGCACTATGCCATCTTCGTGGTGAACCAGGTACCGCTGGAATGGGGAGGGCCAAAGACCAGAAGACAGAGGGGTCTGAGCATGGCTTTGGAGAGTCAAAGTTGAAGTCGTCAGTCTCTGAACTGACAGCATTTGGGCCAGAGACCTTGGTGGGGCCTGGGGGGTGGATTTATGAGCCAAGAAGAACTTGAAATGAAGGAAAATTAGAGCCGGGGCTATAGGTTGGGTCTAGACTGGCTGAATCTGGGATCGGCTCACATGGCCGTCTGAGACTCAGTCCCACTGAGTCTGGGCCTCCCTGAGACCAGGGGTGGCCAGGTTGGGCAATGAAGCTAAGCAGTAATTTAAGGCACTGGGTTTGGAGTTCTTTGGAGGCTTATTTGAATCTTTGTATTGCCCATTACTACCTGTGTTGTCAGAGTGTGGAACTGATCATCCATCCATCCATCCATCCATCCATCCATCCATCCATCCATCCCATTGTCACTCAGTATAACTGTGTATAAACTTGGGGAATTCTGTGCCACTCTTTTCTCATTCATGACACAGGGATGGTAATAACCCCTCCATCATTGGGTTGTGGGAAGCATTTGTTGAGTTAATGATTAAAGCAGTGAGGTCAAGGCCTGGCACATAGTAGGTACTCAGTAAGTGATAGTGCTACTGATGATGGTGATGATGGTTTTGATGGTGATGGCTAAGATGCTGTTGGCGCTAGGGGTGACGATGTTGACAGCAGTGATAGAGGTGAGGTGATTGTGTTGATGGCATCAGAGATGGCGAAGAGGATGGTGATGGTGCTCATGCTGGCAATGAACATGGTGAAAGCGAGTGATGATAGTAACGATTAAGGTGGTGATGATGGAGAACATGATGATGGTGGAGGAAGACGAGAGGGAGAAGCAAACCCTGTCATGGTTTCTGGGCATCAGACCCAGTCTTTGGTAGGAGCAGAAAGACGTAGGTGCTCCCTGCTCATCCTAACCCCTGCCTCCTTTAGATGGTCTCTAAAAGGGGATAATCCTTGAGAAACTTGAAAATGGCCACGGATGGAGCCAAGGTTCTGATGATACTGACTCTGCTGAGGATGGGGGTGGAAATCCAGGAAATTTTCCAGGGGAGATAACCTTTGAACTGTGCCCTCGTGGATGGGTCTGGGTTTCCCAGCTCCAGTGGGAATAGGGTCCAGGCAGGAAAATGGCACTTGGGAAGGGGAGAGAATGGGCCTGGCAAGTGGGGAAATGCACCTGCCTGCTGGTGAGGGAGCATCGAGCATCTGTCCATCCCAGGTGCACAACACTGCCTTCAACCGGGGCAAGCTGCGCAACGTGGGGTTCTGGGAGGCCATGCAGGAGGAGGAATGGGACTGTGTCTTCTTCCACGATGTGAACCTCCTCCCAGAGGATGACCGCAACCTGTACATCTGTGACATCTTCCCTGCCCATGTGTCTGTGGCCATTGACAAGTTCAACTACAAGTAGGTGGAGGGAGGGGGCCTCCTGTGCAGGATGGTTGGCCAGGCCCTATGCTTCCCTGGGACTGAGGCAGAGAGGGATGATGGGGCCTAGGGAAAAGCTTGTAGACAGGGAAGAACCTTCCTTTTGGATGCAGGTGTTAAGTAGGGGATGGGGAAGGTCAGTGATAGGGTCTTGATGGCGGTCAGAGAAGGGAATGTATGAAAGGACAGGTTGACTTGGGGGGCAGGAGAGGGTTATCCCAGGGGTCTGGGGAGAAAGGGCCATCAAGGGGTCACAGGGTGGGCCTGTCAGATGATTTAGGGAGGGGATATCCCATCTCACGGGGCAGAGGAAGGGCTACTCCAAGATTAGGGGACACCTGAAGGGTCAGGAGAGAGGTTAGTTCTCACAGGGGTGAGGGGGGAATGGCAAACCCAGAAATAATGCTTGGAGATCCTAGCCAGGGCCCCCGGTGCCTGGGATTCCTCGTCTCCAACGCTCTGCCCCTCCAGGCCACCCTACCACGGCTTGGAGATCCTAGCTGTTGCCTGGGATTCCTCGTCTCGCCTCCAGCCCCCTGCCCCTCCAGGCCACCCTACCGCGGCTTGGAGATCCTAGCTGTTGCCTGGAATTCCTCGTCTCCAACTCCCTGCCCCTCCAGGCCACCCTACCGCGGCCACCTGGGAGGGGTGCTTGCCCTGCGCCCCATTCACTACCTGGGGGTAAACGGCGTCCCCAGTTCGTACTGGGGCTGGGATCGTGAGGACCATGACTTTGCAGCCAGGTGGGGGACCCTGCTTGAGGAGCCTAGCAGGGGGCTGCAGTTCCCTCCGTGGTGTGGGGGACACGGGCCGCCGTGGCCTGAAGGGCGGGGTGGGGCACGGGGACCCTGGCAGAGGCATGCATCCGGCCTCCCTGCCCTCTTCCCCTGCAAGGCTGCAACTGAGCGGGCTGCTCCTCTCCCGACCCCATCTGCTCTTTGGCCGCTACCACATGCTGGAGGAGGGGCAGGACCCCAGCCACCAGCAGAGGCCCCAGAGGTAAGCTGGGACTGGAGGCAGGATGTCTCCTCTTGGGCGGTCCCTCAGTCCTGGGCTCACGTGGCCACCCCTTCCCCCAGCCCCGGCCTTCTGGCCTCCATCCGCCACAAACAGCAGCAGGACGGCATAAACTCGCTGGGCTACAGGCTGCTCTCCAAGGAGCTGCAGCCCCTCTACACCAACCTCACCGTGGACATCAAGTTCCCAACTTCCCAGGCCTAGGAGCCCCCGTGCCAAGCGGAGGGGGAGCTGCAGGCTGGAACAGGATCCCCAAGACCCGGGCTGCAGGGCAGCCCTCCCAATTGGTTTCCTATTAAAGGACAGTTTATTTTACTTCCTTCTCCTCTCTGCCAACCTTCATCCCTACCCTTTCGTTTCCAGGTGTTGATTCAGAGCCCCATTCAAATTCCCCGTTTCTCTCCATGTGGCTCTAAGTGCTGACCACACACCCACCCGTTTCTCATGAAAACTTGCAGGGTAGGCACTGTTAGTATCGTCCTTTAAAAACCCAGGACACAGGAGTTAGACGCTTGTGTGACCAACATAGGATCAAATTCAGGTACCTGGCTCCTGGGCCCATGCCCTGCAAGCGTAGGCAGCCCGGCCGCTGTCTTATAGCAAAGAAAGTGGTGAGAAGAACAAACAGTAACACCTGTGAGGACGGTGGAAGAGATCAGCACGTTCACCCCATAGAACACCACGCAGACACTGAACAGATGCACGCACGCGTGTGGTATGATCCGATGCTTCCAGAGTACTGAGTTCCTACACAGGTACAGGATTATGAGCGTAGCGATTAGTTATCAGGTAATCTTCTGGAACGGGCCAGATGGTGCATATTTTCCACTTGCAGACAGGCCACTGGAGCACAGGGGTGGTCACAGACTGCACATAAACAGAGAAGCATGGCTGTGTCCAGTAAAACTTTTATTCCAAAAAGCAGGTGGTCGGTTTGCAGACTCCCGGTGTAAATGATTAGGAGACTGTGTAAAAATACAGAAAAGTCCATACTGAAAGGTTAACACTGGTCATTTATGGAGCTGCTCACCAGAGGTGGTGGAGGTGGAAAGAAATGGGGGTTTGGGGTAGGGTGGTAGAGCTGAGAGGGTCATGAAAGAGAAAAGGTGCACTGTGAAGACCAGTATACATTATAAAATCACATTTATACATTTAACCAAAAAAGTACATTCACGTGTCGGGACAGGCATACCTCAGAGATACCGAGGGTTCAGTTTCAGGCCACGCAATAAAGCAAATGTTGCAATAAAACGCATCAAATGAACTTTTTGGTTTCCCAGTGCATGTGGGAGTTGTGTCAAGAATATGCTGTAGTCTATGAAGTATGCAACAGTGTTACGCCTGAGAAAAGTGTATACTTATTAAAAAACACTACTGCTATAAAAAGCCAACCATCATCTGAATTTTCAGTGAGTTATAATCACTGATCACCACGACCAATAGGCTAGTGATGAAAAACTTGGAAATATCCCAAGAACGACCAACATGTGACAGAGACATGATGGGGGCAAACGCTGTGGTTAAAAATGGCAGTGACCTGCCCGATGCAGGGCCACAAACCATTCAATTTGAAAAAACACGGTATCTGCAAAGCATGATAAAATGAGGTAGCTATGCCTGTATATATAAAGAAACTAATAATTATTGACTGCAATCTCACGATATATTCAATTGGGAATAAATCTGATAAACATAATTATAGTAGATCCTTTAAAAAAGTATATAAATCTTCCCACACCTCTGCTATGCAGTGATCCTACAGCAAACACTACAGAACTTAGTGTTACGTAGGTGAATATACACATCTATGTATGTATATGCTGACCATAGAAATACACACACACACACACACACACACACGACTATCTAGTCATTCAGTTTGCTAGTACTTTGAAAATACCGATATGCCATATTCAACAGGGTTATTAATTTCTCACAAGTTTTCCTATAAACCATCTGGTACAAGTCTGTCTTGTACTACTTTCTAGAGAAACACGATTCAGTGTGTTAGTCGGGGTTTCTTCCCAGATGAATTTTATATTCCTTAACGAGGCTAGTACAAATATGGAGACTTACCCTCATTCGTAAAAGTTACTTTGAGTCATTTCTTTCATGTCAAAGGATATGTAACTTTGCAACACACAGTGCACTTCTGGAATTTTTCAGAATCCTGGATTCTATAACCTACAATTGAAACTGAGGTTTGGAAGATTTTTTTTTCTTCTTTGAGGAATTTAGAGTTTGTTTCGTTCATGAATAGGCTGATGCATATGAGGAACTGATTTCTCAGTAAAGCCTTTCACACAATAGCTGTTTTAATAAGACCTGTCTCTAGTATGAGTTGTTTGGTGTTTACTAAAATTGGACCTGTTGTTGAAGGCCTTCCCACACTGAGAACATACGTAAGGCATCTCTCCCATGTGAATCCGCTGATGGACTTGGAGCTGTGGTTTCCGGCTGAAGGATTTCCCACAGTCACAGCATTCATAAGGCTTCTCTCCAACATGCGTTCTCTGATGTGCCATCAACTCTGATTTCTGGAGAAAGGCGTTCCCACATTTGTAACAGGCGAAGGTTTTCTCTCTCGTATGCGTCATCTGATGTTTGTGGAAATTTGACCTGCCGTTGAAGGCCTTCCCGCATTCGGTGCACACATAGGGTTTCTCTCCTGTGTGAATCCGCTGATGCTCCTTAAACTGTGACTTGGAAGTGAAGGCCTTCCCACAGTCACTGCATTTGTAAGGCTTCTCCCCAGTGTGAGTTCTCTGGTGCATGCTGAGTATGGACTTCTGGTTGAAAGCTTTCCCACAGTCACCACATACGTGTTGTCTTTCTCCGGTGTGAATTTTCTGGTGGATGTTAAGGTGTGACTTTTGGGTGAAGGCTTTTCCACAGTCACCACATTCGTAAGGCTTCTCCCCAGTGTGAATTCGGTGATGTATATCGAGCTGTGACTTGGAAATGAAGGCTTTCCCACAGCTGTGGCACGGGTAAGGTTTCTCTCCGGTGTGGCCTCTCTGATGCACGGTCAAGTGTGCCTTCTGCACGAAGGCCTGCCCACACTCAATGCACACGTAGGACTTCTCCCCCGAGTGGATTCTCTGGTGCAAGCTGAGCGTTGACTTCTGGGTGAAGGCCTTCCCGCATTCACCGCACGTGTACTGGCGCTCACCCGTATGAATCTTCTGATGGATGGCAAGGGTCGAATTCTGGGAGAAGCCTTTCCCACATTCACTGCATTCGTAGAGTTTCCCACGAGTGTGAGTCCTCTGATGTCTGAGGAGAGATAACATCTGGAAAAAGGCTTTCCCACATTCGTGGCATTTATGGGACTTCTTTCTCGTGTGGGTTTTCTGGTGTGTGATCAGTTCCGATCTCTGAACGAAGACCTTCCCACACTCTTTACAGATGTAAGGAATGTTACCTATGTGATCTGTCAGATACACACCGAGCTTTGGTTGCAGGGTGAAGCCCTTTGCACATGTGCTGCACTCCTGGAGGTTTTCTACACTATGGAATCTCTGTTGCTTGAGGGGTGGCTTCTGGGGGAAGCCCCTCCCACATTTAGCACATTTATTGGGTTTCTCTTGATTACAAATTTGGTGCTGTGTACGGGACTGTTTATGTCTGAGGCCTTTAGCACGTTGATTTCCTTCACAGAAGTTCTCTCCTGGATGAATACGCTTGCAGCCAGCCCGGGAAGAGCTACGGGTGAACAGCTGGCCAGAGCCAACAAGCTCATCACGGTGTTCTGTATTGTCACTTTGATTTTGATGATTTACGTCTAGGTTAGGCTTCAAACTCTTGGTAAATGAACAATGTTTAGGAGGTCTTTTTTGTGAAGAAACAAGGTGGGCCCTCAGACGAATGACTTTTCCAGGGTCCTTCCGCTCACAGTGTCTCTCTGTATCCAGTATTTTCCTGATGAGGAAGGCCCCACGCCGTGCAGGTTCATTTTGCTTTGGCTGACCCTTCACTGCACGGCTGGCATGTTCCCACAGATCTTCTGAAATGGAACACCACGAACCATCTCTTGTGATTTCACTTTCCTTATCATCGTGAAATGAAACGTTTTCAAAAATTTTCTGTTGGGAGGTTTTAAGTCCAAATGCCCCTTCTAGAAGGAGAAAAAGAAAATGAAAGGGACACGAGTTAGCAGAGGTTGGAGGAGAAATCATAGGAGCAGACTGAGGATGAACAAATTGCTGAGTCGTGATAATAATGACGGTGGTGAGGACGGCGCCGACGAGAGGAGACAGCCACCCTGCCTTCCTTACGTGTCGTCCATCTGCATACAGCACGGAGCACGTGCCCGACAGCGTTCTATGTCGTGGGGAAACTCTTTAAATCCTCACAACCCTGCACGCAGTAACTGCACTTACTCTCCCTGTTTCACAGAACAGGAGGAGGCACAGAGTCTCTAAATAACTGACCAAAATAACCTCACAGAGCTCTGGGGAAAATTAGATTAGAACAAAGACAAGCCCGATCCACTTAAGACAGGCACGCAGTCTAGAGACCCGCAGTTACACACACACCTACGATGACAGAAAATACAGACAGGGGTGTGACACATCTGGGAATAGCCAAGGCTTGAACAGGAGGGCCTCCGAGGACAGCTCTTCATCAGCTTTCAGATCTAAATTGTCACTAACCTGCCAGCTTCCTCTCACTTGTTAGAAACAATACCAAATCCATCTGCCCTGTAAATCCTCTGGAGAAGTCAGAGAGCTCCAATCCTGACATGGCCAAGCCGTCAAAGAATGCTTATGCCCAAACTCAACTCTACAGGAAGCTGAAATTTGTTTGCTTGAATGTATAAACTTAAAACCCAAAAAAGTACATTGGAAGAGTGGGCAAGGGGTGCCTGGGTGGCTCAGTCGGTTGAGTGACTGCCTTGGGCTCAAGTCATGATCCTAGGGTCCTGGGATTGAGCCCCACATCAGGCTCTCTGCTCAGCAGGGAGCCTGCTTCTCCCTCTGCCTGCCAGTCTACCTACTTGTGCACTCTGTCACATAAATAAAACCTTACCAAAAAAAAAAAGAGTTGACAAGTAAGCTGTCCCCTGAAATGTGTGTCACCCTCCTCCACGGAAGTTAATTGTGGCCAGACCAACCTACAGAACAGCTCCCAGGGCCCCTGCAATAAGGTGGGACGCTGAGACTGTTTCTGCTGATGGAACATGCACTCAATATTATGCACCACCTCTGGCCTGCATGGTGAGACCACAGCTTCTCGATACCCTCCCCACTTTTCTGCCTAGGAGGACCTGCCTTTGGATGCCGGGCACATTCAATGCCGCAGACCGACAGCATCACAGAACAGAGTGCAACAACAGCAAGGGAAAAACCAAAGACGCCTGAAGAATACAAGAAGTGAGGCTTCCTGCTGACCTGGTTTTCTAAAACTGTTTTACAGGATAGACACTGAAGCTTAGTCTCTCCATATACTACCTAATATACCGTTTTTTCCCACCAAGAGTGGGAGTCATTGGTCACCAAATTTACTAGTATAGAAGAGTTGCTAAAAAGAAAAAGGGCGCCTGGGTGGCTCAGTGGGTTAATGCCTCTGCTTTCGGCTCAGGTCATGATCTCAGGGTCCTGGGATCAAGGCCCGCATTGGGCTCCCTGCTCAGCGGGGAGCCTGCTTCCCCCCCCCTCTCTCTCTGCCTGCCTCTCTGCCTCCTTATGATCTCTCTCCCTCTGTGAAATAAATAAATAAAATCTTTAAAAAAAATAAATAAAAATTAAAAATTAAAAAAAAAAAAAGAAAAAGAAAAAGACAGGCGCCTGGCTGGCTTGGTCAGTAAAGTGCATGACTCTTGAGATCAGGTTTCTGAGTTTGAGCCCCATGTTCGGTGTAGAGATAACTTAATAAAATCTTAAAAACAATGTGTGGTATAAAACATGTAATATAAAATTTATGATCTCAACCATCTTTTTAAAATTTTCTCATTTTAAGTAGGCTCACGCCCAGATTTACAGTTTTCTTAGGTAGCATATATCGTCTGCCTCTATGTATATCATACCTATGTCTCTGTAGCAGACATGGAAGAAAATAGGAACCCAACAGAATAGAGCCTGAGCGATGAAACTCTAGCCACACTTAAAATTAGTGGCCACAATAAAAC
The DNA here is from genome assembly GCA_002007465.1 of Ailurus styani. Lineage (NCBI taxonomy): Eukaryota > Metazoa > Chordata > Mammalia > Carnivora > Ailuridae > Ailurus > Ailurus styani. The sequence goes on from LNAC01000292.1 coordinate 811,826, forward strand.
TATGTGGCCATAATGCTAATGTCACTGAGAAGACTTTGTTAATCCTACATAGTAATAACTGTACTTTTCCATCAAAATCTCAAGAAAAAACAAACTATCAGAAAAATCTGTCTATGGCATCTTGACTAACCTCATCAATGACTAGAATCCACAAAACCCATTAGGAACAAAAACACAAGCAAGAAGAAACAGGAGCGGGCGCCTGGGTGGCTCAGTGGGTTAAAGCCTCTGCTTTCGGCTCAGGTCATGATCTCAGCGTCCTGGGATCGAGGCCCACATCGGGCTCTCTGCTCAGCAGGGAGCCTGCTTCCTCCTCTCCCTGTCTCTCTGCCTGCCTCTCTGCCTACTTGTAATCTCTCTCTCTGTGTCAAATAAATAAAATCTTTAAAAAAAAAAAAAAAGAAGAAGAAACAGGAGCTAATTTATGGGAGACCACTGGGATTAAGAAAAAGGGTCAACTAAATTGCACATCCAAAAGAAAAAATGGTTAGATTTCTAAATAAGAAGACTGAGGTGGAAGAGCCAAGACACAGAGGAGACTGACAAATGTGTAAGGCGAGAAGCATGTTTGATTTGTGTAAGGATTCCAGTGTCCGATCTCCCAAAAATAGAGGAAGTGAGTTATCCCACGGGAAGTGTCCACCACGTAGCTGAATAAAGAGAATGATTTAGGCACACGGACTGGAGGGGGCTGATCTAGGGAATCACCAGAAAAAACTGAGGCCTGGGTGTTCTAAATAGAAGGGCCCCTGAATTCTTATATGAAGGGATGATCAGAAAAAAGCACGGGGGCCCTGAATGGCAGGTACCACGATCAGGGGAAAAGAAGAAAGAAGATCCAGCACAGAGAAGAAAAACCAATGAATTCCGGGGATAAATAAAAAGGAATAAAGGCCTTAAGAAAAAACCCCATGGTCACAAGATGACAAAAGCCATGTACAGATGGAAAACCCAATCAGATGACAGACATGAGATGCTCTAACGTGTTATTAGAAAAATGAAATTAAAACAAGAAACAGCCCTATTGCCTATCACATGGGCCAGGAGAAATCTGACAAACACCATGCTGCACAAATGGGGATCCTTGTGCATTCTCCCATGAGAGTGGAGATGATGCAGCTCATCTCAAGAGCAGAATGGTTTCCTTAGTCACATTAATTACACTTCCATCCAGGGGTTGGGGAATCCCACTCCTGAGTGTTCGCCTCTGAGAAATTCTTCCACCTTTCCCTAAGGGGCATTTACAAGATAATGTATCGCAGCCTTAGTCACCAAGTGGGAGTGGGAGGCAACGTACAGCCCAACACCAGGGGACAGTGTGGCAAGTTCACTAACACCCTCCCCCATATCCATGCCAGCCAGGTAATAGTCACTCACCTTGATGCCTCTGATGTGGGAGCTGAGCCTCTTTTATCTGTAACTTCACTCCTTTTTCCATCCTGGAAATGATCTCTGGGTTGGGACTGTGATACCCTGGTAATGAGAAAGAATCTCGGATCTGAATGAGGTCTGGGGCTTTACAGGCCATTGGCTCATCAGAAAAGTCAACATCTTTCACTGGGAAAAAAAGTGCTATTCAGACGTGTCCTAAAGGAATGAACAATCCTGGACAAATCAAAGGCAAAGAGATTACATACTTCAGATGCCCTACTGCGGTCCACAACAAGGAAGGAAATCCCAACGAGGTCCATCCAAGATTCCCGGGTCAGGTGTGCTCACCCACGGAGAGGAGGTGGCTGTAGATCTCCAGCATCACGTCCCGGTACAGGCATCTCTGGGCAGGGTCCAGTTGCTGCCACTCCTCCCTGCTGAAGTCCATGGCCACGTCCTCCAATGACACTGGTCCCTGTAACGACACACCCCGATGTCACTCATTACCGGTAATACAGAAGCTACCTATAGACTTGTTTTTAATGATTTTTCACCACAATCTATATGGCTTTCCACTATAACTCACCCGTTTCCTGTTGTATTTTGGGGGTTTTAAAAAGTTTCTAGGGACACCTGGGTGGCTCAGTTGGTTAAGCGTCAGCCTTTGGCTCAGGTCATGATCCTGGGGTCATGGGATCGAGTCCTGAATCGGGCTCCTTGTCCAGTGGGGAGTCTGCTTCTCCCTCTGCCTGCCACTCCCCCTGCTTGTGCTTGCTCTGTCTCTCTCTCTCTCTGATGAATATATAAGTAAAATCTTAAAAAAAAAGTTTCTAGAAATATCCTGCCATCCACTACATACTTGTGATACTGGGCTGGTCGGACTGGTCTTCGTTCTAGTTTTCTGGCATAGATCTCTTAAAACCCTTGAAATTTCCTAAGTGAGGAGAGTGAGAAAAGGTATCTTTCCTTATGTTAATGAGGTAAGTTTTGGAAGAGAGGGGCTGGTTGCCAGGGGAACCAACCAAGCAAGAGAGGACTGAACTTTCAGCCCCACCCAGAGGAGCTGCAACCGATCACCAATGGCCAATGATTTCATCACTCAAATCTGGGTTCTGTGTTCTGAAGCCTCCATAAACACTCAAAAGGCAAGGTCTGGAGAGCTTCCTGGTTGCTGAACCAGATCACTTTCATATGCCACCCAGCCAGGCCTCCGACTGTATGGGGACAGAAGATTCCTCTGGAATCTCACCTGATGTATCTCTTCATCTGGCTGTTAATTTTTTCTCTTTAAGATTTTGTTTATTGGGGCGCCTGGGTGGCTCAGTGGGTTAAAGCCTCTGCTTTCGGCTCAGGTCATGATCTCAGCATCCTGGGATCAAGGCCCGCATCGGGCTCTCTGCTCAGCAGGGAGCCTGCTTCCTCCTCTCCCTCTCTCTCTGCCTGCCTCTCTGCCTACTTGTAATCTCTCTCTC
>LNAC01000292.1:814985-833081 GCA_002007465.1 Ailurus styani
AAAAAAAAAAAAAAAAAAAAAGATTTTGTTTATTTACTTGAGAGAGAGAAAGAGCACAAGCAGGGAGAGAGGGTATAGGGCTTGATGCCAGGACCCTGGGATTATGACCAGAGCCAAAGGCGGCTGCTTAAACAGTGAGCCACCCAGGGCCCCTTGGCTGTTGATTCTTATCCTTTAATCTCCATTGTAGTGAACCAGTAACCTAGTGAGTTCGTGGGTTTCCTGAGTTCTGTGAGCTACTCTTGAAAATTAATTAAACCCAAGGAGAGGGTTAAGGGAACCTCCAAAGGCCAGCAGGTCAGAAGCACTGCAGAAGCACTGGTGACAAACCGGAGTTGCGACTAGGATCAAGAAACCCAAGGGCTGGGCGCCTGGGTGGGTTAAAGCCTCTGCCTTTGGCTCAGGTCATGATCTCAGAGTCCTGGGATCGAGGCCTGCATCGGGCTCCCTGCTCGGCAGGGAGCCTGCTTCCTCCTCTCTCTCTCTGCCTCTCAGCCTACTTGTGATCTCTCTCTCTCACTGTCAAATAAATAAAATCTTTAAAAAAAAAAAAAAAGAAAGAAAGAAACCCAAGGGCTGTCTTGTCAGACTGTGCCCTTAACCTGTGGGATCTGACCCCATCTACAGGTAGACAGTATTGACAACCAGACAGCCAGCTAGAATTGAATTTGAGAACAGGACCCGAACAATTAGCAACAGCTAATGGACAAAATGGGTTCTCTCACATCAAGGGAAAGAAACTGTAATTTTTTTTTTTTTAGAAACTGTAATTTTAATTTTAACCAGGCTAGATGACCGTGAGGACGAAACTGGTCAGCACAGCCTGAGGGGACGCGCCTGCACAAAAGAGAAACCCCCGCGACACGTGATCGTGCTCCTCACGGGCCACCAGGTCCCGCAGCCACTGCCAGAAACCCAGAGCTGCATCCTGCTTGTCACACCACGCCTGAAGTGGAGTTTGGGACCCGAGCCCGATCACCCTCCGTAAGGGTACACAGCTTGCAGGTCTTGCCTATTTAACCCTCAACCTCCCCCCTTTTGGAGCCAAAGGCTGTGGTTTCCCTAGTTTGCCAACTGTATGGCAATGATGCTTCCCCTTGCCTGGGATCAAATCCTCACGCTGCGGGAATTTCTGCTGACAACCTGTAGGACACCCAGCTGGTGTCACAGGGAAGTACTTAGTGTGGGAAAAAAACTCCCCACGCGTTTGGTGACCAGAAGAATCAGAATTGCAGTGTTCGGTTTGTGTAAAGGAGACACGCAGAAGCAGCGATCTTCCTTTACAACAGGGAACACTGATCTGACCAAAAGCTGATGTCCCTCCTGGGAGGGTGGGCAAGAAAGGCACTGCGTTCCGAGGGTGGGAGGGTATGAAAGACCGCTCACTCGGAACTCCAAACTGAGGTAGATCTTTTCGGTTCTGGACCAAACTGCATCATATGTGTGGAAGGAGGGATGCCCTCTTCCCCGTGCTGAGCAGGTCTCCGACAGCGGGGCGGCCTACAGTTCAACTCACTTCTGACCCCCTCTACCTGGAGGGGACGTCAGATTGCACGGGTGAGGAGGCTCAGTCCTCCAGGACTGCCCCACCCCTGCGGAGGCCGATCACAAGCCCAGGCTGTGTCACCTGTACCCCTGACTGGCTGGCTTAAATCAGAGGTTCCCACGACCCCCTTCTTGGGCTCAATGAATATGCCAGAGCAGCTCAAAGAACTAAGGAAACCCGTTTACTCACTGGGATCATCGGTTTATCATAAAAAGATAGTAAAAGATATGAATCAAGAGCCAGATGAAGGGGTGCACAGGGCAAGGTACATGGGCGCTTCCAGGCCCCTCCAGAACCACTCTCGGGACACCTCCGCGTGCTCACCAACCCGGCAGCACCCCAAACCCACCGACGTTTACGCGGCTTCCTGACAGTCACGACTGAGGGAATCACCAGCCTTTGGTAACTGATTCCACCTCCAGCCCTCCTCCTCTCTCCAGGGGTGCAGAGGTGGGGCTGCAAGTCCCAACCCTCTAATCACAGGGTTGGTTCCCTTGGCAACCACCACCCTTAGGGGATTTCCAAAACTCACCTCATTTACATAAACCCAGCTGTGGTGGAAAGGGGCTTGTCAGGAACAACAAAACACACACCTCCCCTTTAGGGCTCTGAAGCTTCTTTCCCCCCCCGCCCCGCCCCCCCCACCCCGCCAGGAACTGAAGACAAGACTAAATATTGTGACAAAAGCTGCTCCTACTGCTTATAGCTCAGGAGATTCCAAGGATCTGGGGAGCTGTGAGCCAGGAGCCCTGGACAAGGACGACCAAATACACAGGTTTCTCATAAATCCCAGGATCACACAGCTGTGTAAGGGTGTCATTAAAAGACTAGGAAGTAAATAGCCAAATATTTAGTTAATAGGGTAAAAATTCATTGCCTCTGAGGAGGAAGACAATCTTGACAGCTGTTAGTTTTTTTTTTTTTTTTAAGCTGGATCCCATGGTCTTGTGGAGAACAGTGAACTAGGTCACACCCTCCTGCTACAGCGAGCTCGGTGTCAAGACCATTTCAATCTTGAAATGATCCGCTTGCAAAGACAGGGGTCTGCTTGCAAAGACAGCTGTTTTTATTTACAAGCTGACCGAAAATCTGAATCAGCAAAAGGAGTATCGATGGAAATGGCGAAATGAAAACCAGGGCAAGCAGACAAAATTTTTTTCATTGTATCAAAGGGAATGAGCTAATATGAAGTAACCTGTATCATAACACCCACTCGAACATATTTTCAATCACAATTTAACAATTCCACCCACAGCAACGCAACATGAAAGCCATTTTCCTACAATGTAATTTTTTTGTCGCTTTACGGGCTTAATTATCTCCCCTCCAAGCTTCCTCCACCCCCCAAAATTCTCATGTACAAGTCCTAACCCCCAGTACCTCCAAATGTGCCTGTATTTGGAGATGCGGTCTTTAAAGAGGTCAGTAGGGTGGGCCCTAATCCAGTTTGACCAGGGGTCCTTATAAGAAGAGGAAATTAAGACACAGACCCCCACAGAAGGAAGATTATGTGAGGACACAGTCAGAAGAAATCCAGCTACAAGCCAAGGAGAGACGACAGAAGCAACAACCCTGTTGACGTCTTGATGTTGGATTTCTAGCCTCTGGAATTATGGGGAAACGAATTTCTGTTTAAGCCACCCACTCTGTGGTACTTTGTTACAGAAGCTCTGGCGAACTAACAGAATCACGCAACAAAGATCTTGACAATTCTGTTTCAGATTTGGGTGTTTTCATTTTAAGAATGACTTTTAAATATTTGGGGCGGTATTTTTCAATTATTAAGTGATTTTTACTTGGCATTTACTGTAATAGTTTTAATGTTCCTTTCAATGTTTTCTACTATCAAATGTTTCTGTCAGGTGGAGGGGACTTTAAACATTACTGAAATAGATCATCTCACAATGTATTGGTTCACAATGGTAATAAACCATGCATTTGTTATGCTTCTTTAAAACAGAACATCTCAGGGCGCCTGGGTGGCTCAGTGGGTTAAAGCCTCTGCTTTCGGCTCAGGTCATGATCTCAGGGTCCTGGGATCGAGGCCCGCATCGGGCTCTCTGCTCAGCGGGGAGCCTGCTTCCTCCTCTCTCTCTGTCTACCTCTCTGCCTACTTGTGATCTGATCTCTCTCTCTGTGTCAAATAAAGAAATAAAATCTTTAAAAAAAAATAAAGTAAAAATAAAACAGAACATCTCTCTGTAACTTTGATTATAAATCACAGGTCAATAGTGCACTGTTTATTATTATGGCCATCCATTATTGTTCTAAAACACAGTGTCTTTAAATACACAGACTAGGGGCGCCTGCATGGCTCAGTTGGTTGAGCATCTGACTTGGGTGCAGGTCATGATCTCGGGGTCCTGGGACTTTACCCTGAGTCAGGCTCCACCCTCAGTGGAGAATCTGCTTGTCCCTCTTCCTCTGCCCCTCTCCCTGCTCATGCTTGCATACTCTTCCTCTCTCTCGCTCTCAAATAAATAAAATCTTTAATAAATAAATACACAGACTGACTAGGAATTTCAGGAAATTTTCAGTATACCCAAGAATCTTCCTCTTTCCCCAATATCAAGTATTTTATCTGGGAGCAATCTGGAAACACTATTCTCTGGCATTTGTATTCATCTTTTAAAATAGGAAAAACCAAGCATGTCCTTAAAACACAGTTTTTGCTCTAGTATCCTATGATTCTATGAACCATGAGGAATAGGAGAAATGAGCCAACCCCCACCAAGCAGGTAAGCAGTCAGTTGGGACCAGCTGAGAACATGCAAAGACCCAGTGGTGGATGAAGGATCTTCCCAGCTGAGCAGGAAGGAGTTAGCATTTCCCTGACAGTGACTGGGGCTTCCCACTTGGACCAGGGGCTCCCTTTTCTTCTTCCTTTGCCCCAGGACCAGCCTTCTACAACATACCCTCCGCCATCAGCCTGTACAGTTCCCTCCATTATACAGAAGGCCTGTGAATGAGGGGGACATCAGCCCCCGTGGCCCACTCTCAGCAGCAGGATGCACACAGTCTCAGCAACAGGGGGCCCAGAATCTGCTGCTTCCTGTGTCTGCCCTCAAATCCTGGAGAAGAGTCCCTGGGGCTGCTCCCGCTTACCTCACATGGTCCATTCTGCTCCTGTGGACCCAGGACCTGCGACCTTTGGGGCAAAATCTCATCAGCAGGCATGTCTCCCCTGAGCTTCACTTCTCGGTTTCTCCTGCTGACAACTCCACTTTTCCCAGGACCTTGAAGCTGGGTGGGCATCTGGAGGCTTCAATCGGAGCTGCTGGGGAGCGTCTGGCTGGGCTGCAAAGAGAAACCCACAGCCTCAATGATGTGGTCTGACCCGCGAGCTCTGCAAAGCCACCAGGAAGTCCTGGAAAGGCAATGCTCACATGGTCAGTCCTCTAGCATCTGCTCCACACAAATATTTTTGAGCATCCTTAGGTGAAGGCCACTGTGCTAGACGCTATGGAATGAAAGTTCAGAAGAACCCAACCAGTTATTAATCAGGGTAAAATAATTGAGTTCTGGGGCACCTGGGTGGCTCAGTTAAGTCGCCGACTCTTGATTTCAGCTCAGGTCATGACTCTGGGTCCTGGGATCGAGCCCACGTCAGGCTCCGCTTTCAGTGGGGAGTCTGCTTTGGGATTCTCTCTCTCCCCTCTGGCCCTCCCCGCAGTTGTGTTCTCTAAAATAAACACATCTTAAAAAAACAAAACAAAACAGAGTTTGGACTACATGAAGGTTTAACTATAGTTCTGCCACCTTTTACCCTTGAGAATAGGAAGATATTACTTTTACTGTAGTTTCCAAAATGAGGATGCAATTTTTTTATCGCAGGCATCGGGAAACTAACATGTGATGAGTCTTATTAAGCCTGCAGCACCTGCCTGGCATGCGGTGAACACCCTGTTTAATTTCCACATAACCCTGCCCACTAAACATCACAACCATTATTACGCCCATTTTGTGGATGAGGAAACGGAAGCTGCTACACACTTTGCCTTACGGTCAGTCAGTCTGCAGAGAGAAGAAAAAGAGAATCAGTCCTTCCTCTGCCTCGTTCCAAACTGCACACAGCTGCCTCTATCCCATGTGGTCCCCTACATGGTCAGCTTCCATAAACACCATTTCCATTTCCTCTTGCCTTCAGAGAGCAGAGGATCCGAGGTGGCCCGGCTGATATGTCCGTGCAAGCTTCTGGACATTTCAGTGCTCATCCCAGACAGCCCAGACTTTTCTCATTTTTTTTTCTTTCTTAAATATTTTACTTTTACATAATCTCTACACCCAAGCTGGAGCTCGGAACTTACAACCCCCAGATCCAGTCACAAGCTCAACGGACTGAGCAGCCAGGAAACCCATAACAAAGCTGAAATTTAAATTTCCTGATCTCAACCCCCACCTTCCCCCGGAAAGCCTGCAGACAAGCACCAGGAGCCCGGGTCACTTACCATGTCTTGACTGTACATAATGAACTGCCTCCCAACCCCATGGCCAAATGCAGTCATCGACAGCACCGACCTCCGGATGTCCCCAGGGAGTGGACCACCGGACTGCCAGAGGTCACGAAATGCCTCCCTGTGGCTGACACAGCCAGGCTATGCTGGCTGCCAATAAATGTTTCTTTCCCAGGGAGTGTGATTTCCACAGGACCCCGAATAATCCCCAACGTGGGGCTCCAGTTAATGCACCCCAACAGGAAGCCGTCATCCATCTGTTCAACTGCCAACGACTGACCCTCACCGGGTCCACAGGGAGCTAAGGAGGGGCCTCAGAAACCCGCACGACTGACCACCCAGACCTGCAGTCCAACGGCTCCCACATCCTACCCTTAGCACCCCACTGATTTCTGTAGGTCCCCAACACTGCTCCCCCTGTTACAAGGGGACCTCAAGGTCCCCAATCCCTGAAGCTCCTGCTCGCCATCACTGCCTCCAGTCACTCCCCGAACGTCCCCAGTACCATCTACCAAGGCCCGCCGCAGAAGCATGCTCGCCGTCCTCAAGTGCGCAAGTTTCAAGGGCCGACCATACAAAATCTGATACTAAAACACGCGTGGGGGGCGCCTGCGTGGCCAGCGGGCGGCGCGTCTGCCTGCCGCTTGGGTCGCGATCTCCAGGGGCTGGGATGGGACCCCCTGGAGTAGGGCGCGGTGGGCTCCCTGCTCAGCGGAGAGCCTGCTTCTCCCTCTTCCTCCTGCTCTCTCTCAAACAAAATTTAAAAAAAAATTTTAAAAATACTTTATTTATTTCACAGCGAGAGAGGGAACACCAGCAGGGGGAGTGGGAGAGGGAGAAGCAGGCTTCCCGACGAGCGGGGAGCCCGATGCGGGGCTCGATCCCAGGACCCTGGGATCATGACCTCAGCCGAAGGGCGCCCCTAGAAAAACCCTAGAAACAAAAAACAACACTTGGAGTTTAAACTCCCCGAATACTTACACACATACAGGAGATACGCAAAGCCTGGAAATGAGCGAGCCAATCACCCGACTCGGGTAAGAAAACTCCACTCATCCCACAGCCCCCTTCACTGAGCCCCGCCGCTCACTCCGCAGACGCTCGTCACTCGCCCCCCGGCCCCTCACACTCACCCCAAGCCGAGTTCCCCTCACAGACCCCAAAGCATCTCCACTGCTAACGTCCCAAAACACCTCGGCCTCCCACACGGGTGACGGGTCAGAACCAGTTAACAACTTAAGCGAAATGGCCGCGCCGGGCCACTTCCGGTCTGGGTCAGCGTCCCAGCCGCGCTTCTCGGCACGACCGGGAGCGAACGGTGCGCATGCTCGGTACCAGCCGTGAAGCCACACGCTGCCAATAGTCATCATGGCGTCTTACTGAGTCCGGGTATTACGTCCCCTCTTCCCTACCACGACTCACCCTGCACAGAGAGGGTAATGGGATCTCAGAGGACGGTGAGCCTTGCTGACAAACCCGTCTCCACCACCAGACTCCCCCGGAAGTAGCTCCAGCCGCAGGCTCTGAGGCCTGGGTAGGCTGTGGGCTTGCCTCTCCAGGGTCCTGCACAGCCTGGCAGGGGTTGCTGTCAATCCTGCCGACCGAACACAGGGATTGGCCCTTCCGGACTGATAGGAGCCACTCCCCGGTGCTCTGCAGGTGAAAGAGACAAAGCTAGACCCAGTGTTCGGAAGTAGTTTCTTTGTAAGTTCTGCAGCCATTTACTGCAGTAGATATGATGTGGGAAACAAAGGCGGAAGAAAAATTATTAAATTTCCTTACTTCCTACGGCCCGCTTATAAGTCCTTGAGACAGGCAGAGTGACATTCCTCTAGGGACTCAACTGCCTCCATGTTAATACTTTGCTAAGGGCAAAAGGCAATCTTAGCCCAACCCCCAGGCTCCTGTAAGTCTACTTTAACATACAAAAATTGCTTTAGAAGTTTCCTTTACCTCTAAACCCCCCGAGATACGTGTCGGCAATCATCCCCCAAGCATATGGCCCACTGATACAGGTCTGAAGGGTCTCATGATTAAGGTTTTATTAGACGGTAATAATTTACCTTTTCCAACAATAGCTAGCCCCCTCAAGATCCTGGAAACCTCGCTTACAAAATACCTGGGAGCCTTACGCTTTCTCTAACCCCCTCCCAACCTGAAAGTATATAATGGGCCACTCATGACCCCAGTGCAGCTCTTTCTGCCCACAGGTCCTGTCCCTGTGGTTTAATAAAACCACCTTTTTGCACCAAAGTCGTCTCAAGAATTCTTTCTTGGCCTTGGCTTTGAACCATAACGTCTTTCCTACATCAGATATAATGATTAAGCACAAAGATTCTGAAGCTGGACTGCCTGGGTTTAAAGCCAGATGTTCAAGTTTGGGCAAGTTAGTTAACCTCTCTGTACTTCAATTTCCTGTTTCATAAAGTTGTAAGGATTAAATAATTAAATTATCATAGGCAAAATGTTTAAAACAGTGCTGTTACATAATAAGAATGCGCTGTTACGTGAGAAAAATATTCTGTTTCATTCATTCAACAAATATTCATTAGTTTCCTATGGTATGCCCAAGAAAAAAAATTTTAAGGTTATTGTGTAACTGAACTAATGCGAGTTCCCTCCTTGGTGAGTCACAGATAGAAACTGATGTGATTTGAAGTGGGGATTGGAGAGTGGAAGGTCAAGAAAGAATTTTTGAGACATTTTTGGTGCAAAAAAAGGTAGCTTATTAAAACATGGGGGACAGGACCCATGGGCAGAAAGAGCTGCACCGGGATTGTTAAGGAGCAATTGATTATATCCTTTGAAGCTGGGGGAGGTAAAGACAAAGGAAGTTTCCAAAAGGGTTTTCACATGCTAAAGAAGACTTACAGGATCCTGGAGGCCTGACTATTGTCAAGCTAAGATTTTTTTTCCCCTCTATCTAGCAAGGCATTAACATTAAGACTGTTGGGAGTTCCTAGAGAACCTAGAGGTATTCTGCCTACCTCAAGTATTTGAGCTCAATGGGCTGCAAGTTATAAGGAATTTAATTTTATCTACATTTCCTTTTGCCTTTGTTTTCCACGTCAGAAGCTATACCCGGTGGAGTTGTCACACAAAGAAAATTTCTTTGCAGCAAATAAGGAGATCACAGAGCATAACTCCCAAAGCTGTGATTCCCCGAGCAGGGGTGAATAGATCCCTTTTATTTAGCATTAGGATGAATATTTTAAAAAGAGAGTCTTGAGGGGCTCCTAGATGGCTTAGTCGGTTAAACATCAGACTTTCGATTTTGGCTCTGGTCATGATCTCAGGGTCCTAAGATTGAGTCCCACGCTGAGCTCCATGCTCTGATCTGGTTCTCCCCTACCCCCCCCTCTTAAATAAGTAAATAAATCTTTGGGGGAAAAATGTATTGTTTTAAAATTCATTGTTATATATAAATCCATTATTTACAAATGTACATCACTATATATACCTTTTATGTAAATTTTACCACAATAAAAAATGAAATAAGACACAGGCAATGACATATAATATGAGTACATTTATAAAAAGTTCAAAAATAGGCTTATCTGAACTATACTTTTTGAGAGACTTTATAAAACCTATCAAGAAAATGTGAAAATGGTTAATATAAAAGCCAGGAGCACGGACACTTTTAGGTGAGATAACAGAGTGTTGTGATCAGACACACAGAGAGGACATCTGGAGGGTGGTCATCAGTCTTATTATTTGATCTGTGTTGTGTGTACACGTGTTGGGTGTAGAGATTATTAAAACTAAATAAACTTTAAAAATATTCTCTAATAAAACAAGGCCTAAAAATTAATGAAAAGTTATTTTCTAAATTAATAAGAATGAGATTAATAACTTTAGAGGAGTTAATAAGAAAACTTCAAGGTCCCTCTGTGTAAATGCTTTGAATAGATAATTCACCAAGAAGGATTACAGTTTTTTTTTTAAAGATTTTATTTATTTATTTGACAAGAGAAAGAAAGCGAGAGAGGAAATACAAGCAGGGGGAGTGGGAGGGGGAGAAGCAGGCTTCCTGCTGAGCAGGGAGTCCGATGCAGGGCTCGATCACAGGACCCTGGGATGATGACTTGAGCCAAAAGCAGACACTTAATGACTGAGCCACCGAGGCTCCTCAAGAAGGACTATAGTTAATAAAAAAGAAATAGATGAGGGAAGTTGTTTATAACTACATCAAAGGAAAATAAAGAAATGTAACACTATTTCTCTAATCTTGGATTAGCTAAGTGAGTAATCATATCAGTTACTCTTAGTGTGCTGTTGGGATATTTAAGTGAGTAGGGCACTTTTGGAAAATGTCTTGTTGGCTTCGGATGGAATTGGAAGAATCATCTCCACTTCCCACATAACATATCAATGAGAAATGCATTTTGTTTTAAGTTACAAGAAGGCAAACTTTCAGGAACCTTAATAAATGGGGCTTTATTTTTCTAACGTAACACGAAGTCTAGAGATGGGCTGCTAGGGGCTTTGATTCAGCCGCTTGGCAGAGCCAAGTTTAGCCCTCGGGGTAAAGAAGGAGGAGGGGTAGAGGGGTCAGCCCCTCCCGGTTTTCTCACTCCTAGGCGGGCCCAGTCCTGACTCAGCTGTTATTCCTGAACTCGGGACCCAATCTTGCTTCAGCACCACGGACAGCGTCGCCGCCTAATTTTGGGGTTTTGGCCGGAGAGAGCGCTCCCGCTGTGGGCAGACGCAATGGGAGAATCGGGAAGGCTAGGGGACAGATATGAACAGGCCAAGTGCCTCCCAGTCTAGCTCTGCCCTTCCCAGACTCCTTGCCACCCCAGGGAGTTAGGTCCTTCTGTGAGGTCACAGCTCCGGTGTGGGACTGCGCAATACCCTTGATTTCTTGCCTCTCAGGGCTGACTCCACCCCCAATCTCTTCGGGGATCCCTCCCTGCCTGGGATAAACCTTTATTCCCTCCTCCACCTCTTCCGGGCAGGAAGGGCCTCTCTTCTCAACAAGCTGATATCTTCCTCCCCACTCCCCCTCCTTCCTCTTCCTCTTTCCCTCCTGTCTCCCTCTTCCTCCTCCTCTTCATCTCCCCCTCTCTCCTCCACCCTCTCTCTCTCTCTCTTTCTCTTGCTCAGTATCTAGCTGATACCCAAATGGAACTTTGGAGGGCAGAGAACAAGTCTCATGATCCTTTACTGACTCTAGTTATGGGCCAAATCCTGAAAGATTTTTTAAAACTATGCTGCAGTGTCTGTCAGATCAAGGTAGGACCGGAATATCAGGAGGCTGACTAAGGCATTATCTTTGGAGGTGAAGGAAGACATTCAAAGTGTTTAGGCACATGAGGGACCTTGCTTAGATTGGGAAGAGTTCTGTGACCTCAGAGAAGGAGCTGTCTGTGGGAGATCTAGAGGCTAAGTGAGGAGAGAGAAATTCCGTCGTCACTCCATGGAGGAGAGGAACTGTGGCACCTGGAAGACTGGAGAAGAAGGAGAGAGATGTTCTGAATGTGCAGGGCTCACAGGAAATGTGAAGAGAGGTAAAGACCTACTCACAAGTTCCAGCCCATCCAAGCTGCGTACCCAAGTGTGGGGCTGGAGTCCAAGTTCCAGGCTCAGTCCCAGCCTTTGTCCTTAGGGCCTCTCCAGGCAGACAAATCCAAGAGTTCACCCAGGGCTTCCTGAGGTCTCCAGGGTGGATCCAACATAGACAGGATTTGTTCCCAGGAGGGACTTGATCTTCCATTCCTCCATCCTCATGAGAGAGTCTCCAAGAAAGTTATCTGGGAAAAACAGACCCTCAAACTCCACATCTCTCTTGAGGAAAATGGATTGGTCTTCAGAAGTTAAGAGACAGGGTTCCAGGGTGTGGGAGGAAGGAAAGCCCTCCCTGCTATGGTACACAGAGAGAAGAGCTCGGCTTTTACTTCCCCTGCAGTGGCCTGAGGGAGTGAGGGGTTTTCCTGTTGAAGGGAGAAGTTAAGGGGAGAAATCATACATTTGATCCAGAAAGCATCCCAAGCTGTCTTGCCACCCCTCAAATGCCCCCATCTCCAAGCTGGGAGAGGCTAACCAGACAGTGTTAAGGGAATCAAGACTATTCTCTGCAGCCCAGAGATGCTGCCACTACTTTAGTGGCTGCAAATGTGAGAGCCACAGAGGTCTGAGGAAGAGGTCTGGGTGGGGCCATAGTCAGACATTCTGTTTGTTATCATGGTTCCTGGAGGATGGTGCAGGTATCATCTGCATCCTCTAGTCAGTGTTGGTGAAGGAGGGTCTGTGCATCTAATCCCATTCTGGACTGACTTTGACCTATCAACACCTACCTTCAGATCTTGGAGTTGGCCAAGAGACATCATAATCCTTCTCTGGCCACAGACCCTATCAAAACCAAAGAGAGTGAACCTCCTCTGGGACCCAAGGGCCCCCAGTTGCTCTCTGAGGATCAGATTTTCCAAAATTCAGAAAAGTGGAAATACTTTAGGATAGAGAAATATAGGGACACCTGGCTGGCCCAGACAGTGGAGCATGCAGCTCTAGATCACAACGTTGTGGGTTTGAGCCCCACAATGGAAGTAGAGATTACTTAAAATCTTCAAAAAAACAAAAGGATAGAGAAATATGGCTTCCAATATATGACATTGTCTGTGAATGTGACAAATAGACAAGGGTCCCCAGGAAAGGACTCTAGAGATGGGAACACATCTCCTTATCTAGAGGGTGGGGAGATGTACAGAGCCCTGAGGCTAATTGAAGGAGAGGTCATTGTAGAGGTTGTGTCCAAGATCATACGCCAGGGTCTGAGTCTTGTCCTCCAGGAGAAAAGCTGACCAGATACACCAAATCTGTACCCTTATAACCTGTAGTGCAGAGTCATTTCAGAATCTAAAGAGCACTTTGCCAGGAACTTGTGTAAGGAGATGCTTCTCTCCTCCCTGGGCCCCAAGACCCCCCATCCCTTAGTACTCATCCAATCTTAGGATCCCAAGATCGTGACACCAACACTACACATCAGGTGACCTTCCTAGGAGGTGGTAGCTCTGTGGACAGAACCATCTGAGAAGGCCCTTGGTTAAAACCTGTATGTGATTTTCCAGGCCCAATCACAGGCATAGACGAAGGCCTTCCTTGGAGGGCAGGCCCTCCCTGCTCCAGACTTGGTGGCAGCCAGGGCATCAAAAGCTCCGAAGGCAGTTGTTCCTGTCAAGGTCCCAGACCTCTCTGGCTGGTCATTCTCCCTGCATATCTGCATCCACAGGCCTTCATTCCTCCCTCTCTTTACCTGAGGCCTCAGGCAAAGGTCTTTAAGCTCCTCAACTGAGGCCTCCTTATGGGGGAAAGAGGAGAAAAACTTGAAGACACTTTCCCCACTCTGACTCAGAACTCAGTATTTTCCACTTCTACTTCCCCATTCCCACCCCTCACAGCGATTTTCCCTCCACTGACCCTCACCCTTCTCCTCGGCTATAAATTCCCACTTTTCCTTATTGTCTTCAGAGTTGAGCCCAATCTCTCTCTCCTGCTCCAAACCCCATTATCATGGTTTCTGTACCTATTGCAATGGCCCTGAATACAGCCTTTACCCTTCCTTAACAATTTTCCCCTTGACAGTTAGAATCATATCTTTTGTTGTTGTTGTTGTTGTTTTGAAGATTTCATTTACTTATTTGACAGAGAGAGAGAGAGCATAAGCAGGGGAAGTGCCAGGGAGAAGGGGAGGGGGAAGCAGGCTCCCACTGAGCAGGGGGCCTGATGCAGGGCTCCATCCCAGGACCCTGGGATCATGACTGGAGTTGAAGGCAGACACTTAACAGACTGAGCCACCCAGGAGGCCCTAGAATCATACATTTTTTTTCCTTTAGCACCCAACCACATTTCTGTGGAGGAAAGTGAACAGGGGGGAGTCGGTGCTTTCTCCCATTTAGACTCTTGTATGGTATACCATAGTATGTGATTAAAGGCTTCATTGTTACTTTCATTTTGACTCATTGCTGCTTCAGTTGCCTATTTAGACCTCTCATTCAGCTAAGCTCCTGACACCATCTGGCTCAACGTCTCCTACAGTGGTTGGTCAGGAGACCTGGGTCTCTGAGGACCTGTGTGACTTGAGGCCTGACTAGAAGCCTGGCATGAGGAAGGAGAAGAAAGCATGACAGTCTCACTTCACCAGCCTTCTGTGGATCCAAAGGGTTAGCCGCCGCCACCAAATGGAAAGAGAAAATATTGTCATTCTCTGTTCCAAATATCCTAGGCATCTTGGTATGGGCCCTGTCCAAGGAAATGGCACAGGTAGGAAAAGCACTCTGCTCTCGGGACGTGATGGAGGTGGGGTTTCTGCTGCTCAGGGCAGGAGTGAGGTGTCAGAGATCAAGTGGGAGAAGGCTGATGCTGCTCTGTTGAATGCCCTCTCTGCGGTCTGGCTGCTGCCCGCTCCAGCTCCTTCCTGGCTAAACTCTCACCAGGGTCACCAAGGACATCTTCTCCTGCTACTTTCCTGGCCAGGCCATCTCAGTCGCTCGCTCCCATTCCCACGGTTAAGCTGGAGTGTGTGTATGTATGTTCCCACAGCTCTGCCCAGGGCCCCCTGCTCCCCCTGCTGAATGTACCTGCCCCTGGGGCGCACTCTGCTACCTTTCCCGCCACCTTCTTCCCAGCCCAGCCCTACACATTCACTACTCTTGGCCATGGCACCTCCAGCCCCCATTACTAGAGGCAGGGCTCTGGGAGTCACGTTTATAGGCCCTCCCCCACCCACTGCACCTCTCTTTCAGTTTCACTTCCTGAAAGTGTCTTAAATCATTCTTTCTTCCATCACCAAGGCTGCTCTCTCCACGTGGGCTTAGTTCTCCCCTTCCCCAAAGTCACCACAGTTTCCTCTCTGGCCTTTTGGCCTCTAGCCTCTCCCTTCCGGCTCTTCCCTACAACTGGCCTTAGAGGGATCATGTTGATAACTATATGACCCTGTCCCTTTCCTGCTCAAGAACCTTCCATGGTTCCCCATTGCCTTCAGATAAAGCTCAAGTTTGTCTGTCTTCCCCCCGCTGCTTGAGTTAGTTGAGGGTCAGGACTGATTCAAATCTGTCTTTTTTTTTTTTTTTAATGTTAGTTTGTGAATGGATGGATGGGTGAAGTGAAAATGTGTGTTGCTTCTCTTGCTTTATCTGGATTCTTTTATGCCTCTGAAGCTATGTAGGCTATCCTGAGACCCATCCCTAGCAGGCCGCCTCCATGAGGGTCTCCTCTGGGGGGCTGGCCGAGTGGGACTATAAGAGCATTCCAACAGGCCTGAAGGGTGAGTTTGCTTCTGCTTGCTGACTTAAGTCCCTTGATCTGTAGCAGAACTAACTTTCTTTCTTTGAGATCGGCAGACCACTAGCCTTGAGGAGCGAAGGGCCAGACTTTCCCAGGAGAGAAGGCCTGACCACATGCGAACACAGCTGCTGTGGATGCCAGCCAGTCTGTTCAGGGTCATGTCTCCGTACGACTAACCATCTGGCCCCGGCTTCTCCGCAGGCAGCCCCCTTCCCTTTCCCTCACAGCTGCTGTGGATGTCAGCCAGTCTGTTCAGGGTCATGTCTCCGTACGACTAACCGTCTGGCCCCGGCTTCTCCCGCAGGCAGCCCCCTTCCCTTTCCCTGTGCCTTCTTTGAGACATCAGGCTACCATTTTCCCAGGTTGTCAGCTTCCTGAATAAAGCACCACCGCTTGTCTCTCAAGTGTTGATTTTGTTTTCCTTCTCCTTTAATTCCAATACAGTAAATCGTCCAGCGTTACATTAGTTGTAGGTGTGCGTGAGTATTATTTTCAAGCAGCCAGCAGCCAAGCCCAAGTTCAGAACCACTTCTCTGTCCAGTAACAGGTGTCCAGGTTGGACAAATGGGCAGGAGCCCAAGAGGCAGGACTTGGAGGCTCTCGTCCCTCCTCACTGCCTCACTTGAGCGAGACCTTTGCCGCCTGGGAGCCTCAGGACACACCTGCCACACACAGAAAGGGAACCAGACTATTTCAAAGGCTAATCACAGTTGACTGTGGGTCTGAAGTTCTCTATTCTAGGTTTGCGGCCTCCCGTTTCTACCACGGGCTTCCGGTCAAAGCTTCCTCTGCCCTCCCATAGCCTGCGGCTCCCTTTCTCGATCAGAGGGACTGCAGAAGGCAGGCCGTTCCAGGCCTCACGGAGGGATGTCGCTGTGGCTTCTGCTCATGCTGTCGGGAGGTGAGTGGGGACAGGGGAGAGGGAGCCCCACGTGGGGGAGGCATCGGGGCTCCGGGATGAGCTTCTCCGTCTCTCTCCAGGGCTCTTGGCTCAAGCTCTGAGCTACCAGCTGGATCTGCAGGAGTCTGTGACCGCGCAGGAGGGCCAGTGTGTCCACGTGCCGTGCACATTTTCCTACCCCTGGCTCACCTTCACCACCCCCTACATGTCTTGGTTCCAGAAAGGGGCAGATGTAAACCGTGATCCTCCAGTGGCCACAAACAAGCCAAACCAGAAGCTGCATGAGAGGACCCGGGGCCGGTTCTTCCTCCGTGGGGACCTCCAGACCAAGAACTGCTCTCTGGACATCACGGGAGTCCACATGGGAGACAGTGGGACTTACTTCTTTCAAATAGGCTCATATTCATATCTAGAAAGTATGCTTTCTCTGAGTGTGACAGGTATGGTAAGGGCCCAGGGAAAGGCCCCAGAGATAGACAAACGAATGTTCTGTTCCTCTCGGGGATGTGAGGGGTGGCGACAGCCACGGCCAGGCACTGGGCAGGATGACAAAATGACGAGAGTCCCCGACATCCTCTCTGTCCTCACAGCCCTGACTCACACACCTGCCATCCTCGCCCCGCGGACCCTGGAGGCTGGCCGCCCTGGAAACCTGACCTGCTCTGTGCCCTGGGTCTGCGACCAGGGCACACCCCCCGTCTTCTCCTGGGCCTCAGCTGCCCTCAGCTCCCTGGGCCCCAGGACCAATATCTCGTCGGTGCTCACCCTCACCCCACGGTCCCAGGACCATGGCACGAATCTCACCTGTCAAGTGTACCTCCCTGCAGCTGGTGTGATGGTGGAAAGGACTGTCCAGCTCAAGGTCGCCTGTGAGTGTGGGGCCAGGATGCACACGTCTCTGAGGGTGTGACACCAGGGCAGAGCTGGGCTAGGGCTTGACAATGGGGTCTTGGCAGCTAAGTAGGAAGGGAACCCCCTTAACTGTTTCCGTGGCTCCTGGGGGGAAGGCCACAACCCACTCCTCCCTTGCCATGAATGCGGAGGCTGCCTCATCCTTCTGTCCAGATGCTCCACAGAACACAGCCATCAGGATCTTCCAAGGAAACAGAACAGGTAGGAAAGAACCTCTTTTCTCCAGGGCTGGGGTGGAACCTGGGTCTCCACCAGGATAGTCCTGGTTGGGTCTCCGAGCTCCTGCTGGCCAGGAACCGCATGAGACATAAAAGAAGCCAGTCACCGAGTTCAGGCATGGGGAGAGCAGTGGGGAGAAGCCCCCCAAACCTCGCCTCCCTGAAGTTAATGTTCGCTCACCCACAACTTTCTTTGGTCAAATCGTCCTCCTGCTTCTGGGCTCCTCTTTGGCCCTTTCACTGCCTTTGTTCACCATATCCCTGTTCTGAGCCCTTGGATTTCCGTCTGCTGAACAATTAGAGCAGCTCCAGGGAAAGTGTCCAAGCCTCCTTTGCAGGCCTTCGGCGTGGACCCTGCCAGTTCCCTCCCCAGAACAAGTGTGGACTTTGCAAGAGGAGAGAAACACCAGTTTCACCCAACTCAGATATCTCTCTCTCTCTCTCTGCATCTCTCTCCTCAAAGCCCTGGGGACTCTGCAAAACACCTCATCGCTTCTCATCTTGGAGGGCCAGGCTCTGAGGCTGCTCTGTGTTGCTGACAGCAACCCCCCTGCTGAGCTGAGCTGGTTCTGGGGGTCCCCTACCAAGAATGCCACCCCCATCTGCAGGACTCCGATCCTGGACCTGTCTCAAGTAGGGGCTGTGGAGGAAGGAGACCTCACCTGCCGAGCTCAGAACGCCCTGGGCTCCCAGCACGTCTCCCTGCATCTCAATGTGGTCTGTGAGTGTGGGGACCCCCGGGGGGCTGCCGGGGCCTGGGGAGGAGAGGGGAGGGGAGGG
>LNAC01000292.1:840643-857121 GCA_002007465.1 Ailurus styani
CCCCAGCTGGAAAGTAGAAGTGGTTAAACTCCAAGGTCCTGCTGTCATCGACAGCATGCGAGTGCCAGCTTCCTCTTCTGGGGCCAGTCACCTTTCAGACATGAGCCCTGGCCTTCCTGCTGGGGCTTCCTCTCCGTCCTGTGACAGCTCCCTGACTCTTACCCCGAAAATGCTGCCGTTGCTGCTGCCCCTGCTGTGGGCAGGTGAGTGGGCCGCGGGGAGGGGGCCGGGTGGCCGGGAGCTCCCACTCACCCTCGATTCCCTGCAGGGTCCCTGGCTCAGGATTTAGAATTCCAGCTGCAAGTGCCGGAGTCCCTGACGGTGCAGGAGGGCCTGTGCCTCTCCGTGCCCTGCCGCTTCACCTACCCCCTGTTCGGATACACTGACTATGACCCAGCTTACGGCTACTGGTTCCAGGAAGGGGTCAGTGTATACCAGGATGCTCCAGTGGCCACGAACGACCCAGGTCGTAAAGTGCAGGAGGAGACCCAGGGCCGATTCCACCTCCTCGGCGACCCCCGGTCCTACAACTGCTCCCTGGACATCAGAGATGCGCAGGAAAGGGACTCGGGGACGTACTTCTTCAGGGTGGAGAGAGGGTCTTATGCGAGGTATAGTTACCTGCAGAACCGGCTCTCCGTGCATGTGATGGGTAAGGAGTGGGGTCAAGGAGAGGACGCATGTCCCATGCGTGGATCCTGAGGGCTCCTGGGGCAGGGCCGGGAAGGGACCCCCTGATCTCCAGCCTGACTGGGGAGGAGACAGCTGGCCTGGGGTGCAGGCCGCTTCTAGGGGCACACTCAGGGTCCCACTCCAGGATCTCTCCCTCTCTCCTCCTCAGCTCTGACGCAGACCCCTGACATCCACATCCAGGGGCCCCTGGAATCTGGCCACCCCAAGAACATTACCTGTAGCGTGCCATGGGCCTGTAGCAGGGGGACCCCGCCCACCTTCTCCTGGATTGGAGTTGCCCTCACCTCCTGGAGCCTCAAGGCTCCCCACGCCCCCGTGCTCACCCTCACCCCGAGGCCCCAGGACCAGGGCACCAACCTTATCTGTCGAGTGACCTTCCCCGGAGCTGGTGTGAGCACGGAGAGGACCGTNTGCTCACCCTCACCCCGAGGCCCCAGGACCAGGGCACCAACCTTATCTGTCGAGTGACCTTCCCCGGAGCTGGTGTGAGCACGGAGAGGACCGTGCAGCTCAACGTGTCCTGTGAGTGCCCGGCCGGGACGCAAGGGTCCCCGAGGGCTGTGGGTGTTGGGGAGGGGGAGGCAGTGCTTGGGTGGGATACTTGGGGGGAATTCTTAGAGGCACAGGGTCAAGAGAGAGAGAACACCCAGGCCCATCCCCTTGCTCGTGGCCACCTCGTCATACTGCAGGTGGCCAAGTATTTGTTTCTCTTCCAGATGTTCCACAGAACCTGACCATCCACACCTTCAGGGGAAATAGCGCAGGTGGGCGAGGCCCCAGGGCACCACAGACCGCTCAGAGGTCAAATAAGGGAATGTTGTGAGGGTCTGCTGGAACGAAGTCCCGTCTCTCCTTATCCCCTCGCTGGACCCAAGTCTGCCCCACCCCCATCCCCTGGCGGGACTCCCCAGAGTCCGTGAACCCTAGTTGGCCATTAGCTGTCACCGTGGCTGCCTCCTCTCTCCCCTCCCTCTCCCATCATATTCCCTCTTTCTGATGTTCTGCTTCTCCCGTGGCCATGACATCCCGCTGTCCCTCCAGGAGCCTTAGATAACAGGCTCCTATTGCTGGGCGCTGGGCCTCTGGCTGCTTTCTGCACAACTACGTGAGTAAGCCCGGCCCCGATGCTTCTAGTCCTCCGTCTGCCCTGAAGACCCTCGCAAGTCTCGGTCCGTCTCGGTCCAGGTCCTCCCGAGCCCCCTCTGCTACCCTGGGGAGGCCCCTCCCACCCGAGCAACACTTCAGGCGTTTCCGCGCCTCACCCAGCTCTCCCCATGGCTCCGCGAGCCCTGCAAACTCACCTCCGGAAAACATCACGCGGCTGTCTTCCTCCAGCTCCAGGGAAGCAGCCCCAGCGCAGGCCTCCGCCTTCTCCCAGGTTCCCTGTGGGCCTCAGAGGAAAGGCGGGCATCACCTGTGTGTGAGCCTCCAAGCCTCTCCCTGCAAGTGCGCAGACCTACGTGGGTCCCCGCCGCTCCTCGGCGTCACCCCTCAAAGCCCCCCTCCTGGGATGTCCTCTGCCCCGTCTAGACAAGCCGACTCTGGCTCAGAGGTGCGTGCGCCCGTCCTGGGATCACCGGGTGCCTCTCCTCCTCCTCCCCTCCCGAGGCGGATCTTCGCTCTTTCTCGCCTTGGCTTGTAACCCTCGTGTGAGAGGCTGTGTTCCACACCCGTGTCAGCGGCAGGGCGCAGGGAGAGCAGGGGCTCTCAGCCCCGGCCTTCCGGCTTCCTCCCTCCCCCGGCCCGTCCCAGAGGCCCTGGGCAAGTCCACCTCTCTTCAAGTGCAGGAGGGCCAGCCCCCGGGTCTCTCCTGTGACACTGGTGGCAACTTCCCTGCCAGGCTGAGCTGGGCCTGCGGAAGCTTGACTTTGAGCCCTTCCCAGCCCTCAGATCCCGGGGTCCTGTGCCGCCTGGGCTGGTCTTGGGTGATGGAGGCGGACTCGGCGTTTGTGGGGCTACTACCGCGGCGCTCTGAGCCTGGTTGTGCAGGATGAGTCTGTGCGGGCCGCCTGCCTTCTGAGATGAGCAAGACTAAGGTGTGAACCTAAGGAGACTCACTCTCCTCCTCCTCTCTCTCTTCCTCCCCCAGGTATCTCCTGCGCCTGCCCCCAAATCTCGGGGGGCACCTGGCCTCTAATCCTCACCCTACTCAGAGGAGCCCTCATGGGGGCTGGCTTTCTTTTCACCTATGGCCTCACTTGGATCTACTACACCAGGTGAAAAGCCCTTTCTCATAGGATCCCGCACCTCGGGTGGCTTCACTCTTCTTGTCCTCTCCAGAGCAAGCCATCCACAGATCGGGTCTCTTATCTCAGAGAGTGTTTTTCCCACAGGTTCAGAGGCTCCAAAGAGAATAAGGCTGCAAGTCGTAACTGAGCCCTCTTCCTCACGGCGCTGCGGCTGACGGGTGGATGAGGCTCTGTCAGACTACCGTATCCTGAGACAAATCCCTGTACAGCTCCGTGGAGCGAGGAGGCCCTGCCTCCTCTCCAGAAATAAGGTCTCTCTACCTCTGCTCATTAAGACTCTTCCTGCTGGTTCCGAATCCGTGGTAAGGAGGGCAAATCCCATGTAATATATCGCCTCTGTGTGTTTATCTTGGATAAGCCCAAATTCAACCCCACAATACAGTGTTATAAACCTCATAATATATATTTTTTAAAATGGAGAATTTTAAAGACTTTTTTAATTAGAAAAATAAGCTTTGCTATTTATCCACATATTAACCATTGGATGGCTCTTCATTCCTCTGTATACCTTCAGGCTTCTCTATAGCATCACTTTCCTTTTGCTGCAATACCTTGTCCTATCTTTCTTGTGGTATAAGGATGCCGGTGGTGAATTCTCTTGGCTGTTATTTGTCTGGAAAAGTTTCTGTTTACGTTAGTTTGGAAAGATATTTTTTATGGGATAAAGAACTTTAGGATAACATTTTCTTCCCTTTCAGTTCTTCACATTTTTTCATCTTTCATAGCTTCTTGTGAGAATTCTGTAATTTTTATCTTTCTTTCTTTGTTTGTAGTTTGTCTTCTTCTCCGGCCAGTTTTATTATTTTCTCTTTTGCCTTGGGTTTAAATAATTTGGTTAATATATGCCGTGTGTGTGTGTGTGTGTGTGTGTGTGTGTGTGTGTGTGTGTTGAGAAGGAAGGGAGAGGGAGAAGGGGAGAGAGAAAGATATTAACCTGTTTGGAATTTGTTGAGTATCTTGGGTCTGTGGATTTACAATCATGATCAAATTTGTAAAATTGAAGCCAATATTTATATCAATATTTTTTTCCTCTTCTTCCTCTCTCACTATCTCTGGGTCTCTCCTTTTACATATGTAATGTGGCCTGATGCTATCTCAAGGGCTCTGAACATGTGTTTGCCATTTTCCAGTCTTCTTCCCCTCTATATCTGCTGTTTGAACAGGATCTACTGCTATAACTTTAAGTTCGCTGATCGTTCTTCTACAATGTTCAATTTATTATTGATCTCATTCAGTGGAACTCCCATCTCAGATGATGTATTTCCTTCTTTAAAAGTTACATTTGCTGGGGGGCCTGGCTGGCTCAGTTGGTTAAGCATCTGCCCTTGGGTCAGGTCATGATCCCGGGGTCCTGGGATAGAGCCCTGCATCAGGCTCCCTGCTCAGCGGGAACCCTGCTTCTCCCTCTTCCACTCCCCTTGCTTGTGCACTCGTTCTGTCAAATAGATAAATAAAAACCTTAAAAAGGAAAAAGTTACATTTCCTGGGGATGCCTCGGTGGCTCGGTCGTTCAGTGTCCAACTTTCGATGTTGGCTCAGGTCATGAGATCCAGCCCTGTGGTGGGCTCTGCTGTCAGCAGAGAGTCTGCTTGAAATTCTCTCGCCCTCTCCCTTTGCACCTCCCCCTGCTCTCTCATATGTGCATATATGTGCACACATGCTCTCTCTCTCAAATAAATAGAATCTTTTTTAAAAAGTTACATTTTCTGTTTTTAGTCTTATGCTTCTTCTCTTATTATATAATGGTAATGTTTTTGTTTACATCCTTGAGTCTATCTGGCACATACTTGTAATAACTCTTCTAACGTCTTTGTCTATTTCTGCCTCCTGTGTCATGTCTGACCGTGATTCCTTTGGATGACTTTTCTCTTGTTGAGTGTCATGTGTTCATACTCCTTCGTACGTCTAGTAATTTCTCACCGAGTGCTGAACATTGTCAATTTTTATGTGTCTGACTGCTTGGTTTTGTTGTATTTCTTTAAAAAACCTTTTTTTTTTAAAGGCAGTTAAGTTACTTGCATGTTGGGACCATATTTTTTTAAGATTATTTGACAGAGAGAGAGAATGAAAGAGCACAATCAGGGGGAGAGAGAGGTAGAGGGAAAAGGAAAAGCAAGCTCCCTGCTGAGCAGGGAGCCTGGTGTGGGGCTCAATCCCAGGACCCCGAAATCATGACCCGAGCTGAAGGCAGATGCTTAACTGAGTGAGTCACCAGGCACCTCTGGGCCAATATTTTTAAGACTTTAATTTTTAGCTCCTCCTAAGATAGGTCTATTGTTGGGCTCATTTTCTTTCACTTGAATGCCATGGCCCTTTTAGAACTTTTACTGAATGCCATGCCCCATGGATTCAAGGAGATACCTTCACTCTGGCTGGAGGGAATATGCACAAGTCCAAGCCCTTTGTGAGCTCTGGGAATCTCCCATCTAATAGCTCTCCAGTGGGCGCCTGGGTGGCTCAGTGGGTTAAAGCCGCTGCCTTCAGCTCAGGTCATGATCCCAGGGTCCTGGGATCGAGGCCCACATCGGGCTCTCTGCTCAGCGGGGAGCCTGCTTCCTCCTCTCTCCTCTCTCTCTGCCTGCCTCTCTGCCTCCTTGTGATCTCTCTCTCTGTGTCAAATGAATAAATAAATAAAAAAATAATAGCTCTCCAGTAATTGCTTCTCTCCTTAGAAATTGTTCCTGTTTGGCATCATGGGGCTTCACCCTGTGAACATGCAGATTTGTATTTTGCCAACCACTCAAGGACTTCCATGGAGGCCTTGAACCCTTTCTCCACAATACTCTCTCCTGTGTGAAACTCTGACCTACATATTTTAGCCACGTCAGTCTCCTTAACCTTCAATGTCTGGCTCCTCAACTCAGTGAAATTGCAATCCCTTTTATGGTGCCCCCATGCCCTTCTCACTCTGCTGTCTGCAAACAACCTCCTCACAAAAAACCTGAATGAGTATATGGTTGACTTCATTTCTGTCCTTCTCTCAAGAAGCACAGTTCTTCCCTGTCTGCATTCCATGTATGAACATAGAGGTTTCTTGTATTTTGTTTGGTATTCTAGTTGTTTACAGGAGGATAAT
Source organism: Ailurus styani (assembly GCA_002007465.1). Taxonomy (NCBI): domain Eukaryota; kingdom Metazoa; phylum Chordata; class Mammalia; order Carnivora; family Ailuridae; genus Ailurus; species Ailurus styani. The sequence goes on from LNAC01000292.1 coordinate 846,662, forward strand.
TCTGGGCTCTGTGACCCTGTCATGCTCAGAAGCAGAATTCCCCAACAGACTTTTAATTATGTTTTATTGAGGTATAACTTATGTCATATAAAATTAATTCATTGTAAGTATACAGTTCAGTGATTTTTTGGTAAATTTACAGAGTTGTGTAGTCATTGTCACACATTTTGATTAGCCTGAAGAGGACCCTCATGCCCATTTGCAATCAATACCACTCCCTCCACAGCTCCAGGAAATCATTGATCTGCTCTCAGTCTCTAATGAACTGTTTTTATGAATACTTCATAGACATGGAATCACATAAAGTCTATTGTGTCTGCCGTCTCTCACTAAGCTTAAGTTTCTGAGATTCAACCATGTTAGAGCCCGTGCCCAGAGTTAACAACATTTTACTCTTAATATTATCACACTGTATGAATGCGCACCACATTCCATGTGTGCACTCACCGGTTGATAGACATCTCAATCATTCCCAGTTTTGGCTTTTAAGAAAAATGCTGCCGGTTCCACTTCCATCCCTGTTCCAGTTCAGGATGATGGAAACTCCATCCCAGCGGTAGAGCAAGAGCACAGGGCTCGTCTCCTCGCAGGAAAGGGCAGCTGCCAGCACTTCCCATTCCTTGCCAGCTATGTTGAAGAGGCTAAATTCCAGGTGAATACGGCTGAGAAGTTAGGGGCTTTCTTCTTCAAGCTGCCCCTTACCCACAGGGCAGAGGCTCTAACTCCGAACACTGGCACTGATAGATGACGGATAGTATTTTCTAGGGGGACAGAAATGTTCAATACCTTGTTTAGTTAGATGAATATATGCCAGCTCACCAAGGGATGTCTCTGAGCTCCCGTGGGTATCTGTCTTAGTCAGTTAAGGCTGCTATAACAAAGTGCTATAGACTAGGTAACTTACAGAAAACAGAAATTTATTTCTCACAGTTCCAAAGGCTGAGAAATCCAAGATCAAGACACCAGCATATCTGGTTCTGGTGAGAGCATGTGACCTGGCTCATAAGGGGCTTCTCACAGGGTCCTCACATGGCAGAAGGGGCAAGGGTGTTCTCTGGGGTCTCTTTCAAAAGGGAACAAATCTCACTCAGAAACCAAATCACCTCCCAAAGGTCCCACCTCCCAATACCACTGCCCTGGGGATTAGGGCTCCGGCGTGTGAATGTTGGGAGGGATACAACATTCAGTCCCTAGCAAAGGTTAAAGCTGTAGCTGGTAAATATTCCACAGTCATTGAAGTTGCCCTGGATTGGGGGTTGGGGGGAGGAGGCTATGTGGTCATTTTGTGGCTTTAACAACATTCCTGCGTTAAGGCATGACTGTGGCGTAGTCTTGTCCTTATCTTGTTCCACTCCAGTCACGGGGTGGGTTTGTCTGGTGTGAAATTCTGCGAAATCATTTGTATTTAGTAGGAGAACACCAGGGCCTGGCTGTGAATGCCAGCAGGGGCTGCTTTACTCCTTATTAAAGGGGGGAAGAAGTTAAAGTAATGAGTAAAAAGATAGGAAGCTGGAGAAGNGTCCTTATCTTGTTCCACTCCAGTCACGGGGTGGGTTTGTCTGGTGTGAAATTCTGCGAAATCATTTGTATTTAGTAGGAGAACACCAGGGCCTGGCTGTGAATGCCAGCAGGGGCTGCTTTACTCCTTATTAAAGGGGGGAAGAAGTTAAAGTAATGAGTAAAAAGATAGGAAGCTGGAGAAGTAAACGGGGATGGGATCACAGAGAGCCTCGGGTCTTCACGTAAAGAGCTGGTCTTTCACTTTGGAAAATGGATACTTCACACTCACTGTCAAAACACATGCCAGTGAGTAGCAATTACGTCTGATAATAAAGTACTGAACTTGCAACATTTTTCCTGTACCAGAAATCAGCGAATTCAAATTCATCCTGTAGTAGTATTTTTCTCACCTTCTTGCTTTTAAATATGCTGTCTTGGCTTGAAGAGACAAAAGGCGAAGACCCAGCCGAGAGCACAACCCCAACCTGATAACACCGCATGCTACAGACTGTGTCCCCCCAAAATCCGTGTGTCGAAACCTACCCCCCCCATGGGATGGTCACAGGAGGATGTGCCCTGGGGAGGTGATTTGGACATGAGGGTGGAGCTCCCATGAAGGGGACCAGTGACCTTGTAAAAGAGGCCCCAGAGACTCCCCTGTCCCTTCCACCATGAAGGGCACAGCGGTCCAGGAAACGGCCCTCTGCGAACCAGGAAGTGGGCTGTCACCAGACACTGAACCTGCCAGCTCCTTGATCTTGGACTTCCAGCCTCCAGGACTCTGAGAAGTGAGTGTTCGTGGCTTCAGCCTCCCAGTCTGCGGGATCCCTGTTACAGCAGCCCCGACGAACCCACCACAGGTTTGCATTTTCTTCCCTGGCCATCACCTGGTGAGCCTGCCTCAGCCGGACTCCGTTTGAGAATGATGTGTGAGCCGGCTCAGTACTGAGTGCTTTAAATCTGGGGAGGGTGGATTTGCAGTGAGGGAAGGAGGGTGGGCACGGTGACTTTTTTAATAGGCTGCCCCTGGCAGGGACTCGGTTTACTGAGGTGCAGTGAAAGGAGCACGGTCATAATTTGTAGGTGCCGTGAGAACGAATGCAATCTTTAGGGAAGAGCCACGTTTGCAAGAAGTGTTCAGTATCCGGGAAATAGTCCCCGGAGAGAGCCGCAGTTCTCTAGGACCACTACCAACACAGACCCTCGTACCTGGAGCTCCCACAGGAGTCCGCCGGTGCTGCGAGGATGAGCGCCCCCTGGAGGCTGCGTGCTGAACTGCAGCAGAGGCGGCGAGGCCCCTGGGACAGGTCCTATGGGGACAGATGACAGGCAGAGGATGATGGCCTGTGTGTGTAGGGGGAAGGATAAGATGCCCTCTCCCCCTAATGAAGGCTCCTCAGCACCCTCAGGGCCTCAACTACATCCTGGACTCCATCCGCCGCCGGAACCCTTCCCTGTTCCCCGCGATGCATCGCTCAGGGCCACACCCCTGCAGCATCCTGAACTACCTCTGTCTCTCCCCTCCCAACCTCTCCTGCCCCATACTTCCCCATCTCCGTCTCACTTCCTCTCAACATCTACCTTTGCCCCTGTGGCGACCCCAGGGGCAGAAGGAGCAGGCGGTCAACGTTTATTAGTGAGAGGAGCGGGGAGGCCTGCAGAGCTGGGTGTTTGTTTTAAAGGAATACGTTCAGGGAAAATCTGAACATTCTTGGGCGGAGAGGACAGATGTGAGGATAACCAAAAAAGATTCTCGTGGCCTCGGGTAGCCACCTGGCTCTTGTCCAGGCGCGGCTGGGGGAGGGGCAGGGTGATCTGGCCACACTGAGGAAGGGCACACAGTTCTGAGGAAGCCACAGGACGTTCAGAAGGCTGTGGGGTGGGGAGTTGTTGTGGACGACTTTGAACTCGGAACAGTGGGAGGAGCAGCCGCATCCCCAAGGATCATCCCCCGAGGTGGGAATAAACTTGGTGCAGGTGAGAACCGAGGGGTGGGGGCGAGGGGGATCACCGTGAGAACGCAGGAACAAAGCAGAAGAAGGTTCCCAGTGAGTTTGGGGAAGTCATCGGGAGAGCCGGTGAGCAGTTTAGATTTTCTCCCAAAGGTAACAAGATACCATTGAAATGTTTAAGTAAGAGAGGGACTTGGTTTGGTTCCTATTTGAAAAATAACTCTGGGGCACCTAGGTGGCTCAGTTGGTTAAGTGTCTGCCTTTGGCTCGGGTCCTGACCCCAGGGTCCTGGGTAGAGCCCTGCATGGGGCTCCCTGCGCAGCGGGGAGCCTGCTCCTCCCCCTCCCTGCGGTGTTGAGAAGCCCCCGAGGAGGGAGCAGAGTAGAAGCAGGCAGGACAACTGATCATTGCTGTTGCACAGGTGAGTGAGGGCGCTGGCTGGGACTGGGGCAGTCATTCTCCATCGAGGGTGATTTTGCCAACCTGGGGACAGGTGGCAATGTCCGGGGACATTTTCATTTGTCCAGCTGGAGTGGACAGCAGCTACTAGCATCTGAGGAGCAAGGCCAGGGCTGCTGTTGGGCATCCTGCCCCACACCCCCTCCCCCAGAGTGATCCGACTCAAAATGTCAAGCCTTAGACTGAGACATCTTGGACGAGGGTAAGGAATGGTAGTGGGGATGGGGATAAGTGGATAGACCTCGTTAATACTTAAGAAGTTGCACAGATGGGTCTAGTCGGTGGCTGTGTATGGAGAGAGGTACAGGAAGTGGTCAGGACCTGGTGCCACGTGATAATATTTAGACAGCTGAAAAGCAGGGTTGGGATGAGAAATAGTGCACCATGAAGCACATGAAGCCTGAGACGCACATTGCAGATTCCTGAGTAGGTGTCTAACTGACGGGAAGGGTCAGGGCTGAGATGCAATTTATAGTCATCAGCCTCTTCATTGTCATTGTTGCATTTTGTGATTATCTATTTTGGTTTGCTTTTAACTTCATTACAAAGAAACTATCGAGTCATGGGAGGTTGCAAGAAAATATACCGGGACATGGCATGGATATGAACCTCCTCCCTCCAATGTTATCATCTTTTTTTTTTTTTTAAGATTTTATTTGTCAGGGAGAGAGAGAGAGAGCACAAGCAGGAGGAGCAGCAGGCAGAGGGAAAAGCAGGTTCCCACTGAGCAAGGAGTCCACTGCAGGACTTGATCCCAGAACCCCAGGATCATGACCTGAGTCCAAGGCAGACACTTAACCCACTGAGCCACCCAGGCGTCCCCAGTGTTATCACCTTCCACAACTAAGTACAATAGGAAAATCAAGGAGTTGTCAGTAGCACGGTCAGGGCAAGCTCATGTTAGGACCCAGGCATCCTTCCCTCCCTCTCCCTCTTCCCTGTGGGAGGCCCTTCCTCTATGAGCTTCAGGTGGTGAAATCCCTGGACAGGAGGCTCCCTGGGAGATGCTGGTTCACTGACAAAGCCCTGGTTGGGCAGTGGGGACCAGGATCAGAGTGCAGAAGGTGGATATCAGGGACTGAATTGTGTCCCCTCCCTTACCCCATTCATACATTGAAGTCTTAACCCCAGTACAGGCCAATGTGACTATATTTGGAGATAGGGCCTTTAAAGGGGTAATTCAGTTAAAACGAGGTCATAGAGCAAGCTCAAGTCAAGTAAGACTGGCGTCTTCCTGAGAAGACATCAGGGGGAGCCTGGGTGGCTTATTCAGTGAAGCATCAAACTCTAGATCTCAGCTCAGGTCTTTTTTTTTTTTTTTTAAATTTTATTTTTATTATTATCAGCTCAGGTCTTGATCTCAGGGTCATGAGTTCAAGCTCCATGTTGGGCTCTATGCTGGGCGTGGAATCTACTAGAAAGAAAGAAAGAAAGAAAGAAAGAAAGAAAGAAAGAAAGAAAGAAAGAAAGAAAGAAAGAAAAGAGAAGAGAAGAGAAAAGAAAAGAAGGAAGGAAGGAAGAGATCAGGCAGAGGGACGACCACGTGAGGACACAGTGAGATATGGCGTCTCCACCCCCAAGGACAGAGGCCTAGGAAGACACCAACCCTGTTGACACCTTAATCTTGGACTCCCAGCCTCCAGAACGGTGGAGAAAATTTCCTCTGTTGTTTACGCCCTTTAGTCTGCGGCGCTTTGTTACAGCAGCCTGAGCGCATGAACACAGTGGACATGAGAGCAAGGACAGAGGCAGCCACAGGTCCCCTTCCCCCCGGAGACCTCTCCCGGCTTCCTAGGAAGAAGTGATGTGCCTTCCTCATCACCACCTGTCCCAGCGTGGGCTGGGGGAGGGGTGGAAGGAGTGGGGAGAGGTGGGCGTGTCGGCAGGGGGAGGAGTTAGGAGCACTTCAGTGCTTTTCTGTTTTTTAGAAGCTTCATTTACCAAACTGGATCCCCTTGAGTCAGACACCGTGTCTGATTTGCCTGCGTCCCCGACGGGCAGCATGACACCTGCCACACACTAGGTCCCCAGGTGTGGAGGTTCAGTGGACCAACAGTTGTCTCTATGTGACGGGGGTCATTTCAAGGAGAAGGGCTGGGTGGGGGGGACACCATCCAGGAGTTTATTCCACTCAGTCCCCATCCCCCTTACCTGTGGGTGCAGATGTTCTCATCACAGTATTACAAGTGAGGGCATCCCGGGACTCCTGGGTGGCTCTGTGGGCTAAGCATCTGCCTTCGGCTCAGGCCATGATTCCAGGGTCCTGGGATCGAGTCCCCTGTCCCCCTCTCCCCCGGCTTGTGAGCTTTCTCTCTCTCTCTCTCAAATAAATAAATAAAAATCTTAAAAAAACAACAACAAACCCACAAGTAAATGCATCCAATCTTAGGGCAGAGAAGAGAAGCTAGAGAGGTGGACTAAGGTTTTGGGGGTGGAAGCTTCTGGTAGAACAGGGGATCGGTGAGCCCCCCCATCAAGGAGGAAGGGATGGAGCTGAGACTGGCCAAGGGTTACCAGATTTAGCAACTAAAAACACAAGGCATCTAGTTAAATTTGAATTTCAGGTATAAACAACAGATAATTTTATTTTTTAGAAAGATTATTTATTTGAGAGAGAGAGAGTGTGTGCAGGAGCAGCGGAGGGGGAGCAGGCTCCTCTGCTCAGTGAGGAGCCTGTCACGGGCCTTGATCCCAGGACCCAAGGATCACGACCTGAGCCGACACCAAGAGTCAGATGCCGAAATGATGGAGCCACACAACAAATAATTTTAATACAGGAATGTCCCATTGCAATATTTGGGACACACTTAGATTAAAACAAATTATTCGTTGTTTAACTGACTGTGAACTTCAGGGACGCCTGGGTGGCTCTGTTGGTTAAGCGTCTGCCTTTGACTCAGGTCATGATCTCTGGGTCCTGGGGTCCAGCCAGGGTCAGGCTCCCTGCTCAGCGGGCGTCGTCTCATCCTCCCCCTCCGCCCCCCTGCCTTCCCCTCTGCTTATCCCCTCTCTCTCCCTCTCTTTCTCTCTCATGCTGCCTCTCCAATAAATAAAAATCTTTTTGAAAACATTTTTAAAAAAAGAAGGAAAGTCAGCTTTAACTGGACATTCTGAATTTCAAGACCAGCACTTCCGCCACCCCCTAAAATCCACCTCTGCGCTGCCCACCATCCCCAAGGGCCCCTGTCTGGGGAAGGGTTCACCGCGTACTTTCACTTCTGCTTCCTCAGGGACCCAGGGCACCGGGAGAGCCCCTACCCTCCACTGGCCCGGGCCCCACGGCCTCACACGCCTTCCACTCCCTCGCCCGCCGGGGAGGTGACAGCCAGAAGGACCAGCTCTGCAATCCTCAGCACCCAGTGGGGACCCGGGGAAGACCCCAAGTCCTGGTGGATGAGGTGGGGCCGGGAGCGGCCAGGGCAGGGAGTGTCATGTGGGGCTCAGCTTCCTCTGCTGGGTGCTTCCCCTTCTGCCCTGCCTGCTGCCTGTCTCGGCGTCTGGGGGCCGGTCCGAGCGCCTCCTCGGGCAAAGATGCTCCCGCTGCTGCTCTTGGCCCTGCTGTGGGGCGGTGAGTGGGCCGAGGGCCAGGAGGGGCCTGGGGGGGGCGGGCTGGGGGCTGGAGTCTGAACCTCTGTCTCCCGCAGGGTCTCTGGCTCAGCACCTGGGATTCTCGCTGCAAGTGCAGAGGGTCGTGACGGTGCAGGAGGGCCTGTGTGTGCGCGTGCCCTGCACCCTCTCGTACCCCCAGAGTTACTGGACGGAGGATACCCCCGCTCTTGGCTACTGGTTCCCCACCGGGACAGACTCGAGCTTTGGAAGGCCAGTGGCCACAAATGACCAGCATCGAGCCGTGCAGACCGTGCCCCAGGATCGATTCCAGCTCGTTGGCGATCCCCAGAACTGGAGCTGTTCCCTGCTGATCAGAGAGGCCCAGATGCAGGACTCGGCGCCGTACTTCTTTCGAGTGGAGAGAGGCCGTCATGTGCAATACAATTTTGTGAAAAACCAGTTCTATCTGCAAGTGACAGGTCTGGAACTGACTGGGGGTGGGGGGGCGCCTCTCCTCCTCCCTGCCATCCCCCGCCTCCCCCACTGGGAAGGGGGGGCTGTGGGGAACAGGCCAGGGGTGGCCCCCTGCATACACCCCCTAGCGGGGCTCCCACGTGCCCTCTGTGTGTCCCAGCCCTGACCCAGAAGCCAGATGTCTACGTGCCAGAGATCCTGGAGCCAGGACGTCCAGTGACACTCATCTGTGTGTTCAACTGGACCTTCGAGGACTGTCCAGCCCCTACTTTCTCCTGGCTGGGGGCCGCCGTCTCCGCCCCAGGGCGCAGACCAACGCCCTCCTACTTCTCAGCGCTCACTCTCACCCCGAGAGCCCAGGACCACGGCACCCACCTCACCTGCCGCGTGGACTTCTCCAGGAAGGGCGTGAGCACGGAGCGAACCGTCCGACTTAATGTGGCCCGTGAGTCTGGTGGGGGCGTCAGAGCGTGCTGACGGGCGCCGGGGACGGGCAGGTGCAGAGAGGCAGCTGGCGGGGGGGNCAGAGAGGCCGCTGGGGAGCCCGACACGCCGCCTCAGCCCCTGTTTGTCCCTCGGTCCCCCGAGGGTAGTCGCACTTTCTCCCCCCGCCCCGAGGGCGTTCTCCCCGAGCCAGCTCTCAATCTTGTTGCAGACGCCCCCAGGGACCTGGTCATCAGCGTTTCCCGAGCCGGCGCGACAGGTACCCAGGGCCTGGGAGGGGGGGCTGGTCCTGGGGCTGGGGGGCGGGTAAGACAAGCAGGTGTCAGGAGGGCGAGGGAGACGCGCCCCTCCCTGCAGCCTGTCTCCCGCTGTTTCCAGCCCCGGAGCCCCAGGGCGACAGCCCGCGCCTGGAGGTTGAGAAAGGCAAGTTCCTGCGACTGCTCTGCGCTGCCGCCGGCCAGCCCCCCGCTGCTCTGAGCTGGGCCCTGGAGGACAGGGTCCTCTCCAGGTCCCACCCCCGGGGCTCCGGAACCCTTGAGCTGGTGCTGCCGGCGGTCAAGCCTGGGGATTCCGGCTGCTACACCTGCCGGGCCGAGAACAGGCTTGGCTCCCAGAGCCGCACCCTGGACCTCTCCGTGCAGTGTGAGTGCCCCCAGCCGGGCCCGGGTGCCAGAAAGGGAGAGGGGTGAGGGGGCCGGGGCTGGAGGCAGGGTCCCAGGCCTTTGGGGGCTGACGGTCCCAATTCCATCTCCGATGTGGGAACCCTCTGCACACCACCAAGCAATCCTCAGATGCCAGCTAGGCGTTCTGCGAGTCAACTCCGTCAAACTCCGTCTGTCTGCAGGTGGTGTCAGATCCCTCGAGGGGAAGGGCTCAGTCCCACAAGGCCCTCCCCCGCTTCAGAGGCCAGTCTCGAGCCCAGGCTGGCCAGCCAGCCATGGACTGGGGTTTCCCATGACCCCGTCCTCAGATTTGATTCAGTGATAAAGCTGCTCGCAGAACTCCGGAACAGTTTACTGACTAGGTCTCGGACTATTACAGAAGGATGTAACAGGATCAGCAGGTGGAAGAGATGCGTAGGGCCAGGTACGGGGTGGGGGGCTCTCCAGGGGCGCCCTGGTCCCTGCACCTCCATGTGCTCACCGATCTGGAAACTCTCCGAAGCCCATTTTTTGGGGGTTTTATGGAGGTTTCAATACAAAGGCAGTTCGAGCAAATGAGTGGCCATGGCTGACTGATTCCACCTCCTACCCGTCTCCCCTCCCTGGAAGCCTGGGGTGGGGCCGAAGTCCCAAGGTTGGTGCCCCTGGCAACCAGCCCCCATCCCGAGGTGCTTTCTAAAAGTCGCCTCATTTACATAACTCCAGGTGTGGTGGAAAGGAGTTCGTTATTAACATCAAGACACCTTTACAAGAGTTTTAGGAACTCTGCACCAGGAACGGGACAGAGACCAAATAGATATTCCTTATTCTAAAGCACAGATCAGAGACCAGCCCTTCTGACCGACCTATTCCTTTGGGCCGCTCAACGGAGACTCTGTCAGTGGGTGACCCAACCCCCCTCCCCCGTCCTGCCGTCTTGGTCTCCAAGGACGGTTCTCCGCCCCGAGGGCAGCCCCTTGTCTAGAGCCAGAACCCTATCTCTGTTTCAGACGCCCCAGAGAACCTGACAGTGACGACGCTGCGTGCAAACAGGACAGGTAGGACGGGGAACAGAGCAACCGGCATGCTGGGGGCCTCAGAGTCTGGAATGTGGGCACCGAAGGGTCCCTGTGCCCTCAGCGGGGCGCCTGTCCGGCCTCTTCCTTCCCCTAGTCCTGGAGAACCTCGGGAACGGCACGTCCCTCCCAGTCCTGGAGGGCCGAAGCCTGCGGCTGCTCTGTGTCTCCCACGGCAACCCCCCAGCCCGGCTGAGCTGGGTCCTGGGGGGACAGACTCTGAGCCCCGCCCAGCCCGCAGACCCTGGGGTCCTGGAGCTGCCTCGGATACAGACGGAGCATGAAGGAGACCTCACCTGCCGAGCTCAGAACGCCCTGGGCTCCCAGCACGTCTCCCTGCGTCTCTCGGTGGTCTGTGAGTGTGG
>LNAC01000292.1:866728-890153 GCA_002007465.1 Ailurus styani
AGCCCGATGCGGGCCTCGATCCCAGGACCCTGAGATCATGACCTGAGCCGAAAGCAGAGGCTTTAACCCACTGAGCCACCCAGGCGCCCTCACCTGCGCTTCTGATGGGCTAGCCATAAATGGAGGTTCCCACCACTCTCTCGCTGGGTTTGATAACTTTCTAGAATAGCTCACAAAACTCAGGGAAACTCTTATGTTTTCTGGCTTATTGTAAAAGGATACGATCAAGGTGACAGATGAGTGGGAAACCGGGGTGGCTCAGTCGGTTAAGTATCTGCCTTTAGCTCAGGTCATGATCCCAGGGTCCTGGGATGGAGCCCTGCATCAGGCTCCCTGCTCAGCGGGGAGCCTGCTTCTCCCTCTCCTTCTGCCCCTCCTCTCCCATTCATTCTCTCTCTCTCTCTCTCAAACAAATAAATAAAATCTTAAAAAAAAAAAAGAACACAAAGTAGTGCCAGCCAAATGAGATTCGTAGGGGGAGGTCAGGGAGGGTCCCAACTGTGAAGCTTCTTGTCCTCAAGATGCACTGCCTTCTCAGCACGTCAGTGTGGGTCACCAGCCAAGAAGCTCACCTGAGCCTTGGTGTCCAGAGTTTTTAGCATTTTTTTTTCTTTTTAATGTAGCCACAATGAGTTGAATCATTGGCCACATGATGTGGTTGAACTCAGTCCCTAGTCCCTAGTCCCTTTTCCGTCCCAGGGGGGTCAGGTTGATGTCACAAGGCTCAAAGCCCCTGAGCCCTGAGGACATGGTTGGTCTTTCCAGCTTGGAGAGCCCCCATCTTGAAACCATCTAGGGGCCCACTGTGAGTCGCCCTCTTACCATAAACCTAGGTGTGGTCTCAGGGCCCATGATAAATATCCAAGACACTTCTGTGGCTTAAAATTGCAAGGGTTTTAGAGGTTCCCTCCCAGGAGCCAGGAACAAAGGCCTGACAAAGTCTTTATTGTACACCATACGCCAGCTTTGGACTACCATTTTTGTAGCCTACATCACAGGTGCCCTGTCCTGTTCCCTCTGAGCTTCTTTCAACACTTTCTTTCCCAGCAGCTATCCGTAGATCTCATTCCCCACTGGTGGATTTCCACCTAATTGTCACCTCAAAAATCCCTTCATTTTCCTCAAGGCTCTGAGAGAACATAAAAACTAAGAAAGAAGGTAGCCAGAACAGTTCAGAAAGGCCATACCTTCAGCTCTGACCTTGGGCAAGACATTAACCTCTCTGTGCCTTCGCGTCCTCATCTGTAAAATGAGAACAATACCTATTAGGACTGCTGTGAGATTGGACTAGATAAAAGCACTTGGAATAGAGAGAGTCCAGGACCTCCAAGTTTTCAAAAAACATGTTATTTTCTCCCACTATGACATCATCATTGTCATTGGTCTGGAATGCAGCGTACAGAAGAAGAAAAAGCTCTGGAATTAAAACGAGTTTGCCTTAGCTGGTTTTGTTGCATGTTTGCCAAAATGACATGAGTAACTTCCCTGAACCATTATTTATTGGTCAGTAAAATGGTGGGGGTAAGTAACTAGGAGCACCCGGGTGGCTCAGTTGGTTAAGTGGCTGACCCTTGATTTTGGCTCGGGTCATGATCTCAGGGTCCCGGGATCAAGCCCTGAGTCAGGTGCTGTGCTCAGTGGGGAGCCTGCTTGAGATTCTCTCTCCCACTCCTTCTGCCCCTCCTCCACCTCAAATAAATAAATAAATCTTTTTTTTAAAATGGGGGGTAACTAATCCATGCATGGGTAACCCCCAGGCAGTAGTATCATCAGATCTAAGGGGCTGTGCCTTTTAATTTTGTTGGACAAGACCAAACAGTCCTCCAGAAAGATGCTGGATTTTTTTTTAAGGTTATTATGATAAAGGGGTAATTCAAGAGAATTTGGGGGGGATGAGAGAAGTATTCTGTGTCTTGATGGTGGTGATGGTTACATGGATATGCATTTTTCAAAATGCATTTGTCCAAAATTTGGAACTGTGCACCAAAAAGAGTTCATTTTACTGTATTAAAAGAATAGGAATACAGAACATATTGAGCACTTTTTAAAAGATTATGATCCTAAAGTTTAAATCAGATAAAACAGGGGGACATGGCTACGTAATCTCCCTTTTGGGACCCTTAAGCCTCCAGACTCCCACCGCCACTTTAGCAGACGCTTCTAGCCAATCTTGACTTTCACGTGGTCTGAAAATCATTCATAGTCACATGACGTTAGGGGGACTCCTTTCAGACCTAACCCACAAATCTGACCCCTCCACTTGCCAACCACTCTGGCCACCCCACGTGGGGGCGGAAGTGCCCTGCTCCAAAGTCCCACATGGGACGTAGACCTGAACAGTGACTGCTGACTAAAGGCTAAACATGTTTGATTGGGAGCCTAGCAACCTGGATCCTCCACTTCCTCATGAAAGCAGGGCAGGAAAACCCTCCCTATGTATGAACCAGGCTGGGAAGGAGTGAGAAGGTTGAGAATCCTAAGGCCAAGTGGACGAGAGAGGGAATCGTGTGTGTGATCGGTGTGGGGAGAAGATCCTTGGGAGTGCCCCAAGGTTAGCCCTGGGGGAGGTTAACTCTGGGGGAGGTTAACCCTGGGGGAGGTTAGCCTTGCGGGAGGTTAACCCTGGGGGAGGTTAGCCCTGCGGGAGGTTAACCCTGGGGGCACGAGCAGGCAGGCCCAGGTGTGGGGAAGGGGGAGAGTGCAGGAGGTTCTGCCGACGAGGTGAGAGGCACAGGACGTACTGAGATCGATGGTCTGGATACTGAAGATGACCCGGGGGTACCTGAGAGTGAGCAAGATGATGGGGGAAACCCAGAAAAGAGGGATCTTAAGACAGTGACTGTGGAAGACAGTTGGAAGAATGGGGGGGGATGCTGGGTCTTCTGTAAGTGTAAGAGGAAGCCCAGGAGAGGGGAAAGCGCTGCAGCTGAGGGAGGCCCTGAGGATCACTCTCTGAACCGAGAAGGCTCTGCTCTGAGGGCTGAGGGGACTGTCACTGAGTTGGGGAGCGCTGTGTGGGAGTTCTCCAAATGTGGGGAAGCTCCCCAGGTGACCCCCTGAATGCAGGTAACCCTGAAAAACGATGACAGTGAAAAGGATTGTCCCAGCATGTCAAAGGGGAGAAGGCGATTTCAAAGAAGGGAGAGACCCTGAACTTTACAGACCTCTTGACAGTGCAGGGAGGGGGCTGTAAGAGAGGAGCCCCGAAGAAAGAGGGAGATTGGCAGGGCAGGGATGACCCCCTTTATGTGAACGATATCCTGGGGCATCCTGAGTGTGAGGGAGCTAGCAGTGAGGACGGAGGTCCTAGGGAGACAGCGGGCTGTCTAAAGGAGGGAACCCAGCAGAGCAGCTGGCAGAGAAGACCCTTAGGTGGGGGGATGAAAGTGTGAGGGTGTCCTGCAGATGACCTCCTGAATTTCAGAAGTGTCAACAAAACACCTGAAAAGATGGGGTTGGAAGAGGGGAGAACGGCAGTGAGGGGCTGGGTCCTAAGGAATAAGGAAAAGACGGGGAAGCAATACAGATCTGAAGGCAGACATGTCCCTGGAGACCCTCTCTCCCTGGACATGAAGGATGCCTGGGGTCTCCTGAAGGAGTGGGGGCCTTCGGTATGACCGTCCCCCTAAAATTTACAGGGCTCAAGGACTTCCTAAAGGGATGGGGGGCTGGGAAGGAAGGGGAAAGGGGCTAGAAGGAGGGGAGGCTGGACTTCTGAGGGTGGGGAGGTCCCATCTCCTTTCTGAAGGGCCTAGAAATTGGGGGAGAGGACGCATAAACAAGTGTGGGAATCCTGACCTTGTGGGCTGGGAACCACTCCTCAGTTTGCAGGATTCTGTCAGGAGAAGGTATAACTCTTGGGTCAAAGTCTAAAGGCGACCCCTGGGCTGGGAAGGGGCTGGGAAGATCGCAGTGAGAGGAGCCCCAAGACCGGGAGGCCTGGACGCCTACCCTGCACTCGGGAGGGCCCCCAACTTGCAGGGGTTGAAAGAGCGGGTAAGGCTCCAGGGACAGCAGGGGCCCCAAGGGCATCCCAGGGACCCCTGGAGGGGATGGGAGCGGGGACTTAAGGGAATGAACGGAGGCCCTGAAGGTCCAGTCTTGGGACTTTGCCGGAGGCCCTTGGGGGACAGGGAAAGGAAGGGGATCCTACGGTGGGGTGGGGATGAGACAATGGGGCTCCCTGGTGGGCCAAGGAGACCCCTGCGCAGGATCCCCCCCTCCAAGTTTCGCTCGGCATCTCCAGGCCTGGGGAGGGTCTCCCCCCGCCCCAGCCCCCACCCGGGGACGCCACGCAACAGTGACAATGGCATCCGACAACACTAGATGCAGCAGCAAGAAAGTCCGGAAAAGGGCCGGAGAGACGACAACCAATCAGAGAGCGAGAGCCAGTGCGCGCTCAGAAATGTAGCCAATCAAAGAGCGAGGGTGCTGGCCCACGTATTTGACGGCCGCGGGGCGGGGACTCGAAAGCAACGCGAGCTCACTCGCCAATCAGAGCCAAGGATGACTGTCTCGCGCTGCGTACGTAACACGGATGGGCGGAGCTCAAGCGTATGGCCGCCAGAATTCCCCAGCGAATCGGAAGTTTCGCTGCCCGCGACTCAGGGGTTGATTGGTCACTTTCAGAACGTGCCTGTCCGTTGTGGAAGACGGATAAAGGACGTTCCCTTAGAGACCCAAGAGCCCGCCTCCGCTCTCCAGTGTGGGAGGAGGGCCTTAAAGAGCCAGGTCCTTGGTAAATCGACGGTCGGACCCTGCTCAGAAATGGGAAAAAAACAGTAACGGAACAAAACGGGAAGCAATTCCGTTATGCTGCAATCGAGCAGGAAGCGCCACGTGGCGAAGAAACGGGAGCTCGAAAAGCTTCAGCAGCTTGCTTTAGGTCACACGCTTGTAAGTAGCGGAGCGGGATTCGAACCCTCATTTTCGAGACCTGTCTGAATAAAATAGTCCTACCTCTTCGGGATGCGACGTAACGGATGAATGAGACCCGAATCCTAATCACACTCGCCAGGAAAGGAAAGCCCCTGCTTTGTGATAAAAATCCATGATCCCAGGGTCCTGGGATTGAGCTCGGTATTTGGGGCTCTCAGCGCGGAGCCTGCTTCTCCCTCTCCCTCTGCCTGCCTCTCTGCCTGCTTGTGCTCTCTCTGTCAAATAAATAAATAAGATCTTAAAAAAAAAAAATCTTTCGCTTCCAGCCACCTGGCCTTTGCTCACACCATTTCTTCTACATCAAATACCTGCTCACTCTAGACCTAGCCCAAAGGCCTACAGACAACCCCAAAGGTCTACAAACAACCCCAAAGAAGCGCCCACCTGCAGGCAGCAATATTTTCCTGGCCCCCAACCTCACCCCTTTGCCCTCAGGCAGCATTACTCTCCTCTTGTTCCTGTTTGTAAGATCTGATCACCCTGGACTGTTACCGTCCATCTCTGTCTGGCTCCACCCCTCAAGACAGACTCCTTCAAGGGCAGGTGACATCTCTGAGTCACCAGCATCATCTAGCACAGGTCCTGGATTCCAGAGAACTCAAAAAGTGAACGGTCGTAGAATCTGGGCTTTCCCACCCTTCAAGTGGGATGTTGTGAACTTCTGTTTAAAAAAAAAAAAATCATGTTCAAAGACACTGCTCTGGCCAAAAACTGCATTATCCTTTTTTAAAAAATATTTTATTTACTTATTTGTCAGAGAGAGAGCATGAGCAGGGGGAGCTGCAGGCAGAGGAGAAGCAGTCTCCCAACTGAGCAAGGATCCCCACGTGGGACTCAGTCCCAGGACCCTGGGATTATGACCTGAGCCAAAGGCAGATGCTTAACCGACTGGGCCACTCAGGCATCCTGGACTTTGCATTATCCTCGATTCCCCATTAATCACCCCCAGAAGCCCTGCAGCAAATTCTGATGGTTCTTCCAAAATACATCCTCAATCCATTCACACCTTCCCATCCCCACTACCCTACCCACCCCGGTTGGGAGTCACCACCACCCCTGTCCTGAAGGATACCAGCACGTTCCCTGGACCTGCTGCAACCACTCTTGGTGTCCACCAGAGCCTGTTCTCCAAACTGCTGACACAGTGCTTTTCTTAAAACATAAATCAAATTATGTCACACCTCAGCTTACAAATGTTTGAAGTCGTCTCAATGTTCTAAAATTAAAAACAGGGCGCCTGGGTGGCTCAGTGGGTTAAAGCCGCTGCCTTCGGCTCAGGTCATGATCCCAGGGTCCTGGGATCGAGGCCCGCATCGGGCTCTCTGCTCAGCAGGGAGCCTGCTTCCTCCTCCCTCCTCTCTCTCTGCCTGCCTCTCCGCCGACTTGTGATCTCTCTCTCTGTGTCAAATAAATAAATAAAATCTTTAAAAAAAATAATAAAATTAAAAACAAAAACAAAAACAAACCACCCCCCAACCCCTAAAGTCTTCACTGCAGCCTACCAGGTCCGACATAATCTGCCTCCTACTTGTGTCTCCAATAAGAACGCAGATTTGAGGTCCAAATTTCACTTGTGCCACTTCCTAGCTCTGTGACCTGGAGCAACTGACTTAGACTCTGTCAGGCACAGTTTGATCATCTGTGAAATGAGGATTAAATAAATTAGAATTCTAAAAAAATAGAATTATTAATTAAAAGGACCTCTATTTTATAAAATAACTGAGTAGCATTCCTCAAAATTGTTAAGGTTGTAAAAAGCCAGGAAAGACAGAGGCTGCTGCCGAACAGAGGGGACAAAGGAGATGGAGTGATAAATGAGAACCTGCCTCAGCTTCTGGAACAGAAAATAGAGGACCTTAGTGTGGAAACTGGTAAATTTCAAATAAAGTCCACATTTGGCTAATAGGTTAGTTTCTTAGTTGCAACAAAGGTTCCACAGCAATGTAAGAAGATAACATTGGGGGAAGCTGGGTGAGGGATTTTGAGAACTCTCTGTATTATCTTTGTAACTTTTCTGTAAATACAATGGTATCCCAAGAGAGGGGCGCCTGGGTGGCTCCGTAGGTTAAGCGTCTGCCTCGACACCAACGCATCTACTTTTCCCTCTACCCTGAAGAGCCTCCAGATGTCCTGATTTCCCTATATAAATGTTCCTTTAGTCCTAGAGAACACCATCAGGCCCCCTGAGGAAAAGGCCAGAAATACAGATGGAGAGAAAGGGGCTGGGGTCCTGACTTCTAGGTCTGAGGGAGGAGGGGTCTGCGGCCCGGATTGCTGGGTCTGAGCACCGAAGAAGCTCAGGAACCAGCCTCCTGGGTCTCGGGGAGATGGGGCTGTAGTCTGAGATAGGTGGGGAATCAGATCTCGCGACCCCAGCGTACTTGCCCTTGGCTCCGCACGCCCCGCAGGCCACGCCCCACTCTGGACAAAGTCCCGGGCACTTTCTTCCGGACCCCTCCGCGCCTCCCTGGGCCCTGGAGAAATCCAGGCGAAGGTGCTAGAAGAGCCTTGAGAGAGCCCTGTAAAGATGGAAAAGCAAGAGAAAGGGACTGGACCTGATGGGTGAGAGACGCAAGGCCCTCCCCACGGGGAGACCAGAGGCCAGAGAGGGAAGGGGACAGAGAAAATCAGAGACAGAGTGGACTGACCCAAAGAGAGTATCAGGAAAAAAAAAAAAAGGCTCAAGTATCATCAGCTAGAAACAGAATCTTAGCGATCTTAGTGACAGAGCTGAGCGAGATACGTAGAAATAGGGACACAGCTAGAAACAGATGTTGGTGGAACAGGGAGAAATTTCAAGAAGGAGCCAGGAGGATCAGAGATATTAGGAACAGCCGCAGAGCTGGAGAAATAATAATCATAATTGTCAGACCCAGACCTTGCCTATGCCCCTTTGGTACCACCAAAGGCCCTCTTTGGATGGGAAAAGTTAAGGTTCAGCAGGGAAGGTTCACAGGGGAGTGATTGGCCCGGAAGCACACCTCGAACGAGGCAGCCTGGAGCTGGAATTTCGTTCTGTCGGATGCTGAAGTCCTGGCTGAGCCCTGTCTCTCTGTAAAGAGAGATGGGAAGAACGAATGAGAGAAAGACTGAGAGACTGAGCGAGGGAAAGAGAGGGCCCGAGAGAAGCGGGTAAGGAGGTCGGAGGTGGATGCCGAGCGGACTGGGCTCCCAGGAGCAGGGCTGGGCCGCAGCAGGAGGGACCGAGAGAGACGGTGAGACCTGCTGACCCGCACTCTTGTCGTTCCAGGAACAGCCTGTCCCCGCCATCACCCGGGACCGAGCCGTGGCCCCCCGTACCTTTCCCGGCCTTGCCACCTTTCCCCCTGGGCACCCCAGATCCAGCCCACCTGGGGCTCCCTGAGAGCTTGGCCGCGGTCACGGTCCCCATCCGCCTGGACGCCCTCTCCTACCTCCTGCACAGCGCCCTGCTGGGGGCCTACGCCCTGCAGCAGGCCTTGCCCTCCTGCCCCTGCACCCCTCGGGCGAGCCGCAGCCAGCCGGGCGCACCCAGGGGCCGCGGGGGCTGGGGCGTCCAGCGCAGGGGCTGGGGCCCCGGCCCGCAGCGACGGCAGCCCGGAAGGGCCGGGAGGGGCGCGCCGCGGGGGTCTGGGGCTGGCCCCAGGGCTCTGCCGGCGATGCCCGCGTCTCCACCAACGCTGCCCGGTCAGGATGGGAAGGAGGAGGTCGGAGGTCAGGAGCCACCCCAGGACACAACGCCCGCTGCGGCAGAAGACTGGGAGGCAGAGTACTAGGACCGGGCGCTCCAGCTCCCCGGACTCCTGAGAGGGCCTCCCAGCGTCACCAGGAGGGTTTTCCTGGAGTCCAGCGTGACCTCAGCTACGACAGAGATACCCCAAGGAACATCCCGCTCCCCTGTTTCTTCTCCCCAAACCACAGCGTCAGGAGTGGGTCTTGCGGGTCACCCCATGAAAACGGGAGCTGACTTAGGATCCCAAAGCCAGCAGAAGCCCTGAGCCTCATCCGTGCCCAAAGCCAGGCCTCTCCCCATTCCCAACACCACCCCAACTACAGTGACAGCCCCCCCACCTCTGTAACCCCAGTCCTGTCCCCACTCTCAACACTGTGTCCCCCACCCCACTCACTCCCATTTCCGTCCCCATCTCCACCTTCAGTTCCAGCTCTGCACCCTCCTTCTCTGCCAACCTCAGGCCAACCCGGTCCTCATCCTTAAGTGCCTCCTAAACTTGACCCCAAACCCAGCCCATCTTTGACCCCAGCAAAGCCCCAATCCTGATATGCCCTGTGACCCACCTGCGAAGAACCCCATCGGCCCAACATACCCAGACACCTGTCCCCCCTCCCCCCGCCCCATTTCCTGCCCTTGGGGGTGGGGAGCCCCGGTTGAACAATAAATGGATGACTGCCCCTATGTCTTGTGTCTCTGTGTGTGCTTACGCAGCTCAGGCTAACCCAGTGGGTGCTGTGAGCAAGGCCTGTGAAAGGGGGTGGGGTCGTTGGGAGGGTCACAGAGAGAGGCCAGCGGGGCCAGGGGCTTCGGGGAGGGAGCGCTTGGATCCCTGTTTCAGCGAATTCTATTTGGGGCCTCTGCCACCACTGCACTTCTGCCTGCTGGAAGCTGCTGGGCCACGCGGCCATTGTGTGGGGAGGCTTAAGGGATTTGGGGGACCCAGGGAGCAGAGAGGCCAGCGACCTGGCTCGGCTCAGTCTGCACAGAAGGGCCGAGGCACACAGAGGGCTTGTGACAGGCTCTGCCACTCAGGTAGGGACAAGGCGTTGGACCCATAGCCCCCCTCCTCCGCCAAGACCTGGGGGTCCATCCTCTAGCTCCTTCCTCTCCCAGGGGCGCACTGGGGTCCCAGCCCCTAGCTCCCTCCTCACTTAGGACCCAGGAGTCCGGGCCTCCCTCCTCCCCCCTCCCAGGACCCAGGGGCCCAGGCCCCCAGCTCCTTCCTCTCCCAGGGACCTGGTGTCCCAGCCCCCAGCCCCCTCCTCCCCTGGGATCTGAGAGTCTAGGTCCCCAGCTCCTCCTCCCTCGCCTGGGAGTCGAGCTCCTGACTCCATCTCTCCCCATCTCCACAGATCACCATGTACAGCTTCATGGGTGGCGGCCTCTTCTGTGCCTGGGTGGGGACCATCCTCCTGGTGGTGGCCACAGCCACAGACCACTGGATGCAGTACCGGCTGTCGGGGTCCTTCGCCCACCAGGGCCTGTGGCGGTACTGCCTGGGCAACAAGTGCTACCTGCAGACAGAGAGCATCGGTAAGGCTCCGGGGCGGCGTCTGGGCCGGGCCTGGGCTCAGAGCCCCCCACGGGGCACACCCTCGCCACCCATTTGGCCGGTGGGGAACTCTGTGGCTCAGAGAGGGAAAGGGACCAGCCGGAGATCGCTCAGCATGGAAGGGACAGAATTCGGATTTCAGGATTTTTTTCCGGTGCAGTTATGAAATGTACCAGAGGTTAAGTAGAGAGGTGACGTTTCCTGGCCCGGAGTCAGGTAGAGCAGCTGGGGGGCTGGGGTTGTCAGAATAGCATTCCATAAATACCGACGATGTATCAGGAACTAGGTTGGGGACTGTGGGATACAGAGGCAATACGGACCCTAAATTTGCTAAACACTGGATGGTAGTTTTTAATAGCTACCGTGCGCCAGTCTTTGTAATATATATGTCTATATGTACATGTATATATATTATATATGTGCATAGTATATGTTGTAAAAATGGGGAAAAATAGCTCTTCCTGCACAGGGTGCATTAATGCACCCTATTAATTATGAATTATTAGTGCATAGCATATAATGCATAGCTGTTATATATAAGATAATATGTATTATATAATATACTGTATATCTCTATGTATCTCTCCGCATATGTATATACATATATATGGAGAGATACATACTCTATTGTATAGTATATTACAAAATATGTTGTCTAATATGCATTATATATTAATAAATTAATAATATACAATATGCATTATATAATAAATCAATAATATATAATGTGTATTATATATTAATAAATTAAGAATATATAATGTTCCATATTTTATATGTACTAAATAGTAGTAGTAGTAATAATGATAATGACTGGCATTTATTGAATGTTATTGAGTCCTACATGCTGTTCTAAGTGCTTGACCCTTTGGTCCCCCAACAACACAGAGGCTGGTACCCCCGTGTCTGTGAATAAAACATGAGACTTGCCCTCGAAAAGCCAAACGTCCTCTCCAGGGGGGGCGGTTTGGGAGGAGGAGCCAACCCTCCTGAGCCCTGCAATGGGCCAGATTTCAGCCCCATCTCACTGGACCTGTCTGGGAGAGGCGGCAGGACGAGAATGTGCGGGAGGGTAAACTGAGGCAGGAAGCAGTGGAAAGACTTGCCCCAGCCGCCAGCGCCCGAGCTCAGCGGGCCTCCTGACCTCATGCATTCCTCTCGTGTCCCGAGGTCTCGTTCATCATGCTTCTACCATTTCTCCGGCGTCAACCTGGGAATGCCCCGGGGACACCCCCTCTCTCTTCTCTCTGGCGGGGATGGAGGAGAGGGAGGCATGACGGAGGTCTGCAAGTCCGTTTGACGTCAAAGCCAAACTCCTCAGGGACACAGCTCACCCTGAGAGATTGCTGGGTGTCCGAGCAGCGGGCTCACCCTGCACGTCACAGTAACCGGCTCACCAGACCCAGACCGGAATCCGTGAACTTGCAGGGGCCCAAGCCAGCTGCAGACACATGTGCATAATGTTTTTAAAGTTTCTGATGTCTCTGCCAGAATTTTTAAGATTGGAGATTTTACATATACAAATCTGGACTTGCGCCTGTCTTTGAAAAATCCAGTTTTGCCTCCTTCAAAGGTGGTCTACCAGTCAGGGGCCCCTCGGGAGACAGGTAGCACTGCGTGACTTGAACAGGGCGAGTTTTCTCTGAAGATGGAACTGAGAGGCAGTAATGAGTAACCGGGCATGGGACACATGTGCCCCCTTCACCGAGGCCCGCGCCTCAGCGTGAGGGGGGCGGGAGGGGGGAACAGACAAGCTGCTGTTTTTAGCAGCTGCAGGCAAGCCTCAGAGATGTTTGAGTTTTCCACTCCTCCCCTCAGCACAACCATGGGAAGGACAGAGGCGAAAACGTGCCCCATAAGTCTTTCAACCTTTTAAATACCCAGGGGCATCCCTAGTCTCCTTGGGGCTGCCGTGACCAAGGACCACGGAGCGAGTGCCTCAAACAACAGAAATGTACCATCTCACAGCCCAGGACGGCAGAGTTGGTTCCTTCTGAGGCCGTGAGGGTCTGCTGCCTGCCTCTCTCGCAGCTTCTGGCGGGGGTTGTCTGGCAATCTTTGGCACTCCTTGGCACGTCCGTGCATCATCCTGATCTCTGTGTCCATTTTCACTCGGTGCCCCCACCACCCTCCCACATGTCCGTCTTTGTCCAAATTTCCCCATTTTGTGAGGATACTTGTCGTTTGGATTAGGAATCCGCTCTGCTTCAGCGGGACCTCATCTTAACTAAATACATCTGCAGTGACCCTATTTCTTTTTTTAAAAGATTTTATTTATACATTTGACAGAGAGAGAGATTGCAAATAGGCAGAGAGGCAGGCAGAGAGACAGGGAGAGGAGGAAGCAGGCTCCCCGCTGAGCAGGGAGCCCGATGCGGGTATCGATCCCAGGACCCTGAGATCATGACCTGAGCCGAAGGCAGAGGCTTTAATCCACTGAGCCACCCAGGCGCCCCGACCCTATTTCCAAATAAGGTCATACTCTGGGGATTAGAGTTTCCACACATGAATTTGGGGGTTGGGGGGAGAGACGTGGTTTAACCCATAACAACATCCACAGAGAAACGGCCAGCCATTTTTTCTCACTGACATTCACACAAGACAGAAGAGTGCATCTTGCAAAGATCCAGACTTTTTATTTTCCGGGGGTGGGATCCAGGCTCTGTCCCAGGGACTCAGGTGTCCTGGGTCCTCCAAGAGACAGAATGACCAAGCAGTTAAGAACAAGGGGTTTGGTGCTTGGGTGTCAATGCCAGGCCTACTGCCAATTAGGGGATCTTGATAAGTCACTTTACCTCTCTAAGCCTTAGTTTGTTCACCTGAAAAACGGGGATTAAAAATAGTACGCCCGTCATAGGGCTCTTGGAGGGAACGAGTAGGCTCATTCAAGGAATGCATGTATTTGGCAGCTGCTAAACAGGGGATGAGATCATAACTCTTATTCCCAGGGCATGTCCTAAAGGGCCAGCCCAGAGCCAAGCACAAGAGACGAATGATTCTAAGTGTTCCACGTTCATTCACTCAGCATGTGCCTTGAGCCCCCCGCTAGGTGCCAGGCGCCCATGCTAGGACGCCCCTGCTGGGGATGCAGCAGCGAATGAGAAAGCAAGACCTTTGTCCTCACAGAACTGGGCGATCAGCAGGGAAAGGCAGATAGAAACAAGTTAAAAATAAACAAATAAGTCATTTTCAGGTGTGGGCAAGTGGTTATCAAGGAAGTGAAAGAGAGCGGTGGGAGAGAGCATAGGAAGTGATTAGCAGGAAGATAGCGGGGAATCAACACTCATTCATTTTCCATCCATCCATCCATCCATCCATCCATCCATCCATCCATCCATCCATCCATCCATCCAACAAACATGTCTCCAGACCCATTTGCAAACCAATCTTGTGCTGGGAGTATTCTCGAAATAGAATCCTGGCCTCGGGGAGCAATCGGGCTGGAAGGGGGAAAGGGTGCTTCCCAGGGCGCCTGGGCGGCTCAGTGGGTTAAAGCCGCTGCCTTCGGCTCAGGTCATGATCCTGGGGTCCTGGGATCGAGGCCTGCATCGGGCTCTCTGCTCGGCAGGGAGCCTGCTTCCTCCTCTCTCTCTGCCTGCCTCTGCCTACTTGTAATCTCTCTCTCTGTGTCAAATGAATAAATAAAATCTTAAAAAAAAAAAAAAAGAAAAAAAAAGAAAGGGTGCTTCCCAGAGGGGATCTGGGGGCTGGGCTGTGGAAGATGAATAGGAGTTTGCCAGGTGAAGGGAGTGACTCTTTGCAGAGAGGTGAAGGAGGAGCTGGGTCAGGGACGTGGCGGGAGGCAAGGCATCCCTGCCCTCAGAAGCAGCAGTGTTCACCACTGAGGGCGGGGGGGGGGGACGGGAGTGACCGTTCGGTGCTACCACAGCTTACTGGAATGCCACCCGGGCCTTCATGATCCTGTCCTCCCTGTGCGCCACCTCGGGCATCATCATGGGCATCCTGGCCTTCGCTCAGCAACCCACCTTCACCCGCCTCTCCCGGCCCTTCTCCGCGGGCATCATGTTTTTCGCCTCCAGTGAGTGGACCCACCTTCCCTGTCTCCCCACTCCTACCCCCAACTTCCCCGCCCGTTTCCATCCCCAGCCTCACTCTCATGGGGGGGGGGTGTTTCTTCCTCATTCTCAGCTCCATGTCCATCCTAGCCTCACCCCAACCCCAACTCTGAGACTGGTCCTAATACCTACTGGCAGCCTCTCCTACCAGCTGCTGTCCCACTGCTCGGGGCTGGCACTATCCCCCTGCCTTCCCAGGTTTAAGGGTTCGATTCCTAACAAGGCTGCCCCTACTTCAGTTGTGAGAGGGGTCCCCAGGTCATCTGCACTTTTGACCCACTGGCTATGGGTTCGGGGGTCCCCGGGGACCCGGTCATGTTAAAAAATGTGCTAGAAGTCCTAGAACTCAAGAAACCACTACACTTACAATGACAGATTTATTAGAAAGGCTACACCTCAGCACCAGCTAGACCCAGAGAGATGCAGGGTGAAGCCGGAGAGGGTCTCGAAGGCTGAGCTTCAGCACCCTTCCCCCGTGGGGTCCCACCGAACCGTTCACCAGCCAGGAAGTTCCTGCACGCTTCGGCATCCGGAGTTCCTGCTGGAGTTTCATTACCAAGGCATGATTGTGTCACTGAGCCGGCGACTGAACTTAATCTCTAGCTTCCTTCCCCAGAGGGTGGTCGATACCACGTGGCTCAAAGCCCCTACCGGCTGTTCTGTTCCTGTGGCCGGTCCTTCTGGGGACCAGGTCCGACCCACGGTCCTCTCACCTTATCGCCCTCAGTCCAAGAGGCTCAAGAACAAAGACACCCCTATGACTCAGGAGATTCCAAGGGTTTAGCGTCTCCCTCCCAGGAACCAGAACCCCAAACCAGCCTGGTCAGATTCTTTAATATACAGCACAGCCGGTCCCATCCCCACCCCAACCCTGCTCCCCAGGCACCCTCCCCCTTTCCCTTCCCACCCCTACCCGGCCCTCCCCCCCTTCCTCAATCTCACATCCACCCTCATCTGCAAACCCCACCCCCACCCCTTTTCCCACCCACCTCCCCCCATCTTCTCTCCCCAGCCTTTTTTGTCCTGTTGGCCTTGGCCATTTACACTGGAGTCACGGTCAGCTTCCTTGGTCGCCGCTTTGGGGACTGGCGCTTTTCCTGGTCTTACATCCTGGGCTGGGTGGCCTTGCTCATGACCTTCTTCGCAGGTATGAAGGCTGGGGGTGGGAAGGTCAGTGTCCGTGGCAGAGTGGGTAGACGCTTCAGAGGGTGAGATGATGGGGTGTCCCACGTGGGCCCCCCAGCACTGAGCCAGGAGACAGACTCGAGGTCCTGGAGACACCCAGGCAGAAAGGGAGTGCAGTTTTGGGTTCTTGGGGTGGGAGCCCAGGTTAGGAGGACTTGGGGGGCCAAATGGGATCTCTTCTCATGCAGGGATTTTCTACATGTGTGCCTACCGGATGCATGAATGTCGGCGCCTGTCTGCTCCCCGCTGAGCCCAATGTACCCCCAACTTCATCTGGAAGTTAAAATGGGGCCACTGAAAAGGAGGGGGAGAGTCTAGAGGCCTGAAGTCCTGGTTCCTGTGGGCAGGAGGGGGCTCAGTCCTGGACTCTGGGTGGGGGCCTCTGACTCCTGTGTCCCAAGGGGGAAGGAGGAAGAATGGGGCCTGGTGGGAGGCAGTTGAGAAGACCCAAGGCCCAGGCCATGAAGGGGGGTTTTAGAGAAATGGGATCCCCATTAGAGTGACTTTTTGAGAGTCTAATAAAACTGATGTGAAACTACTAAGGTGTGGTCCTTGAGGGGTTGGGGAGAAACAGGTGTGAGTGGTGGACGGGGTGGGGGTGGTTGGATTACTGCAGGCCAACCTGCTCAGTCTCTGTAGGGATCGGGACAGACATGAATCACACAGTCTCCACCCAGGCGTTAACTACGACTTCTAGGAAACAGATGTGTAGGTCCAACTCAGGAATTTTTTTTTTAAAGATTTTATTTATTTATTTCACAGAGGGAGAGAGATCACAAGTAGGCAGATAGGCAGGCAGAGAGAGAGGAGGAAGCAGGCTCCCTGCCGAGCAGGGAGCCCGATGCGGGTCTCGATCCCAGGACCCTGAGATCATGACCTGAGCCGAAAGCAGAGGCTTTAACCCACTGAGCCACCCAGGTGCCCTGGAATTTTTTTTTTTTATCCCACATCACCAAGCAACTCAGTTCTGACACTACCTGTAAGGAGGTAGTGTCAGATCTCACAAGTGAAGGACTCAGTCCTCAAGACTGCCTCCCACCCCCACCTCAGATGCCCTCACAAGTGCAGTTTGTCACCTGGGCTTCTGGTCAACCAGCAGTAGACTGGAGGTTTCCATGACTCACTCTTTGGGTTTGAATCATTTGCTAGAGCAACTCACAGAACTGGAAGAAAGATTCTACTTACTAGATCACCGGTTTACTACAAAAGGATATAACTCAGGAACAGCCAGATGGAAGGGACGCACAGGGCAAGGTGGGAAAGGGGCAAGGGGCTTCTGGGCCTTCTCCAGGGGACCACTCTCTCCATTACGCACACGTTCACCAACCCGGAAGTTCTCTGAGCCCGGTCTTTGTGGGTTTTCATGGCGGCTTCGTAACTCAGGCGTCCTTGAGGGCATCATGGGCCACTGGCGATCACTCAGGCTTCAGCCCCTCCCTCCCCAGTTGGGGGCTGGGACTGAAAGTTCCAACCCTCCAGACACCTGGCTGGTTCCGCTGGCGATCTGCCCTTACCCTCGAGTGTTTTACCGCCTGTGCCCGTGCCTCATTAACGTAGCAAACACACCTTCAAGGCCCTCATCACCTATGAAATTCCAAGGCTTTTAGCAGCTTTGTGCCAGGAATAGTACAAAGACCGAATATATATTTCTTATGAATCATAGTATCAGTGGGATAATATGATAAACGAAAAGATCTGTGAAAAAAACCACCTCATCGTCCGCTCACCCTGTCTCCAGTCAGCATTCCTAACTGCCCCCTCCCCTCCCTGGGTGGGCCCTACCAACTAGAAGCACCAGCTCTCTGATCCGCACCCTGTCCTGACTCTTCACACACTGTTCATGACCTTGACCTTCTCAATCACTCATTCGTTACTTCATTCAATAGGCTGTGCCCAGTTGCCATGAGATTTACTGATATTTACCATAAATTAATAAGACTATTTAGCAAGGCCCATTCTAATAATAAGAATATTAATTACAACCCATGCTAAAACTGTCATATTAGTAGAGGCCTACTCCCTGGAAGTATTTATTGGGGACTCCACAAATAACAATAGTACTGTATTTATAGAGCTTCCTCTACTAATAATGGTAATTGAGGCCTTCTCTAATCGTAATTTATTGAGGCCTATTTAAGTAGACATATTTACTGAGGCTTATTCCAGGAATCACATTTATAGGAGTTTATTCTAGCAATAATAATGATGTGGTAACTCCAGACTCATCTCCAATATCCACTTGAAAAGAAGAGGCATCTCAAATCTCATGTGTCCTGGTCTCTCCCACATCCCACACCGACTCCTCCGGTATCTCCCCATCTTGCCCCATCATCCAGCTGCTCCAGCCTGGAGTGCTGGGATCACCACCAGCTGCTTTGTTGCATCCCACATCTGGTTCATCAGCAAGCGGCATTGGCTCTACCTTAAAAATGTGTCCAGATTCCTTGCTCATCCAGTTACCACTCTAATCTTGTCTCACCTGGCTTATGGCCTCAGCCTCCTAACCAGCTCTCCCCTCCTCCTGCCCCCACCGCCCCCCTCGTCCATTCTCTACATGGCTGGGGAGGAGATGAAACAGGGTTATAGGCTTGGGCCTGGAGCTGGGGTTGAGATGAATGTTAAGTAGGGTCAAGGTAGGAATTACAGGGGGTGGGCAGAGCTTGAGGAATTGGTGGGGGGGGCTGGAAGTGTGGTCTGGTGTGAAGATCCGAACAAGGATAGCGTTAAGTCTCAGAATGAGGGTGGGTTTGAGTTTGGGGCTGCACTTGGATTTAAACATGGGGTTGGGGCTGAGTTTGTGAATAAGAGAATGGAGGTCAGGTTAGTTTGGAGGATGGGGTTAAATTAGAGGTTGGAGCTGGGGTTAAGGAGTGGGTTGTATTTGGGGTTGGTGATGGGACTGGGTTTAGAGCTGGTCTTGGCAATGAAAACAGGGTTTGGTTTAGGAATCAGGATGGGGTTGAGTTTGTGGGGAGAGCTGGGTTATGGATAGGGTTGGGTTTGGGTTGGAGATGAGGTTACGGATGGGTTGAGTTTAGGTTTAGGTCTGGGGAGGAGAATGGGGTTGTGTTGGAGCATGGGGCTGGAGTCAAGGATGGGGTAGACTGCAAATGACCTCTGTGTTCTGACACCTTCACCACACACCCGTGGCCCAGATTCCTGAAGCCTATCCTCTGCTCTTCACTAGAGCTACACACACCGCCATTTTTGCGTCGGTGCCCCTGCGGCTTATGACCTGAATCTGCCCCTGGGAGCCTGTCCTCGTGAGCATGTTCTTGGGAGTGGCCAGTTACCTCGGTGGTGAGGGTCTAGGTGAGAGATGGAGGCCTGCAAACTGGAGTCTCCAGTAACGGAGGAGGCCCTGGCCTCTTGAGTCACTCTGGGTCTCCCCTTCATCAGCTGTTGTGCGACTACTGGCTCGGGTCGTCTTTGTGACAGAGGTCTTCTTCCAGGCCATTCCCTGATTCATAGAGGTCACGTGTGCCTGTGCCTTCTACCTGAGCTGCAACACCTTCCCCTTACACCTGCTCTTCGGTGAGGTGAGGCACTGTTGAGGACCCCCTGCCACTATGGGAGCAGGAGGCTAGTGCCGGGAGGGCGGGACAGTCCCGCGTGCCTGCCTCTGCCCCTGAGACACCCATGAGACACGCTAGAGGCCCTGCTCAAGGCAGAGCTGACTGTGAACTCTTATCAGAGGAGGATGTGGACGTGTCTTGCTCTCCACAAACTTCCAGAATTGTGATTCTCCACCGTTTGCTTGCCTTGGGGATAAGCTCCAGGCAGGGATCCAGGAGTCTGACCCCCCTACCTGCCCACCTCTTCCTCAGGACCCAAGTCCAGGCCTCCAGCCCTCTTTTCCTTCAGCCACAAGCATCCCAGCCTCCAGCCCCCCTTCTTCCATGGACACACTAGAGTTGGGGCCTCCCTCTTCCAGAATGGAAGGTTGCGGAACCCACAGGAAAGCATGACACAACCCCCAACTGTCCCCTTTGGCCACATCCCCCGGTTTAACTCACACCCTGGTCTCATCTGCCACCTCCCACCCGGGGCCCCCAAGCCTCTCTCACACCTCTTCCAGGAAGTCTCCTCTGATGTTGAGGGTTCCAAGGGTGGGAGGTATAGAACCTAAAACAGAGGCAAGCTCTGAACCACCACCCAAACCACTGATGATGTGACACTCTCCCCACCACACACTGTGAGGGGAACCGGACCTCGGGGGCGGGGGGGGGGAGGACGTTGTCAGGGCAACTGGGAAGGGAGGGTGTAGGGCAAGACTCATCAACCCGGAACTGTGTGAAACCAAACCGCCCTGGTTTTAAAATCTTAAGGGCTTCTCTTTCTTGAGCTCAGAGGGGCCAAGAGTCCAGACCACCAGCCTCTTCATCCGCAGGACCCAGACACCCAGGACTCACCTCCATGGAGCTCCTTCGGTCCCTGGGCATACTCACTGGCTCCCTGAGCCTGGTGTTCCTCCTGACTGCTCTGAGCACGGACTTCTGGTTTGTGGCCACGGGGCCCGGCTTTACACTTCACTCGGGGCTATGGCCAAAGGAGTTTCTTGGTGAGGTACTAGGTAAGGGATAGGGGTGTCTCCTGCTGGGGGGCGGGGGGCTGTTAGAGGGGCAGGCACTGAAGTCCTACCTCGGAGCAGGATACATCCAGGCGACGCGGGCCCTCAGCATTCTGGCCGCCGTGTTTGGGCTGGTGTCGGTGATCTTCCTGATCGTGTCCTTCATCCCCGCACTGTCGCTTCGAGGCTACGCGCCCCTCTTCTCCTGTATCATGGCTTTTTCTGCAGGTAGGCTCTGGGCTGCACTTGGGCTCTGGGGACCGGTGAGTTCCTGCGCAAGGGCTGAGCTCTCTCTCTTGTCTTCTTCCCCAGCCATTTTTGCCGTGGTGGCCATGGTGGTCTACACCAGCGAGCGGTGGGAGCAGTCTCCACACCCCCAGATCCAGACCTATTTCTCCTGGTCCTTCTACCTGGGCTGGGTTTCAGCTGTCCTCTGGCTCTGTACAGGTGACTGCTGCTCCGGGACCTGGAGAGGCCGGCGGGGGGCTCTGAGAGAGCAGGGTGGGGGCTAATGCGAACCTCACTCTGCACCCTCCCCCCCCAGGTACCCTGAGTCTGGGTGTTCACTGTACTGGCCCCAGGTCTGGCTACGACACCTTGTGAGCTGGAGGCGAGCTGGGCAGGATGAAGCGTTGTTCTCGGAAGACCTCATCAGGAGCCGCAGTCACCCACAGCCCTCCCTCCAGCCCTTACCCCCAGCTCTCCTGCAGCCCCTCCATTTGTTTCTTCATCCCCTCAACAACAATTTGCTGGGATCTGGTTATTCTGAGATTAATTCAGCCAAGACATAAGCTGAGGGCAAGGCAGCTCCCTGGTGGGCAACACCAGGCGCCCAGGAAGGAGCCAGAAGCCCCACCTGTCCTCAGGCAGCTTCTTCACAGGGACGGGCACAGATGTGCACGAAGCCGGCGCTGGTGTGGACTCAGGCGGGGCCCCGTGTCTGCTCGCTTCTCTGGCCCTTGTCTTTCTCCCTGTTTCTACCTTGAGACCCTGTCTTTTCTCTTTTCTCCTTTGTCTTTCCCACTCCAGGGCTCTCTCCCTCTCACTCCCTCTCTGATTTTGTCCCCCTGTCTTCACTCTCGTCCTCCTCTCTCACTTCATTAATTCATTTACTCCTTCAGCTGGCTTTTCCTGGGCTCATCCTTTCATCTCCGTCTCACTGGGGAGGCTGATGGGAGGCCGACCCGGGCCCTGCCCACTGGGGGGCTGCAAGTCCGGTGGGGGAAGCGAGACAGCAGGCAGAGCCCCGGAGAGTGGGAAGAAAGACCGACTCTGTCAGGTGGGGGTGGAGGGGAACTCTTTGGGGGGAGGGTGTTGAGGGGCTTCTTGAAGGCCAAGGAAAGGTCATCCAGGTGGAAGGACCCAAAGGTGAAGATGTGGAAGGGCTGGAAGTTTTCAGGGGATGGAGAGCAGTGCTTTGTGGCGGAATGCAGAAAGCAGGGGTGGTGGAGCGGGAGGATGGAGAGGGGGGTGGGAGCACCCGCCCGACGGTCCCATGACTCTCTCCTGAGTTCAACGGGGAGCTAGGAGAAGGTTGTGAGCCAGGGAGGGACAACGCCAGTCCCAGGGGCCAGAAAGATTCCTCTGGGGCATGGAGGGAGGCCCAAAGGGAGAGAGGAGCTTGGCAACCAATGGGTGCGACTGGGACCAGGGTGTGAGATGGGAAAGAGGGAAGGAGCCAGAAAGATGCAGGGAGGGGCGGAAGGAACCAGACTTGGGGATCCAGGGGCATTGTGGACTGATGGGCGAGAGGGGCAAGGACAGTGCCCAGGGGTCTGGCACAACCAAGCGGGTGGGATGGTGGAGTCAGCCCTGGTTTGGTGGAAGATGCTGAGCTCAGTCGGGATATGGTTGTCGGGGGTCTGGAAGAGAGACCCGGTGAGCTTTCTCCTCTGGTGAGAAGGTGCAGGAAGGAGGCTCCAGGCAAACGGGCACTAAGTGGAGGGAGGCGGAGGAGCGGGAGCTGGCATGGGGACCTAAGGGGGCACAGTCACAGAACTGGGGACCTGCAGAGCTTAGGGGATCAAGGGAAGGGTTTTCACCAGGCTACGGTCTGCTATGTCATGGCCTTCTGGCTCCCGCGCAGACCTGCCACCTGACTGAGCTGCCTCTGTGCTAGCAGAGTCGCCGAGGGGGGGGTGTGTGTGTCTGTGGGGGGTGGACGGTTACCTCTTTAAATGGCCGATGGGAGAGGGATTCTGGAACCCCTCCTGGGTCACAGAGACCCAGTCTCCCTTCCCCCACCTTCTGGATTCTGTGTCTAAGAAGCCCTGGGAGCTAAGTGTGAGTCACTTAGGTGGGTGTGTGCATGGGGAGAGGGGAGGGCACCGGACAGGCTAAAGGGACAGTCCTGGAGCATGGAGATCTTCGAAAGACAGGGAGGTCTCTAAGCAGTGATTCCTTGGAGGTACGGTCTCAAGGCCCCCAGTAGGAGCAGTAGGCCATGAAGGTCTTGGGTTTGGGGAGGGCCTGACCGAGAGCTCCCCAGACAGCGGTGCTGGGGTGCAGTCAGACAGGGAGGGACACGTGGGAGGGGGTCTCGAAGACTTGAAGGACTGGGGAGAAGGGCTGGGGACAGGAGGAGTGTCGGCCAATCTTGCGTGTGTGGCCCTTGGCAGCAGCCGCCCTGGCATGGGGGTGAAGCGGAGCCTCCAGAGCGGGGGCACCTTGCTGGGCTTCTTGGCCAAAATCCTCACGATTCTCTCCACTGCCACCAACTACTGGATCCGCTACCCCGGGGGCCACAGTGGCCTGTGGCAGGAGTGTAATGGTGGCACCTGCTCCAACATCCCCTGCCAGAGTGAGGCCCGGCCCGCCCAGATGTCCCCCAGATGGGGGGACAGACAGCCCCCAGCACCCGCCACAGCTGGCACAACAGCTGGGCACATGCTGCGGCGCCCCCCCCTTCCACTCCAGTCTCCGGTCCACCTGCTCCTCCGCGACAGAGACCACCACGCACCCCCCAACTCGGGACCTACTTCCCTGTTGCGACATTAACTGCCCCTCATGAAGTAACTTCCAAGTCCCCATCCAAACCGTCAGCCCTGCTGCCAGCCCCTTACCGGAGGTCGGGCGGTGGTCAGGGGCGGCGCCAGCGCGGGGCTGAGGCGGCGGCTCTCCCCAGCCATGCTGGCGGTGACCGGGGCGTGCATGGTGCTGGCGGCGGGCTCCGGCGTCGTGGGTTTGGCGATGGGGCTGCGGATTCTGCGCCACGAGGGCGACTCGCGGGGCCGGACTACGAGCGGCATCTTCTTCCTCTACGGTGAGACGGCCGCGGGCCCCAGTCACAGGGGGCAGGGGCCCAAGGGCCCAGGGGCCCAGGGGTGGCGGGGATGGGAGTGGGGGGAGCGGCCAGAGACCCAGAGGCGGGGGCGTGGCGGGGAGGGGGGGGG
>LNAC01000292.1:897167-918807 GCA_002007465.1 Ailurus styani
CAGTCCTCCTCCTCCTCCTCCTCCTCCTCCTCCTCAGTGTTCCCGGTCCATGAGGCATATCCAGACTGGGAAGAGAGAAATGTGCAGGAGGTAGTACGAGACAGTGTCCCGGTGTCCCCGGCTGGGCCAGGCTGTCATCCCGGGTCTCTGCAGCCTGAGCCCTCGGTGGCAGCCACAGGGGAGGAGAGAGGCAACCCAGGTCCTCGGCTGGATTGTGCAGGCGCCCGAGCAAGGCTCTTTGGCCACCTCGTGGGCTTCTTGGACGCAGAACCCACCTCCCCCCGGCTTGCAGGATGTAGCCACCAGAAGCCCCAGAGTCCTGCAGGGTTCCTCCGCCTTCCCGCCCCTGCCGAGCACAGAACTGTGTCACTCCCACCTCCAGCGACCCCTGCCTTCCATCGGCTTCCCCATCTCTGCGGGCTCGGCGTTCCAAGCCTCTGGCCTTCCTCATTTCGTTGACTAACAGCCCCCCAGCTGTCTCCCCGCGTTCTGCCCTTGCCGTGCTCTTGGTCTTCCCCACTAAGAACCCAGAACGACCTCCACTCGCCTCTTTGTCGTCCTCGTTCTCTGGATCCAGACCCAGCTCCCTTTCCGGGGCCTGCTGGGCCCCGCACAGTTGGCTTCCTGTGAGCGCTGGAGCAGCCTCAGTGGCTTCAGACGACGCAGATTCGGTCTCTTCCCATTCCGCAGTCCGAATGGGTCTCCTGAGTTAAGTTCAAGGTGTCTTCAGCCCTGCGTTCCCTCTGGAGGTGCGAGGCGCGGGGAGAATCCGTGTCCTTCTCATTCCCAGCTTCAGAGCCTGCAGCAGAGTAACTTCACGGTCCCTCTGACCCCGGCACTACCTCTCCCACTTACCTTGGGCACTGAGGGCAACCCCTGTGATTACATGGGGCCCCCAACCAGATAACCCAGCGTAATCCCCCTCTCAAAATCATTAAATTAATCACATTTGCAAAGTCCTTTTCGCCATAGAGGTGACATTCGTAGGTTCCAGGGATTAGGGTGAGGACGTCTTGAGGACCCATTATTGTGCTCGTCACAGTAGTTCGGGCTCTCTGGCCACACGGCCTCCTTGGACTCCTTAAACCTCAGGGCCTTTGCACATGCTCTCCCCACACTGAACCCTTTCTCTCACACTTGACCTACTCAACTCCAGTTCATCTTTCGGGTGTCCATTCTAGTGTCACTGCCTCTGGGAGGCCTTCCCTGATAGCCTCCAATGTCAGACTAGGTCATAGGCCCCGATCGTCCTCTCTAGGAGTTCCCCAGACTTCTTTATGGATTGCCAGGTGGCATAGCAGGGGATTTGAGAGCTTGGGTCCTAGAAACCACTAACTGGCCAGCTACCTTTGCTTGGGTGCCTCAGTTTCCTCATCCGCCCACAGGGACAATGACTGCTCCTCCCTTGTTGGGCTGTCACCAAGATTAATGACTTAGGTTAATTGCTTAGAATAGGGCTCCTGCAGTGGTTGGTGGCCAATAATATTCTCCCCATTGGCATTAGGGGAATGTGGTGGGCTAGGAAGTGGCCCCAGTAGGCCATCCAGGCCCCAATCCGTGGGTGAATGGTAGCTAATTTGGAAGCAGGGTCTTTGCAGTTGGGCCTGAGTTAAGGCTCCCGAGATGGGGAGGTTATCCCAGACCATCTAGGTGGGCCCTGAATGCCATCTCCAGAGTCTGCCTAAGAGAGGCAGAGGGGGAGGGGGCCGGACGAGCCAAGGGACGGATTCTGCCCTTGAGCCTCCAGAGGACCAAGCCCTGCCAACACCTTGCTTGCAGCCCAATGCAATTGATTTTGGACTTCTGGCCTCGGGGGCTGTGAGACAGCAAGCCACTGAGTCCAGCAGTAATTTGGAATGGCAGCCACGGAAAACTAATAGGGGGACGTTAGCTGTTCATACTGTCCCCCCCCCGCCCCGCTGTGCTATACCCGGAGCTCCCAGACCAGTGGGCCTTACTCCCTTGCTCATGGTGGTGTCCCCAGAATCCAGCTCTGGGCCAGTCCACAGTCGGTGCTCAGTAAGGACGGACCGTGTGAGGAAAGGAGTGAGTGGGGTTTGCCTGTTTGGCAGAATAGGCCTTTGATGCTAGTGTTTTGCAAGCTAGATCCTGACTGCATGTCCGTTATGAGATCCGTGTAGAGGGCTGACATTTAAAGAAAGAGCAGGAAATGTCAGGGTCCGGTGTACAAAGTAAGGATAGGCATTGTTCACTGAGCCTCGTGTTGCTGTATTTATGTTGGTATGGAAGTATATGTTGTGTATTTGTAGTATACTCAGGAGGAGCCTAAAGTGTATTTCACACTGTGGTTTACGGTAAACAAAAATTTGAGGGCGCCTGGGTGGCTCAGTGGGTTAAAGCCTCTGCCTTCGGGTCAGGTCATGATCTCAGGGTCCTGGGATCGAGGCCCGCATCGGGCTCCTTGCTTGGCGGGGAGCCTGCTTCCTCTTCTCTCTCTCTGCCTGCCTCTCTGCCTACTTGTGATTTCTCTCTGTCAAAAAAATAAATAAATAATCTTTAAAAAAAAAAATTGAGAAACATCATCTTGGGCCCCAGGAGCGGCGACAGAGTTGGACAAGCATGTCCGATGTCCCCGGGGCTCCACAAATATCTGAATGAGGTCATGTGAGGACGGCCGTGTGCCGACCTGTGAACTCTCATCTGCTCCGTCCCCAGAGCTGCGGGACCCTGGACAAGGGCCTGCCCCTTTCCGGTCCCGGTCCCGGTCCCCATCCAGCCCTGGCCTCCTTGCCTGTTTCCCTGACCCCGCCCCTTCCCTTGCTGGCTCCGCAGATCCGGGTAAAGCCTGACAAGACGGGTGTGGTCACGGATGGCGTGAAGCACTCCATGAACCCCTTCTGTGAGATCGCCGTGGAGGAGGCCGTGAGGCTCAAGGAGAAGAAGCTGGTGAAAGAGGTCATCGCTGTCAGCTGTGGGCCCGCCCAGTGCCAGGTACTCGGGTCCTGGGGAGAGGGTGCCGGGGCCCCGGGTCCTGGGTCTGGGGGAGGAGGGCCTGGGACCAGGCTCCTGGGTCCCCTTGGGGCTGGAAGCCGAGGCACGTCCCTTCTCCCGGCAGGAGACCATCCGCACTGCTCTGGCCATGGGTGCGGACCGAGGCATCCACGTGGAGGTACCAGCTGCAGAGGCAGACCGCCTGGGTCCCCTGCAGGTGGCCCGGGTCCTGGCCAAGCTGGCGGAGAAGGAGAAGGTGGACCTGCTGCTGCTGGGCAAGCAGGTGAGCGTGCCCCCACCCCTGCACTCCCCTCCCTGCTGAGGACGGCGCAGGAGGGGGCAGGAGCTGTGACGACAGGGGCCCAGGCAGTGGAGAGTTTGAGCAGGGTGGCCAGGGTGACTGTGGATGTCAGACAGACTCCTGGGGTCCGGTGGGGTAAGATCGGAGCCCCGGGGCCTATGCTGATGGTCCGTGTGGGGGAGGAGGAGGCCGACGGACAGCGGACAGACATGTGGCCAACCACCATCTAGACAAAGGTTCGAATGGTATGTGAAAAGATCCATTGTCGGGCGCCTGGGTGGCTCAGGGGGTTAAAGCCTCTGCCTTCGGCTCAGGTCATGATCTCAGGGTCCTGGGATCGAGGCCCGCATCGGGCTCCCTGCTCGGCGGGGAGCCTGCTTCCTTCTCTCTCTCTGCCTGCCTCTCCGCCTACTTGTGATTTCTCTCTATCTGTCAAATAAATAAATAAAATCTAAGAAAAAAAAAGATCCATTGTCATACAGTCTTCTCTCTTTCTCCACTCAGGCCATCGATGATGACTGTAACCAGACTGGGCAGATGACAGCTGGATTGTTAGACTGGCCACAGGTGAGGCTGGAGTGGGGAGTGTCTGCTGGGCGCCAGATCTGGGGGCTCAGAAAAGGGCCACCCTTGTCCCTGCACTTTTGGAGGCAGGCAGGCTTAGTAAGACAGGATGTTGACTCCAGCGGGCAGGAAGGAAATGTGCACGGCCAGGACACTTGGCCTCATCTGGGCCTTTGGTGCTCTGTCTTCATCAGCCCTGTTATTCCGCAACCACACCAAATTCATCCCTGCCTCAGGACCTTTGCACTTGCTGTTCCCGCAGCCTAGGACATGGTTCCCTCAGATTGCCTCCTGGCTCTCCCACTCTCTCCTTCAGGTCTCTGCTCAGTTGCTAGCTCTTTAGAGAGGCCTTTCTTGTCCACCCTGTATGAAGTTCCAGATCCCCCACTCCCCACCTATGCCAGTCCGATAGGAACATAGGTGATTTAAAATCGTTCATAGCCAGATTAAAAAAGTAAAAACACACAGGCAAAATTAATGGCAATAATATTTTATTTAACTGAACACACCTAAAGTATGATCATCTCAACATATAATCAATATAAAAAAATACTGAGCTATTTTACATTCTTT
This sequence comes from Ailurus styani, assembly GCA_002007465.1. Taxonomy (NCBI): domain Eukaryota; kingdom Metazoa; phylum Chordata; class Mammalia; order Carnivora; family Ailuridae; genus Ailurus; species Ailurus styani. The sequence goes on from LNAC01000292.1 coordinate 901,558, forward strand.
TCTCTTTTTGTATGAAGTCTTCGAAATCCAGTGTGGATTTTATATCTACAGCACATCTCAGTTCAGGTGCTGAATTTCCATCAGAAATACTTAATTTAGATTCCTAAAACTCACAGTTGAGAACGTAGGCTCACACACCCCAGTAGTTCCAAACAGACTTAAAAGTTTCCTGGGACTGCATCAAGTATCTTTGAAAAAAAAAATTTTTTTTTAACAGCTTTATTGAGATTAAGTGACCTGCAATGAACTGCACAGATTTAAAGTATACAGTTTGATAAGCTTGGACACACAGATACACCCATGAAGCCATCATCACAATCATGATAATATATTTGGCTTATGGGTCTTTAAATATATTTATTTATTAAAAAGATTTACTTATTTATTTGAAAGCGAGAGAGAACGGGGGAGGGGCAGAGGGAGAGCAGCAGACTCCCCGCTGAGCTAGATCTCATGACCTGGAGACCAGGACCTGAGCTGAAGTCAGAAGTCAGGTGCTTAACTGACTGAGCCACCAGGCGCCCCTCGATCTTTTAAATTTAAATTAATTAATTCAGATGAAAAATCCCATCCCGCAGTCACACTACTAGCCACATTTCCTACACTCAGAAGACACTTCAGTCCTCCGCTGCCCTGTATGTATTTGGTTCCCCGCGGCCTTCCCGGACAGGAGAAGCGTGCACACAAGCCTGGGCCTTGTTGGTCATTTTCACAGGCATCCGAAGCCTGGTTCATGGGGCCCTCGGATGAGACTGGGAGTGATGGAAAGGCCAGCTCAGACTGGAAAGGTTTGTCCAGTGAATAAGTGAGTGGAGAGAACAGGTTGGTTGGACAAAGAGGGTGCAGGTACATCAGCAAATGTTGACTTAGGCCTGAGCGGGAGAGGGGGCTTGGCCAGAGAGCCTGGGCACCGAGCGGAGAAGACGGGGTTCCGGCGGGTGTTTCTAGGGTCAGTCTAGCAGGGGGGCCTGGAAAGGTGCCCCAGGGGACCGAATGGTGGGTAGTGGGAGCAGGCCATGGAGCCAGCTCTTGGCTTGACCAGTGGTGGGTGACAGTGAGCACATTTTGGAGTCTTTCTCTGCCTCAGTTTTCCTCATCTGTCGAGTGGGGATAATAGCATTTACCTTACAGAGTTGATGGCCTGATGACTTAGTGCGCGTACGTTGTTTAGAACAGTGCCCTTCCACTCCATACGCCTTCATCTTTACTAGGGCAGGCTGACAATAGGCAGGAACCTAACTGGCAGGTTCAGGTCATTAGGCCCCACACCTTGGCTCCCAGTGAAAGTACGGATACCGATCCCTTTCTGTGGCCTCGTCCTGTTGATGAACTTCATGTCTATAGGTTACTTTGTGGGACTCTCTCTCCCCTGTTCTCTCATTCATCCCCTCCCCTGCGCATGCACTCCCGCCGCTCAGTGCCTGTCCTGAGTTAACCTCACCCCCGACCCTCATCTCCCCAGGGCACATTCGCCTCCCAGGTGACACTGGAAGGGGACAAGTTGAAAGTGGAGCGGGAGATTGACGGGGGCCTGGAGACCCTGCGGCTGAAGCTGCCTGCCGTGGTGACCGCCGACCTGCGGCTCAATGAACCCCGCTACGCCACGTTGCCCAACATCATGGTGAGTGCTTAGCGGACGGGTCCCTGACGGCGCAGGAATGGGTGAGTGCACTGCAGGCCCCGTGCCTCCGTGGCACTCAGATGTGGGGAGAGAGGATCCAAGGGACCTTACCCACAGGAAGGGCTCACCTGGCAGAAAGGAAGAGTTCACTATTCACCATGGCCAGTAGGATGGATTCATTGGGTCATCTTAGTCAATAGGGAGAGCTTAGCATGCCATCCCAGCCAAGAGGAAGAGTATGGTGGATCATCTCATCCAATAGGATGGGTTCAGTGAGTTAGCTCAGCCAATAGGGAGCGTTCAGTGGGTCATCTCATCCAGTAGGGTGGGTTCAGTGGGTGGGCTTGGCCCAAAGTCCACTGAGTCCTTACTGCCAGAAGGTTGACGTTGCCAGTGAAGGGCTGGTGATGGAAGGGCGTTGCCATTTCAGCCAGTGAAGGGCTTCCCGATCCATCCGCGCCCACAGAAATGATCTGTACGGGGCCTCGTCAGAGGTCACAGATGTCCTGGCTGGTGGGTAGGTCCCGACAAGGTCGGGCAGTGGGGTTGGTTGTGCAGACGTGGCAGTCATGGGGAGGGGGCTGCCGGAGGGGGGCAGGGGCTCCAGCAGCCCCGTGAACTGTGGCTGCCCATGTGCAGAAAGCCAAGAAGAAGAAGATCGAGGTGATCAAGGCCGGGGACCTGGGTGTGGACCTGACCTCCAAGCTCTCCGTGGTCAGCGTGGAGGACCCGCCCCTGCGGACGGCCGGCGTCAAGGTGGAGACCACGGAGGACCTGGTGGCCAAGCTGAGGGAGATTGGGCGGATTTGAGCCCCTTCCCTGAAACTCAGCAATAAAACTATGACCCTCCCGACGACTGTCTCTGTTAACTCATTCCCTGGAGACCTGGTCTTTGATTCAGTCAACAAACATTTGCTTAAATCTCCTGTGTCAGGCCCTGTGTTGGGTGACGCTGGGGACCCAGGTGAGTCACATTCAGTCCCTGAGAAGCTTCCATGCTGAAGGGAGCTGGTGGGGGGGCGGTGGGGGCTGGACACGGACAGAGGCAGTTGTGTGCAGGGCGCTCTATGCTCTGAGCAGAGGTGACAGCATGCACTTGGGAGCCCGCCTGGGGCACCTGACCTGGCACGTGGGCCGAGAGCTTTCCCGGGGAGAGGGCCTCACCTTTCTGTGAGACGGGGAGAAGGGCTTTCATGTGTACAGTTTTTGCCGGCGACCCCCAGGTGCCAGGCCCCTGCCAAGACTCAGGGTACAAGAGGGAACGAAGCTGGAAGTTCAGAGTCTGGTTGGGGAGACAGACAGACAACAATGAAAACCTCGTGTGGGGATGGAGAGCCGGGCCTGGAGTCAGACTTGGGGATTTGAGAGCCTCGCTCACAGTCACCAGCTGTGGGGTCTTGAGCGAGTGACATCCCGTGTCTGAACTTCGGTTTCCCATCTGGCTGATCAAAGGGCTCAGGGTCTGGCTCCTGAGGCCCTGGCCAGGCCACCCCCCGGCTCTGGGAGGACTCTGGCAACTTCCCACCCCCGAGCTTGGATTTCCTCCTCCCTCAGGTGCAGTTAGTAGCAACACCCGTGTTCTGGTTGTCTGGGTGGCATGACGAACCACACCAAAACTCAGAGGCTTACGCCAGCAATCGTTTATTTTGCTCATAAATCTGAAATTTGGGCAGGGCTTGGCAGGACAGCTCACCTCTCCAGGCAGCCTCGGTTGGAGTGTCGACTGGGGCCAGAGGATCCACATCCAAGATGACTCGGTCATGCGGCCTGCAAGCCGGCAGGGGTTGTTGGCTTGAGCTGGCTGTTGACCAGGGGCCACAATTCCTCTGCGGGGGTTGCTGGAGCTTCGTCCAGCATGGCGGCTGAGTCCCAGAGGGAGCGTTCCACCACGCCTGAAGTGGAATATGCCAGTCTGTGGGCCGAGATGCAGACCCTGGCATGGGGTCCCTTCTGAACTCTCTTGGTCTGGGGGTCAGAGGAGGAGGGTCGAATTTGCAGGCATCTTTAAGCTATAAAACAGCCCATTAATGTAGCCCCCCCCCCAGAACCACACTTGACACAAGGAAGGTGCTCACTCTGTATGATTACCATTGTTACCATCAGCATGGTGAGAACGCACCGATCAGCTCAGAGGACTGACTGTGAGCTGAGCAGAGACCCTGAGCCCAGCCTGGGGTGATAGGAGCTTTCAGAAGCAGTGAGCAGTCTGACCACCCTGAGCCAAAGCCCAGCTCCGCCCTCTGGCTGTGCAACCTCCTTCAAGTCACTTGACCTCTCTGAGCCATAGTCCCCTGGCCTATAAAATGAGGATAATGACACCCAGCTCATAGGGCATTTGGAAGTGTTCGGGCAGATAATGCCTGGGCAGCATTTCGCATGGTTCCTGGCTCAGGAGAAGTGGTAATTATTATTATGATTCTTAACTAGGTGAGGCTGCAGGACAAGTTGTGTGTGGGGTGGGGGGTGGTGCGGAGGGAGTGAGCAGAGCATTCCAGGCAGAGGAGAGACTGCCTGCAAATCTGGGAGGGGACAGATGGGGCATAGGAATGGCCGGATGTTCAAAGAGTAAGAAGGTGGAGGGTGTGGCCGGTGGGTAGGTCTGGGCCACTCTGGGTCCGGAAGGGAGCTTGGATATCTCCTGGGGGCACAGGGGAGCCACAGGAGGGGCAGGGGCAGAAAGGGGCCAAGTGTGGATCCACGGAATGGTGGAGGCTGGAGGGAGGAGGCTGGGGAAGAGGATGGGTCTGACCAGTGGGAATGGAGAGGAAGGGGCTGAGCAGGAGGGGAGAGGAGGGAAGAAGGCTCCCAGCCTCTGCATAGATGTGGAACTGCACTTGAGAGGAACTGCACTTGAGATGGAGAACCCAGGAAGGGAGTTGTGTTGGGGAAAGATGCTGGGTTTGGTGGGATGCAGGGCATTTGAGGCCCTGGGGGGCACGGAGATGCAACTCTGGGGCTTGGGAGAGGGTGGGAGACAGCAGGTGGAGACTTGTTCTGAGGGCAGCAGGGAGCTATGGGAGGAGTTGGAGCAGAGTAGGAGCAGGGTCAAATGCAAGTATCTGAGGCTGCAGGCAGGACAGAGTGGGCTCAAGTCCACAGTCTGGGGAGGAGGAAGCCTGAACTGAGGCCAAGGCCAGCAGAGGTGGGGCTCTCTGAAGGGTCACCTCGCCCTCCACCAAGAGGTCTTCCTGGCTTCTGTTCCCCATGGGTTTGCTACCACATTTCCGCTGGGACCCAGCTCTCACCATCTTCACCCCGGGGATGGGGAGTGCAGGGGTCAGATGAGACCAGCTGATGAGCACCAGTGGGGTGGGGTGGCTGGCTCTGCCACTAGGTTGGGGGTGGGGGATCCTGGCACCTCCCGCTGGGTCTGGCTTCCTTCCCCGCCCAGGAAGCTACCAGTCCTGTCGGACTCGTCGACCAAGGAGGCACAGGTGCAGGCCCCAGAGTCTGGCTCCAGTGTCCTCACGGGTGCGCCCAGCACCATGGACACCTCACGGGCTCTGCTGCTCTTCCTGCTCCTGGGTAAGCCCCCTGCTCAGCCCCTTCCCCACCGGTTCCCCTTCTCGGCCAACCCCCAATGCCCTCTCCTCCTCTCGTTGCAGCCTCCGGAGGAGGGGTCCTCACCCCCGGAGCCTCTTCTGGAGTTCAGCAAGCCAATTTCTCCCTGGACTCAGAAAGCTCTTCCCGGGGCCCAGGTTCAAAAGTCTCCTCCATCCAACCCCCCAGCTGGAAATTTCTGGATCAGTCTCCAGGTTCAAAAACCACTGCTGCTGTCCCTCATTCCAAATGGTTTCCCGAGGGCTCGAATTTGAGTGATGTGCCTAGGTCCGTCTGGTCAAATGTTTCTGCTGAGGGCCAGAAGTTGAGCCTGGACCCTACCTTCTCTGAAACCCCAGATTCCGAAGTATTTTCTGTCTTGGGTTCTCAAGTTCCTGCCAAAGACTCAGAGCCCTCCTTCTCTGTTACGATCCCAGCTTCAAACATTTCAGCCCAAGTCCCAGATCCTGAAGTATCTGTTGAGACCCCAGGTTCAGAATTCTCCCCTGAGGATCAAGATCTTAAAATCTCTGCCCAGAACCCTGAATCCAGAGTACCTGCGGTAGCCCCCGCAGTGGAAAGCGCCCCCCAGCAAGTGGGGAGGCCTCTCTCGGTGCTGGTGGGGACCACCGTCCAGCTCCCTCTAGTTCCAGTTCCCAGCCCCGGCCCTCCTGCCCCTCTGGTCGTCTGGCGCCGAGGCTCCAAGGTACTGGCAGCCGGAGGCCTGGGGCCAGGCGCCCCCCTGATCAGCTTGGACCCTGCTTACCGAGACCGCTTACGATTCGACCAGGCCCAAGGGAGCCTGGAACTTGCCTCCGCCCAGCTAGAGGATGCTGGGGTCTACACTGCCGAGGTCATCCGGGCTGGGGTCTCCCGGCAGATTCGGGAGTTCACGGTGGGTGTGTATGGTAAGTGGGCACTGAGGTCCAGAGTGCAGGCCCTTTGGGAAGGGGGCTGCTGTCTGACCATGTTTTCTCCCCGGAGGTAGGGGGTCCCTGGACAGGGGAGAGAGGACTTCTGGTTGGAGGGAGGAGGGATAGGAGGGGCTGGGGGTCAAGACCCCTGGAGACTCAGAATCCCGAGTCTCTGGGAGGAGAGAGTGGGGGACTCAGACTTAGGGGTCTGTGAGGAGAAGGACCCCTGGGGCTGGGCCTGGGAGTCCTGGGTGGGAAGAGTGGAGAAGGCCGGGACCTGGAGTCCTGACTCTAGGGCAGAAGGGGGCCGGGGACCAGGTCCTGAGCGGGCCTCCCTCTCCCAGAGCCGCTGCCCCAGCTGTCGGTGCAGCCCGAGACCCCCGAGACAGAGGAGGGGGCGGCCGAGCTGCGGCTGCGCTGCCTAGGGTGGGGGCCGGGGCGCGGGGAGCTGAGCTGGAGCCGGGACGGACGCATCCTGGAGGCCACGGGCCCTGAGGGAGCAGAGCCACCCCGGATCCGCACGGAGGGCGACCAGCTGCTCATCACGCGCCCCGTGCGCAGCGACCAGGCCCGGTACACCTGTCGCGTCCGCAGCCCCTTCGGCCACACGGAGGCTGCGGCCGACGTCAGCGTCTTCTGTGAGTGGGGGTGTGCCTCGGCTCGGGGGCCGGGATCGGGGAGCTCAGCCTCCTGAGTCCGAGGCGGAGGGGGGTCGGAGGACCAGCGCCCCGGGGTCGTGGAGGAGTCCCGGGTAACCTCGACTGTTCCGGTCCGGATCCCTCCATCCAGACGGCCCGGATGCGCCGGTCATCAAGGTGGCCTCGGATCGCGACGCCGCCCCCGGCCTCTATGTCACCGCGGGCAGCAACGTGACCCTGCGCTGCACCGCCGCCTCGCGGCCGCCCGCCGACATCGCGTGGAGCCTGGCCGACCCCGCCGAGGCCGCCGTGCCCGCCGGCCCGCGTCTCCTGCTGCCCGCGGTCGGGCCGGGCCACGCCGGCACCTACGCCTGCCTCGCCTCGAACCCGCACACCGGCCACCGCCGCCGTTCCCTGCTCAACCTCACGGTGGCGGGTGAGCGCGCCCGGGGCGGGATGCCGGGTGCCGGGTGCCGGAAGAGGGCGGGCCAGGTTAGCCCGGCAGGGGCTCCCGGGCAAGCAGCGATCTCGGCCAACGAAGCCTCGGGCCAGATGGCCAAGAGCGAAGACCCGAAAGGGAAGGGGCTTGCGGCGCTTGGGCCCGTAGGCGGGTTCGGCAAATGAAGAAATTACCCGGGAAGGGGGCGGAGTCCCAAGGGAGCGGGCTGGGTCCTTCTAGAAATGGGCGAGTTGTCTTAGATGTGGGACGGGGCGCAACAGGAGGGCGCAGATGTCTGGCTAAAGGCCCAGAGTAACTTGGTGGAAGGGGTGGGGCTATGTTTGCAAGCAAGAAATCAGGGCCGAGACGTAGTTTCCTGGGAAGCAGAGGCCATCAGTGGGCCGCAGCTGCCCACTCAGCCCGGAAGTTTCTGGGGAAGGGAGCGGGGTGGCAACAGGATGGGGCGCGGCTGGCGCCCGCGGGCCGGTGGCAGGTGCAGAAGGGGTGGCGCGAACGCGCGGACGGGCGGGGCTGGAGAGGTGAAGGCGGAGAGGCTGACCCCGTGATCTCTCGCTCCGCTCCACAGATCTGCCTCCCGGGTCCCCGCAGTGCTCAGTCGAAGGCGGTCCTGGGGACCGCAGCCTCCGCTTCCGCTGCTCGTGGCCTGGCGGGGTCCCCGCCGCCTCCCTGCAGTTCCAGGGTCTCCCCGAAGGCGTCCGCGCGGGGCCGGTGCCCTCCGAGCTCCTGGCGGCTGTCCCCGCCCACCCGCGGCTCAGCGGCGTCCCCGTCACCTGCCTCGCTCGCCACCTGGTGACCACGCGCACCTGCACTGTCACCCCGGGTGAGGGCTGGTGGGGCTTCTTTCCCGTGTTCCGAGGAGCGGGGTATTTCGTAGCTCCTTTAGGGAATGAGAAAGGCAGACTTCTAACTCCAGGAAAAGAGATTTCCGTTGTCTTAAACCCTACAGAAGGACCAAGGTTGTATCTATGCCGCATGCAGGGAAAGGGCCACGGTTTCCTTCCTGGACCCAGGAGGAGGGCCCACACTTTGCTCCGTGCTCCCGAGCAATAAAGCCTCGAGAATAATATGAATTCCCCAGTCCAGAACCTGGTCCATAGTATGTATCTAGTAAGGCGTTATTAAGGACATCAGATGATGACTGAACCAGAGCGTGAGTGAATGAGCAGTGCTTCCTTGTTTGGCTAAAGTTTCCCCGCGGTTTACTTCACCCAAAGGCGGGTTTTGGACTCCAGGGTGAGGTCTTGACTCGGCTGGGTTCTTCCACCTGCAGAGACCCCTCGGGAGGTGCTCCTGCACCCCACAGTGGAGGAAGCGCCGTCAGGGGAGGCAGAGGTGGCGCTCGAGGCCGCTGGCTGCACTCCACCAGCCAGAGCATCTTGGACCCGGGAAGGGCGGCCCGTGGCCCCAGGAGGTGGGGGTCGCCTCCGGCTCAGCCACGGTGGGCGCAGGCTCCTCATTAGCAACTTCAGTCTGGACTGGGACCTGGGGAATTACTCCGTGTTGTGCAGTGGGGCGCTGGGTGCCGGGGGCAACCAGATCACTCTCACTGGTGAGTGCATTCCTTCCCCAGAACCCAGAAGTCCTCGGCCCTCTCTAACCTCAGATCCAGTCCCAGCTCCTTCTCCCTCAGATCCAAGAGTCCGGGCCCTCAGTCCCTTCCTCGTGTAGGCCTAGAAGGCTCCCCAGCCCCTCTGCTCCCAGGACCTATGAGTCCAGGTCCGCAGCCCCCTTCCCTCTCCCCTCTAGGGCCCATAAATTCAACCCCCACCTTAATCCCCCCAGGACCTTCCATCTCCTCATGGAGGCTTCAGAGAGCCCAGAATGCGGCAGTGCTGACTTGGGATGTGGAACGCGGGGCCCTGATCAGTGGTTTTGAGATCCAGGCACGGCAAGAGGGCCCGGACCTGGGTAGAGCCACTATCTACAAGGACTGGATCTCCCTGCTCTTCCTGGGGCCTCAGGAGCGGTCAGCCGTGGTGCCCCTTCCTCGTCGGAACCCTGGGACATGGGCCTTCCGTATCCTCCCCACCCTGGGGGGCCAGCCAGGGACCCCATCACAAAGCCGAGTCTATCAGGCCGGTGAGTTGGGGCTGTGGAGCCTTTTCCTGGGCTGCCTCCCTCAGTCTGTTTCCTTGCATCCTGCTTGTCTGTTTGTTCCGTTTTCTGGGACTACGGTCACAACGGACCATAAACTGCATGGCTTGAACCAACAGCAATGTATTCTCTTCCAGCTCTGTAGGCCAGAAGTCGGAAATCAAGGTGTCAGTGCTCCATCTCAGGGAAATCAGGGCTGTGCTCCCTCTGAGACTCAGGGCAGAATCTTTGCCGACTTCTTCCAGCTTCTGAGGGTGGCCGTCAATCTTTGGCCTTCCTTGACTTGTAGCTGGAGTGCTGTGGTCTCTGCCTCCAGCTTCCCACAGCCTCCTCCTCCCTGTGTGTGTCTCTGTCTTCTTCTCTCAAGGGCTCTAGTTGTATTGGGTTAGGGCTCATCCCGATGATCTCATCTTGACTTGATTGACTGAATTGTGTCTCCCCCCAAAAGATACATTGGCATCTTCAACCTCAGTACCTGTGAATGTGGCCTCACTTGGAAACAGTCTTTGCAGAAGATTGACTCTATTTCTATGACAGCACATTAGTTCTCTCATAGCACATTTATTTTTCTTCTTAGTGCAACCTGTAATTGTTATTAATTGGTGCGTTCATTTCCGACTTCCCTAAAAATTAATCCCCATGAGAGTAGGTATCTGGGTTTGATCACCGGTGGATTGTTACCATCTGGTAGAACGCCAGGCGCACCGGTTGCTTAGTAAATGCTAAATGAATTGAGAGTCTGGGGTCCCAGATTCCTGGGTTCTGAAAGAGTTGGAGTAGAGAGCTTAGGAAACTTGGGTCCAGCCCTGGCTCCTGCTCCCTTACCCTCCATCTCCCTGTCTCTTCCAGGTCCCACCCTGGGCTCCGGGGCCATTGCTGGCATCGTCCTGGGCTCCCTACTGGGCCTGGCGCTCCTGGCAGCACTTCTCTACCTGTGCGTCTGCTGCCTGTGCAACCTTAGGGGTAAGTGAGGGGCCCCCCTCGGAGGCTCCCTAGAAAGAAGCCCATTGGAGACCTGGCTGAACCAGTCAGCACGGCCTCAGGCTATTCATCCCGCCTTCTACCTCCATGTCAGCCAATCAGAGTGAGGCTCCGCCCCTCAGCCGAGCTTCCCTGGTCATTGGCTGGGTGGTATGTTGAACAGCCAATCACGTGTTTCTGTTTCTCGTTCCTCCTCTTTTTAGGAGACTCTCTCAAGAAAAAGAAGCATCCCCCGCCCTTGACCCCTGTGGGTCCCCCACTGGAAAAAAAGATGCAGAACGTAACCCCAGTGCAGACCTCACAGCCTCTGCCCCTCAAAGTCCCGCTGGAGGACCCTAGCCCAAACAGGGCCTACCAAGTGAGCGTGGGTGCCCCAGTGTCCTGGAAAGGGGCGGAACTTTTTGTGTTTTTTTAATTTTTAATTTTTATTTTTTGTTATTCTTTTTGTGTTTTAGGGAGGGGACAGGGTCTGAGTCTTCTTCCTCTAGTTTTACTTGTTGGTTTAAAAGTTGGTAAATACCCCCCCTTTTTAAATACATAAATATTGGACAGGAATTCCTATCAAACTTTTGCTATAGTAAGAGTAAAATTCCAGTATCCCTCCAAAGGAGGGAGAACTCCTTTATTCTTTTCCATAAAAATTGGCAAAACTTCCACTTTCTATCAGATGTGGGATGGAATGTCTTCTTCCCCATAAAAGCTGGGTTGTCGCCTGTCTTATCTCTCCCAAGGGTGGACGGACATGTCTTTTTTCCCTGTTGTAAATGGAGGGAACCCAGCTAATGTCTGACTGATGCGAGCTAGCGCTGGAAAAGGGCGAGTCACGTCACATTCAGGGTAACCCCTGAGGTTGCCCCCCTCCCTTTCTTTCTCTTCCAGGCCGCTGGTCTCAGTCCAGTCATCTCTCCGGGCGGGGGCCCAAGGACTGTTCGGGCAGCCACACAGGTGTGACCAAGGCCCGCTCCGCGCAGGATTTTTTTTTTTTCTTGTAGAATCTCCTGTTTCACCCAGAAAGCAGGCAGGGCCTTCCTGTCCTGCTGTGACCGAAGACTGGCTCACTATCGTGAGACTTCCTGTCTCCCTCTCAGCGCAGAAGACTCTACTTGTATTTGCGCGACTAAGGAGCTGTGGCTTCTGGGCTGGGAGAGACTCCTGTTGATCTACCCGTGCGGTTTGCACCACCTCCAGGCAGGACCTACAGGCCTGGAGCTGGGCAGGCTGGTGGACAGGCAGCGCTGGTCCTGTGCTGCTTCAAGCCCCAGGGGGGCCCAGCCTCATTCTCTCAGGAGGTCTCCCTCTGCTGGTCTCCTCCAGGCCATACCCCATCCAGCTCCCAGCGTCTGCAGCTTAGAATAGCTCAGAACACATCCTCTCCTGTCAAACCTTTCCGGGGAGGCCCATTGCCCTTCAGATATTGTCCCGACTCCTCACGGTGATTTTCAGAGAGCCTTGTGGTTTGGCTTCTGTTGACCTCTGACCTCCCCTTCCGGTCCTTTCACCTGCCCCCTACTCAGTTAACAACTGGCTTTCTGGCCACCCAGCTCTATTTTGCCTCTGGGGCTTTGCCCAAGAGTTTGTCTTGCCTGGAACACCACTCTTTGCCCCAGGTTATTATTCACTCCTCAAGGATAATGTAACTGAGCCACAGTGATTTATAGGAAATATGGATTTGGTCATTCAGACGGCCCAAATATGTTTCTTGGATATCTTTGGTCTTGCTCCACCCGCAGTTCTTGAAAACGGTTCAGAGCCCTAAAGGCGAAATGGGTGTCTTGTTATTAATGAAGGTGACTTTTGGACCCCACCCAAAGGCGGGGCTGGTTGCCTGGAGGACCAAACCCGTGATTAGAGGACTGGAACCGTCTCAGACCCCTCCCTGCCCGCCCCTCCAGGAGGGGGAGGGATTGGAGATTGAATCAGCCAATGGCCAGTGACTCAGTCAATCACGACGATACAATGAAGCCGCTGTAAAACCCAAGAGGCGAGCTCTTGGGTCCGTTTCCGGAGAGCTTCCACACTGGGGGAACCAGAAAGCTCCCCTGTACCACTGAGCCGGGCCCCAAGCTCCGCAAGGATAGACACTCCTTTGTGTGGGAGCTTGCCCTGGGTATCTCTTCATCTGGCTGTTGATTCATATCCTTGCTCATACCCTTTAATAAACTGGTAAATGTAAGTAAGTGTTTCCCTGAGTTCCGCCAGCCAGTCTAGGAAATTAATCAAATCCAAGAAAGAGGTCTTTGGAACCTCCAGCTGTAGGCGGTCTGTCAGAAGCCCAGGTAGCAGCTTGGGGCTTGCAGCTGATGTCTGAAGAAGGGAATGGGGAGTCTTGCAGGAGTGACCCTTCACTTTTGGAATCTCATGCTATTTTGGGGGAGATGGTGTCAGAATGGAGGTGAATTCTCAGACACCTGCGGGTGTCTGAGAATTGCTCGGTCTTGGGGGGATCCCCCCAATGTTGGAATTGGGTCCAGAAACCCTAAAAATGTAACCATGACCAGCTTAGGAGGCTGCCTTGGTCATGGGTTTGGTCCTGCAGCCTCTGAACCTCTGGCTTCTCACGTAAATCTGTAATGTACTACACTGGTTTAGCCTCTGCCTCCCTCCCTAAACTGAGAATGTCATGAAAGCAGAAACCATGCCATTATCCCCGGCACTTAACACAGAGCCTGGCACACAGCAGGCAATCAATAAATATTGGTTGACTGAGCAAAGGTTTTGGCACCAGTGGAAGGCCGGGCTTGCTGCTGCTCTCCCCAGCATACCTTTTCTTTCTTAAGCTGGGCTTCTCACTGGAAATGTAGGGAGTGCATCAGTGAAGATTCCCTTGGCTGCAAATAACAAAATAAATGGTGGCAAAATAAGTGGTGGTTTCAGACTGGCTCAGCAACTTAGCAACCCGGGTTGGCATATTGTCTCATGTGACAAGATGGCTGCTAGAGCTCCGGGCATCACCTCTGCATGCAACCGTATCTTTAGACAAAAGGAGGGGGAACAAGGTTCCCTTCCCACACTCCTTCCTTCGACCAACCGCATGAGTGAGGAAACAAATATCCTGGAAGCCCATTAGCAAACTTACCTTACTGACCCCAAATTAGCCACATCACTGCAAGGGAGGCTGGGAAACCAAACATCTCAGACTGTATCATGGGAGATGGGTCTGATAGCAAAGGAGGAGGAAAAAACTAACGCATCTGTCTCAGGGAAGAAAAGGTGTGAGGTGTTCTGGTTAAAGTTTGGGATGAAAGAGGCCTTCAGGAAAATAGAGGTCTTCAATCTTTTTGGAAAGGTGAAGGCTGGGGTCCTGGGTACCTGGATCCTCTATATCTTTTCTATATCAGTTAGACCTTTCATTTCCTTTTTAATCACTAGTAAGAAACCTAACACAACTTGGCTTATACATTCAGGGGACTGTACTGCTTATGTAAATGAAGGTGGGCATCAGGTAAGTTTTGATCCAGCTACTCAAACGATGTCACCATGGACTTAGTTTCTTTAGCCCTTCCTCTCCATACTCCATAGTGTTTCTATCATTTTCAGCCTGTACATGCTATCTTTCCCACCACTGCTATCCCTGCAGACCCAAGATCTTCCATGTATTGGGGAAAAGCCATGGTGCAGATCTAGATAGACCTCACATCATTGTGCAGTGGGTCAATTCCAAATCTACTGAAACAGAGAGAGGGTAGAAATGATGCTGGGGAGGCACCACCAATGACCCTTTGCCCTCCACTCACCCAAATCCTTAATGACCCTGACACTTGCAGGCAGAGACTTTGGAAAAAGGCGTTTATTGGTGTGGTGGTCTCAACACTCCCCATGATTTGGAACACACGGCCCCCAGGGCCCCCCCGCCCCCTCCCTGGAGTCCCTCCCCATCCCTCCCCAACCCCCTGGACCCTGGGGATGGAAGACAATGTGGGATGGGGCCCACGCCCCCGTCTGAGGTACAGTCACTGCCCCTTGCCCCCCTGCCCCTGCTCTGAGCTCTTCCTCCCCAAGCTCTGGGTAGTGTGGTTTGGGGTGAGTGTTTCTAGCAGGTCTCCCAGGAGTCAGAGCTGGTGACTTGACATCTTGGTGTGGACTAGGGGATGTCTGCGTGATGCCTCTCTCTTCCCCACTCTGTGTGATGTGTGCCAGGATTGCATATTCCTACTACGGGAGCTGAGGTTACAGCCTCTCAGCGGCCCCTCCTGACAAGTTGCCCACCCTCAGGGGAACTCCAAGCTCGTCACCAGCTACAGGGCAGCTGGAGCCAGGGGGTATTGCTGGTCACAGTCGCTGGTATGTGCGTGTGTCTATCGGAGTGTGTGTGAGGGCGGTCAGGTCAGCCTTTGGGCGGTACAGTTGGTGGAGAGGCCAGGGAGTGGTAGACCAGCAAGCTCACACCTGCGGGCGGCTGCAGGGAGCCAAGGGAGGTCGGGGGTGGGGTAGGGCAAAGCACTGAGACAGACAGGTGACCACAGGCACCAGTCTGACAGTTGGATGGAAGCACCGATTGGCCCAGAGGGGGCCAGAGAGTCGGGGGAGGGGAGGGGGGCAGAGAAAGTGGGAAGGTCTCAGGCTGCTGAGCCAGTGATGGGGCCTCCGGCTACAGGCAGCTGACGGTTGACAGCCAGGAGGCCCAGAGCCAAGATGGAGACCCCCCACCTGCTCACAAAGGCTGAACGATAGCTTGACAGGTGAGTGCGTGACACCCCTCCTCACTCTCCACCTGCCCGGGAGACTCTTTGAACAGGGAGGGTAGGGGGTGGTCTACGTGCATATACTGGGAATGCGGGGAGCCTGGAAAACCTCTCCTCACAGCTTCTGCCGTGAAGCCCACATACCTACGTCCAGCCAGAGGTGAGAGGCAGCAGCGCTGGGGGCAGCGGGCGTGGGGGTTTGGGGGAGGGAAGACTGCTGAGCTCCTTCCCCCCGCACACATACACACACGTGCAGGCTCATGCTCACACACACCCACTACACACACACCATCCAGTTGACAGCCTGAGCTACGAGAGGGGTGTGGGGCGGCCGGGGGTGGGTCACAATCGGAAACGTGAACGGCGGCGAAAATGGCTGTAGAAAGATGCATAATTTTGCGTTATCCCTCACAGTGATGGGTTCTCTAAAGAGCTTTCCTCCTCCTCCTCCTCCTGCTCTCTTCTTCCTCCTCAGTGGCAGAGGGCTCTTCCGCCCCCTCGAGACCCACGGCTCTTGCTCTCCCTTCTTCTCTCGCTGCCGGCCTCGGCCCCGTGCAGGGGGGAGGCGAGCTGCATCGGGTTCTTCCTACATTCTCCACCACAGCCAGCCCAGGGCGGAGAGCAGGGTCAGGGGCCCGGGGGGCCTCGGGGCCGAGTTCTCCAGAGAGCCGGGGCCTGGGGAAAGACAGAGCGTCGGGGGGTGGCCTGGGAGGGGGAGACCGCCTGTGTCTCGCTGTCGCCCGTGTCCACCCGTCTCTGAGGGGGTCTTTGAGCCTCCCTCTCCAGGGCCCTTTCTGGAGCTTTCGCTCGGTGTGCCTGCCCTGCCCGCTCACTCTGTTCTGAGTCTCCGCATCTCGCCGCACATCGCTTCTCTCTGCCACTCGGGCCCTCTCTCTCGTCCCCGGGCTTTCTCAGATCTTCGCGTCCTTTACGTCTATCCAGTATGGCCACGAAGCGTCTTGCAGGCAGCGCGTGGGAAATGGTCCTCTTGGCTTTTGTCCCCAGACTGACTACGGCCCCACCCCCCCAGTATCTCTCCACCTCAGTGCTTTACTGCGACCTCCCCATTCACCCGGCTACTCGAGCCAACACCTCCGATCGCCTCGACTCCACTTCCTGCTTCCCTCCACCTTCAAAACATCTCCCGGATACAGCAACTTGGGGCCACCGCTGCTGGCCTGGATTACTGCAGTGGCCCCTGCCCTGGTCCCTCTGCCTCCATCCTGCGCCCCCTACAGGCCACTCCTCAAACAGCAGCCAGCGATTCTCTTCGGAAGCATCAGCCCCTTGGTCAGTCCTTGCTTCATAGTCTCCGGGGGCCTCACCCTGCAGTAGAATAAAATCCCAAATCCTGTCCAGGCCCATGAGACTTTGCCTCTCCTTTCCTCTTTAGCCTCAGGCTCCACGGCGATCACTCTGTTCCGGTCATGCTAACCTCCTTGCGGTGCCTTGGCATACAAATACCGTTCCCTCGGCCTGCAAAGCTCTTACCGAAGATCTTGGCAGGGCTGGGGCTTCTTACCAGTCAAGTCTCAGTTCCGCCCCCTAGTGGGCCCTCAACGAATCGACATTCATTGAAGGGATGCTTTTCTCGCTCAGTCGCTTTGCTTGGGTCTGTGTCCGTCACTATCCCAAGTTAGCGGTCAGTCTGGGGCAGTCCCCGGCCCGCCCCTGCCCGGCCCCGCCGCTCCCTCTCGGACTCACGCAGGAGCCTCATGGAAGCGCTGGACGTGCCCAGCCGGTTGGCGGCGCGACACGTGTAGTTGCCGTAATGCCGGGCGCTCACGTTGGCGAAGAGAAGCATCGAGCGGGTGCGCTCCGTCTGCACCTTCAGGCCCTCGGCTGCGCCGCTGATCAGCCTGCCGGGGACCCGGGTGAGGGACCCCCTCGGGGCACAGAGCCCAGTCCCCCCACCGACTCTCGGGCTCCCCGATTTCCCGGAGAACGCTCACTCTGCCCCCTACCCCAGAGACTCCTAGCTTGGGCTCTAGCTCCCCTGGGGCCCCGGACCACTCCCACAGACACCCCTCTCCAGGCACCCCTGCCCCTCAGGGTCACTGGACTCTCCCAGCGTGTGCCCCCAATCTCTACAGGCTCCCAGACGCTGCTGGACCCCAACCCCAGTGGTCCTCTGAAGCTTCCTTGCCACGTCCTCAGCATCGACCCCGGGACTTCCCTGAACAGCCTGAAGAGACGAGGTTCCAAATTCATCGCTGTGGGTAAGCTCCCCAGACCTCACTGGGGCCCAGTGGACCCCGCCCCCTAGAAGCTGGATCCCCCGGTTCTCGGGACCTAGGGCTCCGCTACCTCCCCCCCCACC
>LNAC01000292.1:918963-930796 GCA_002007465.1 Ailurus styani
CCCCCCCGCCCGGGTGCTGTCCTCACAGTCTGTCGTCCTTGTACCACTGGAAGTCCGCGGGGGGCACCGCCATGGCTTCGCAGCGCAGGAGGGCAGCCCGGCCCAGGGCTGTGCGGGCGCTGGTCACGTCCGTGATGGTCGGAGGGTCTGGCGAGGGGCGAGAGTCCGTGAATTCCCCTAGCGAGGTGAGGACTCGGGGGTTCTCTCCCATCCCCCTCCTCCCTCCTGCCCAGGCATCCAGCACCCCCGTCCTCCTCCCCAGGGACCCAGGGCCCGCCCCGCTTTCCTGCGCAGCGCCAAGGGGGCTCACAGTTGACTGTGACCAGCACACGGCGGCTGTCGGGCGCCGAGTTCACGCCGTTGTGAGTCACGCACTCATATTCCCCGGCCTGGCCTCGCTGGATGTCGGAAATCTCCAGGATCTCGCCCTCCGAGGTGAAGCCGTCTGTGCGGGGAGGGAAGGGGAGGGGGCGGGGCCGGACACAAACACTTAACACGGGACAACACGGGCACAACACGGACACACATCAGCGGGGCAGGCACCGCAGGGCCTGGAGTGCCCGGGTCAGTATGAGCCAGGAGGGGTTTGCAGGGGTTTGGGGCGTGGGTGTGGATCCCCAGCCTGGGATCTCCTGCTGGGGGTGGGGCAGGGAATGAGGGTCTGGGGCCTAGTAACTAGAACCCAATGGGGAGGGTCCTAGAATTTGGGGATGCAACAGATCCAGGGATCTGGGAGCTCACCATTCAGATCAGGAGGCTCACAGGACCTGGTGGGGAGGATCCCAGGATCTTGGAGCTCAGAAAGATCCAGATAATACAGACCCAAGGGGGGGGGGCGGTCTAGAGTTCTGGGATCTTATTTTTGGGTTCAGGGAATCAGGATCAAGTAATTGGGATCAGCAATCCAGATATCTCGGGGCTCATGACACATCACCAGGCTTGGAAGACCCTTCGGGACAAAGGGCATCTAAGGATCCAGGGTCCCAAGCCCAGTTCTGTGGGGCTCAGATGACCCAGTGCGAAAGGATCCAGGGTCTGAGACCTAGTTATTAGGTTCTGGGGTCTCAGGGCATAGAGTGATTGGCACCATTGCTCTCTAAAGACCCAGTGACTGAGGGTCTAGGGATCTGGGGGATGGGAGTGGAGATCCAGGTACAAGGGGGGGTGGATGCCAGGATCTGGGGTGTCATGTTCAGGTACCGTGGCGCTGTGTTTGGGGGGAAGCCCAGAGTAGTGGTTCTCAGCTCCATCACCAGAATCATCTGAAGGGCTTGTTTAAACAGACTGGTGGTAATGGCTGTGGGTGAGGAGGTTCTAATTCATAAGGCCTGCGATGGGCCCAGAACGTGTATTTCTGGCAAGCTCCGGTGATGCTGAAGCTGCTGGTCTAGGGACCACACTCAGAACGGCCAGGCTGGAGCGTCCGGCAGAGGAGAGGTAGTGAGGTGACCAAGAGATGGGAACAGGGCCAGGTGTCACCGGTTATAACCTGACTTAGTGTTAGTGGTAGGGACTCAGAACCCAGAATTAAGTGAGCCGGTGGGGAAGAGACCAGGGCTACGGGGGTGAGGACAGGGAGCAGGCTGGGGTCTAGCAGGTGAATTAGAGGCAGTGGTTCAGGCCTGCAGGTGGTGAAGGCTCTGAGGCTCTGGGGGCTGCTGGTGACATAATGGGATCAGGGTTGGAGGGGGAAAGCAAGTCAGGATAAGGGTTGGGGGAATGAGGGCTGAAGAAAGGAGGACTCTGGGAATCTAGCTAGGGATATGAGGAATCAAGGGGCCCAGGTGGTGGTGGAATGGGGAAAGGGGTTTTGGGCCAGGGGTGTGGTCCTCACCTCGGAGCTGCCTCCAGGTGACTGTGGGCTCCGGCCGTCCCACGGCCAGGCAAAGCAGGTTCACATTGCCTCCCTCATTCACTGTCACAGGCGAGGAGATGTTCACGATGCGGGCGGGGACTGCAGGCCGGGGCGGGGGGTGGGGTGGGGAGGTCAGTAAGAGGCCAAATGTGGCCTCCAAGGACCCAACTCAAGATCCCTGGCCCCCAGCCCCTCCTCCCTTAGACCCAGGGATCCAGTCAACATTCCCTCTGTCTTTCTAAGAATTCCTCCGTGTTTCTCCTTGCAACTGGGTCTGGCTCTTTGTCTAACTGCTGGTCTCTCGTTCCTGTTCTTTTGCAGCCTCCCTCTCTCTCTCTCTCTCTGTCTCCCTTCATCCTAACTTGGTTTCTCTGCCTTCTGGTCTGAATCCCTCCCACCTTATCTCTGTCTACTTTTATTTATTAATTGTTATTACTCTTATTTTAAACAATGAATTTCTATAACAAAAACTCATATGGGGCTTCCGGCATGGTAGCCCGGTTCTACGGGTTTTACACAAATTAGCTCATTAAGCCGTCACCACCCTGCCACCCACTGGGGTAGATGTCGCTGTAGTCCTCATTTCTAACACATATGGCTGTTTCTCCCACCCACTGGAACCTCGTTCCAAACAGGAGGGCCTGCCAACATCGGATGCCGGAGTTTAACTGGCAGAGTTCTTTTTCTTTTCTTTTTTCTTTTTTGGCAGAGCATAAAGTAAAGACGCCCCTTCCAGTTGACCATGTCTTGGATTTGATGCATGACAGAATCATCCCCATTTTACAGATGAGGAGTCCGAGGCCACCCTGCTTGCTCAGGGTCCGTCAGCAGCTGGGTGGTCTGGCTCCCACGTCGGGGCTCGTCATGGCCCCGCTGGGCTCTGTCTCTGGGTCCCTGTCTCTCCAGCTGCTCCCTGCCCTCAGCCACCTGAGCTCTGTCCCCTGCTGATCTCTCTGTCTCCTGCCCCCCTCTCCTCTGCATTCCGGGGCATCCGGCCATGCGGGACCTGCTCTGCACACCCGACTCCTTTTCTCCCCTGGCCCCTGCAGCGCGGCTCCGTTTCTGGTACCAGCTCTGCCCCTGGATGGAGGTCTCGGCTCAGACATTATGTCTGGGAAGCCGCCTCCTTCGAAAGTCAGCTTCAAAAGGGCAGGGAGAGTCCACCTGGCTCCTTCTCCAGCCCCCATGCCTAGAGCAATGCCGGCACATAGTAGGTGCTCAGTTAGCAGAGCTGAGGGGATGACTGCAGTCTTCCCCGAGCACCCCTCACCCCTGCAGCTCTTCTGCCCTAGAAGCTGTCATGCTGAAAGGTTGCTTTCTGGGTGGCTGCCCGTCCTTCTGCTTGGCTGACTTCTGCGAGGGCAGGGTGTGAGCCTGCCTTCCACACCATGTATCCCCAGGATCAAGGGTCAGACAGTTGGCGAGGACGCGAAGATTCCCTCTCCCTCGCGCGCTCCATCCCCGCCGCCCGCCAAGGGCCAGCCGAGGGCTCACCGTGGACGATGAGGTAGACCTGAGTGGTATAGGGCTGGTGGCGGGTCTGGAAGGAGCAGGTGTAGAGGCCCTCGTCGCCGAGCCCCACCTGGGTGATGAGGATGGAGAACTCCTCGGGCGTGTTAATGAGCAGCCGCACCCGCGGGTCACTGGTCCAGCGGTCATTGCCGGCGTACAGGATGTTGGAGCGGTTCAGCCAGGCCACACGGGTCACGTGCTCGTCAATGAAGCAGCTTCAGGGAGGACAAGGGAGGAGGGTCCTTCTCTGCCCCACCCCAGAAGTGGGGGCTCGGGGGTGGGGAGAGGAAGTCCTGTGAGGCAGAGGTGACTGTGCCCAGGTTACAGGTGGGTAAACCGAGCCTCGAGTTTGAGCCCAAGTGCCCAACAGAAAGGGAGCTGATGGTTACTGAGTGACCGCTGTGCGCTAGAGACTGGGAAAGTATCTGGAGCACTCTGGGAGAGACAGACAGAGAGGTAGAGAGGAGGGAAGGAGACCCAGAGGGAGGGGCAGACCCAGAGCAGGGAGAAGCGTTGATCCGGGGGAATGCGCCTGGCTCCCATCTGCTAAGCGGTCACAGAGTGTCGTGCTCTCTGAACTCGCAGTGTGTGTACAAAGTCTTGAGTCCCCGTCACAGCCCTCACGGTGGTTACCATCCCTCCGCCCATTTCACAGATGGGAACGCTGAGGCCCGGGCATGGAACCAGGCCCAGAGCCCCTGCCCCTAACCACCTCTCCTGAGTGACAGGGCCCAGGCTGTGCGTGCAGGTCAGGATTGTCTTCTGAGGAAGGTGAAAGAGCGGGCCTGGGGGATTTCAGAGTCCCCGAGATGGCAGGTACCTGAGGGTGGCGTTGTCACCTTCGCACACCGTGTAGTTGTCCGCAGGAGAGCTGAACTCCAGGCTCTGGGACAGCAGCCCTGCGGACGGGAGGGGCGGCTCAGCGGGGACTGGACACGGCTGCACCCACACACATTTCCCACACCCTATGGCGCACACATTCATCGATGTTTCCAGAGACACACGGCAGACGCGCTCGGAGCAAACACACGCAGCCTGTTCCTTTCACAAGCTCGCGCGGACTCAGACAGACTGGGACACATGGGCCGACACGCCTCCAAAGTCATCGAGACCACATCCCAGCCACGACACACAAACACGCGTGTGCACACGCACGTACACGTATTCAGAGGCCGTGCACAGAGGCACACCCATATACGTACGCAGATACACAACTGCATAGATGTATGTGCAGAGATGCACACACGTGTCAACCCAGATGCACACATACTCAGAGTGCACACACACGCACACACACGCTCAAAGTTCAAGAGAACATGGAGCCATATACAGACAGATGTATACGGGCACAAACACATACACACATTCGGGCTCATGACGCGCACGCACGCCTAGATCCATGTACGCAGAGCAATTCAGAAACACAGGGAAATTCAGAGCCACCCACACGTGTACGCAGACCTATGGACACAGAAACGCAAACACGTGCTCACAGACACAGACGCGTGCGTGTGTCCACTCAGACACACACCTGGCACGGGTGCACTGATACGCCCTTGGGCCCTGGGTACAGCCACACGTACGCGTCTCAGACACACCCGCCTGCCCACACTAGCAGGGCACACTTGCACGCGCACGCCCAGGCCGGCCATCACCCTCCAGGGCGGCTCATGGGCACCACCGCCCGGCAGAGCCCCCACCTATTCATCTCCGTGGACCGGGGCCTGTGGGCTGGACCAGGGCCAGGGAGTGGGGGCGGGGCATGCGGAGGCGGCGGATGGAGCCGGCACCAGGCAGGGGAGCGCACCAGGCAGGGGAGCGGAGGCTGGATGACCTTGGATGCCTGGGGAAGGAGGGCCCTGCGTGGGGCTGCCCTGCCCCCGCCCTGGCAGGAGGAGCTAATTAATCTAATGAATTAATGGCCCGGGCCGCCCAATGACTCCCGGGGGCATTCTCCAGCAGCAGCCCCTCGGGACCGGGCTGGGGCAGAGCCAGTGCGGTGGGCTCCCCGGTCCCGGGGTTTGGGGTGGGCCCTGCAGCCCCTCACCACAGCCACAGTCGCTTCTGGCCCCCGCGCTGTGCGGAGTGGATGCTGCCACACACAGCCCCGGTAACGGCAGGAGACGGACACACACAGAGACAGTCACATCGCCGGGGCCCGGGGAGGACACGCTGAGCCCGGGCTGGGCCGGGAAACGGTCCGATGCTCCAACGGCCCGAGAGCAATGGGGCGTGCTCGGGGGCTGGGGGCACACACGCTCCTGCGGACACACAGCCCGGGACCCACCCCCCGCAGAAGGTCACCCCCCTGTACACAACGAGACCCACCCCGTCGCACTGACACCCACAGCCCCACACGCAGGTGCGGTCTACATGAAACCAGTGACAGCCCCATCCAGGGGGCCATCTCCGCCCCCTCCCCACACACACTGGCCTCATCCGTCACGCTGACACTACCCGCCGAAGGGCCGTGCTCGCCACCCCCCCGGCCCTGCACTCTGGAAAGTCCAGAAAGCTACAGTGTGCGAGGAAACAGTTACACTGTCACAGCCTCTCACATACAAAGGAGCCGCCCTGGGCCAAGAATCGGGTGCATGCAGTCATGCTGTCACCGACGATCAGATCACACACACACACACACACACACACACACGCACGCACACACGCCACGGGACCTGTCATACTCCTGCTCACACACCCCTAGACCTGGGCTTCTCCACTTTGGCCCCGCTGACATTTGAGGCCGGATGCTTCTCCCCTGTGGGAAGTCCACACCGCTATCCCTGACCTCTACCCACTGGAGGCCAGTAGCTCCCCCCAATTCACCGTGGTGACCATCACGACTGCTTCTGGACATTGCCCGATGATGCCCCGTAGGGGGCAAATCCCCCTTCCTCGCGGTGACAGCCACTGTCCAAGGTTACATGGAGTTGAAGACGGAGCTGTCCAAGGTCCCCCAGGCTTCAGGGGCCCAGGGCTCCCGAGCTAAGCCCCGGGCTACACCAGCTGCCGCCCCCGCGAGAGCAAGGCCCACAGACACAGGCAGGCAGGACCTCAATCCTCTGTCCTGGCAGACAGAAATACAGACACGCACTCCTTCCAGAGGGATCTTTCCAACACTCAGAGCTGCCCCCACTGCTCCCATGGCTTCCTACTGCTCCCGGGACAAAGACCCAGCCCCTCAACCTGGTTCCGGGGCTCTGGGGTCAGTCCCCTGCTTTGTCTCTAGTGCGTGTGTGGCCCACTCCACGTTCCCCACTTTCCTCCTTGTCCCTCTGTCTCGCCGCTTATGACACAAATGCTCCTCCTCCTCCAGGGGTCTAGTATAATGAATGAGGCCTCTCCTAGGAGACATATGAGCTCCCAGGGCACCTTGGATCCGAGTCATCTGCTTCCCCCACCTGCTCCTCCAGGGCAGAGCCTGGCCCAGACCATCTGTGTCCCCAGCACGCCCAGCTCCGGGCTCAGCTGAAGGCGGTCCCAGGAGATAAGTGATGAAGGAATCCGTGTGTCAGGCGGGTCTTGGATTCTTGGTCCCTGTGTCATGAGTCTGCATGCCTGTCTCACACAATTCCCAGACTCCAGGGTCAGGACCCCCCTCCCTGCTGTGTGAACTTGGGCAAGTCCCTTCCCTTTCCTGGGCTTCCGTAAGTGGAGGTAGGGGTTGGGTTAGTCATTCCGCCACCCGCTCTGTCGCCGAGCACGGCTCTTCCCTCTGTCTCGGTCCTGATCACCCAGATCCTGTCTGAGCCTGCTTCCCTCACCAGATGGGAGCCCTTCGGGGAAGCTCAGGGGCCTGACCCACCTCCAGGGCTCCAACATTGCTGGCTCTGGGCCTGGCCCACAGGGGGCCTGAAAGATGTTTAATGTAAAAGTAAGTACGCTGGTGCACATGAGACCCGCTCTGTAGGAATTCTGCTTGGGAAACTCTCCCTTGGGAAAGCCCTCCCTACCCCTTCCAAGCCTGGTCTACACTCCCACAGTGCCTGGACTACCTCCATTAGAGCTCACATCACACCGTGGTGGCCATCTGTGTCTGTTTTGCCCCTCAGACTAGAAGTTTCTTGAGGGCAGAGCTTGGGTCTGACTCAGGTCTGTATCCTCAGCATCTCCCAGCATACGGCCTGACCCTGGAAGGCCTTGGGAAATATTTCTCGAAAGAGTGAATGTGAATTGACACCTACAATACCTGTCTCCAGCTCTTAAACTCCTACTCATTCTTCAAGACCTAAACTCAAATGCCCCCTCCTCCAGGAGGGCCTCCCTGACTGTTCAAGACAGAGTCTCAACTCTTTCGACTGGGTACCCTCTGAGTCAGCTGGGACAGTGTTCAGGGGTGCCTCCTCGGCCTGAATCTTGCTGTGTCCCCCAGAGCTGGGCTTGGCCCAGAACAGGGAAGTGTTTGTAGGGAGAATGAATGGTCTTGAGAGATTTGGTAAGAAAGCCGGGAGGAGTCTGTGCTAGGAGAACAAATGTCTGCCCCACCATTTCCTGGCTGGGTGAGCCCTGGACGGTCTGAGCCTCAGTTTCCCCATCTGTAAAAAGGAGAAAAAAACCCAACAG
Organism: Ailurus styani; assembly: GCA_002007465.1. NCBI lineage: Eukaryota > Metazoa > Chordata > Mammalia > Carnivora > Ailuridae > Ailurus > Ailurus styani. The sequence continues at coordinate 926,894 of LNAC01000292.1, forward strand.
TCCTTCCCACTCAGGGTTTTGTGAGGGATTCCACGAGAACATGCAAGCGAAATGTTTAGCTCAGCGCTTAGCATGCAGAAAGGGTCCAATAAATGCTAGCTGTTCCTAACAGCACCTTCTTTTTTAAGAAACATCTATTGCTACCGCTGGTTCGGTGTCAGTCCCCTGGGGGTGAGGGCGGGGCACCCATTGCTCTGTGCCCTGCACCCACTGGAGTTGAGTCGGCGACTGGTTGCCCTGTCAGCATCTGCTCTGATGCCACCAAGCCAGCATAACCGGGCCGCTGAAAGAACAGACCGGGGACCCAGGCTGCCGGGGGTTCGAGTCCCCACACCACCAGTTAGTTGCACAAATTCCTTCACCTCCCTGGGACTCAAGTTTCTCCCTGTGTCAATGGGGCCGATCACTGTGCCTCGCGCATGGCCTTGCGGCTGGTGGGGAGGATGAAAAGAAGTCACCTGAGCAACAGGTTCAATGCAGAGCCTGCTGGCTCGGTGCCTGCCCACAGCCCCCACGTGGAGGATGACGCGGCAGGTGCCCCAGCCGGCCTGGGGGGCCAGTGGTGACTAGCAGGACTGCTCGGTCTCTGCCAGTCTGACCTAGTAGCCCTCACACCCTCTTGATATGTCAAGGGATGAAGGTCACGGGTAGGTGAGCTTCCTCCCCTTAAGAGAGAAAGAGATTTCTAATAAGGTGGAGGGCCTTGGGTTGGAGATAAGCACCTCCTGCCACCTACCACTCAAAGGGAGAACTTTGGTGACGCTGGGACCCTGCAGTGGGGGGACACTTGGATTCCACAGTTCTGGAACCCACCGATGGGAAGCCGAGGCCCAGGGGGTGGGTGACTCGTGGCAGTCACTCAGGGAGCTGTGGCAGAGGTGAGGCTGGACCCAGGGAGGGGTGCAGGGATGTGTTGGGAGGGGGTGTGGCCCTGGCAGGGAAGAGCTGGTGAGAAGGGGCTGGAACCCCCAGACCCTCCTTCCTCTCTGCTGACCTCCAAGTGCAGGGGCCTTCCCAGGACAGATGCTTGGTCTTCCTGAGCCAAGAGCCTTGGAACTTTCCATTGTATGTTGGCTGCTCCTTTCTGCTGGTTCCCACCTCAGGACCTTTGCCTCCACTGTTCCCTCGGGATCTTTTAAGGGCCGACTTCTTTCAGTCTCGCTCCCCGCGGCTCAGAAAGGGCTCTCTCAACCGCCAGAGCTCCCGTGGTCAGCTCGTCCCTGAAGTAACTCTTAATGTCTTTACACTACTCGTTGTCACTCTCTGAAATTAACTGTTTACTTATTTGCTTGTTTTTACATTTTGATCTCTCTCCGCCCCACAAGGGGACAGGCTCGGTGAGAACTCCCTGACTTCATCTGGCTCGCTCCCTGCCGTGTATATATAGATCCCCAGTGCCCAGAACAGAGACTCTGTGCTCAGTAAATATTTGTCAAGTATCCAGTCGGGACAGAACGAGCGCCCAGAGGGCCGTGGACGGTGGCCCACGCGCCCCGTCCTGCCTGCCCCACTCCGTCCAACGCCCCTCGCTGGCCGACCAGGGAGCAAAGGAGCACCCTACACCCCTTGCTGCAGCGACGTCTGGCAGTGAATGTATGTATGTGTGAGTGTGAGTGTTGGCATAAAGAATTTAGAAAAGAAACTAAAGATAGAACCATATCTCTGGATGCCGGGGAGCTTAAGTTAAGTGGAAAAACAGCCAGTTGCAGAGAAATGGGCTTATTTTGTTTCTGTCTCGGGGAAAACACCAACCAACAAACCAACACCTTACATGGGTTCAACTCTGCGTGTCTGACTTTGAGTGAGGGACAGCCGTGACCTGGGCTCTCTCAAGAGAGTGCAGAGAGTGCGTTTGGGGAGGGGTGGGGTGGGACGAGCTGGGATCTGCTCCGATACATATTTGTAGAGGACTGCTCACTTGCATGCATTCCTTCTGGAATTTGGAAAAGAGCAAATGAATCAGAGAGGAGAGAAAGTACAATTTTGTATATGTGTCCCCCCCAGATTTTTCTCAGAGCGCCCCAACTGTCAGTGGGTGGGGCTGCCTTGCTGCCACCTACAGCTTCTCAGACCAACCCCCACCCCCTCTCGCCCCCAAACCTCCCATGGGGAACCCAAAGCCTAGGAGTGGGCGAGGACTGGGCCTAGGTCACAGGCCGCCTCCTGGCTCCAAGAAGCTCCCAACTCAGGATCTGTGTACAACAGCAATTTCTGGGATCTGGAAGATTCCAAGTGGAAAGTGGGACGTTATCTTGAGACTGAAGGAAAAGAAGGGGTGGTGAAGGGAGACGGGAAGAGGGGTCATGAGGGTATGAGGAGCAGGGGAGAAGGAGAAGACAAGAGACAAGGAAAGGACAAGGACAAACACTGGGAGGTGTCAGTGGCCAAGATGGGACGTGAATTCCCAGGAGTGAAAGGAGCGAGGGCCAAGGGGGCCGGGAACGAGGGGGGCGGCAGAGACAGACGTGTGTGTGACGACGAGAAGCAGTTCCTGAGGCGGGGAGGGACAGATGTGAAATTGTGCTGAGGCCAGCAGGGATGGCGAGACAGAGACCCAGAGACAGAGACAAATGGGATCCCCCCCCCCCCCCCNAAATGACCTAAAGAGACGAGTGACAGAGACAGAGACGCAGACAGGCAGGCAGAGCGTCAGACGGTGATTCAGACAGGTCAGGCTGGAGGAACATTCAAACGGCTCCAACCCACGGAGGCTCCATCCAGCCTGCTGAGGCCCTGGGGCTGCCAGCGCGGGGCCGGGTCGGTGTGACTGTGGGCGTCTGCGGGTGCAGCTGCGGGTCAGACTCGGTGGCGGGTGCTTGCGTGTCTGTGCGGACCCGGCGTGTGTGGGTGGGAGGCTGAGAGTGGCTGCCTCCTTGGGACTGTGGAGGACTCTAGCTTGTCCCTGACCGTGTGTCCCTGACTGTGTGTCCCTGACTGTGACCCTTGGTTCAGGGCAGGGCCTGGGGGAATCCTCCAGAAGCACTGAGTTAACCCTGATCCCTGCCTCCTGCCTTCTCGCTCCCTCCTCCTCTCCGCAGGGGGCCCATCCTGGACCATCCCTGGGCCGCCAGCCCCCTGCGGAGACACAGGGTCCAGCAGACACCGGATGTGCTCCCTCCGGAGACTGCCCAGCTCAGCTCGCCCCTGCCCCCAGCCCCACTCCTCCCCAATCTCAGCGGGGGCCGAGATTAACCCCTGGACCCCGGGTTAACCCTTCCCTTCCCTCCCTTCCCAATCTGCCCCTCTCTCAGCCTCAGTCCGGCCTCTGAACCCCGCTATTCAGCCAGAGCCTCCTACAGCGGAGCCCCCAGCCCAGCGCCCCCAACTTCCTGGATCACCAGCTCCATTCCCCGGCGTAACTGCAACCTCCCAAACACCGACACCTTCTCCCCACCTAGATGACCCAGCAGGGAGGCCAGAGCCCCTCTTTTTTTCCTGGTCCTGGGAAGGTCTGTGGATACCCCTGCCGCCTTTCTTTACAGACCCTGGGCAGACGCCATCCCCCACCTTTGCCCAGAAACGCCCACCCCAGCCGTCAGGCCAGGACCCCCTCGGGGACTGTCTCCACTCAGAGATGAAGACCCCCCGACGGGGCATCCCACTTGCCCTCCACACCCCAACTCAGTTCAGAGAGCCTGCCCAAGGACCCTCACTTGAGCGTCTGATCCTCTCCCTGATCCGGAGCCGCAGACTCCCGCCCCCAGGCCGGGATCTGGTGTCCGCGACCCCCTCGCGGGCCCGGAGGAGCCGACCTCCGCCCCTAGGCCCAGGCTCGAGCCCCGGGACGCGGAACCCTGCCCCCGGGCACGAACCCGCACGTCCGAGACCCCCTTCCCGGCCAGGGGGTGCAGCCCCCGCCCCCGGGCCCAGACCTCAGCGCCCGGGGGCGCCTCTCCGTTCCCG
>LNAC01000292.1:931486-968703 GCA_002007465.1 Ailurus styani
CCTCAGACCCGGGAGTCCAGACCCCAGCCCCTTCCTCCCTCAGACCGGGAGTCCAGCCCCCAGCCCCTCCTCCCTCAGACCCAGGGGTCCAGGCCCCAGCCCCCTCCTCCCTCAGACACAGGAGTCCAGCCCCCCAGCCCAGGAATCTAGGATCCCAGTTCCTTTTCTTGTGGGCACAGTTCTTCTTGTGGGACACAGTTCAGTTTCTCTACTTTCAGGAATAACATTGACTTTTGGGGGGTAACATTTCCTTTTTTCTCTTTACTCCAGTCCTCCTCCTCAGGATAACAGGGGGAATGGGGCAGGACTGGGGGACCTGGTCATGGGAGTGCGAGGAGATGGAAAGGTGCAGAAAACCTGGAGTCCCCATTCTTTCGCTTACCTTAGAGGAGTCACTTCTCTTTCCAGAACCTCTGTTTGCCCTGCAAGAGGGAATCACCTCTATTTCCCAAGGCTATTGAGAAGAGAAGAGAGATCCGGGGGAAACTGCTGGCTCTGCCCAGAATCCCAACAACCCGTGGTTAGTTCTTTCCTTCAGGTCCCTCCAGATACTCACTTACTAGGTGAGGTGGGAAACAGGCAGAAGAAAATTGATTAAGTTTCCTTACTGTCTACAGCCCATTGACAAGTCCTTGAACCAGGCAGAGTGACCTTCCTCTAGGAACTCAGCTGCCTTGATGTTGATACTCTGCTAAGGACAAAAGGCAATCTTAGCCTGGCCCCCAGGAGCCTGTAAGTCTACTTTAAAGTATGCAAATTACTTTGGAAACTTCCTTTTTCTCTGCCCCCTCAAGAGACATCTTGACAATCATCCCCCAAGCATAGGACCCACCTACATACATCTGAAGGGTCTCAAGACCGGAGTTTTTACTAAACAGTAATAAATGACTCTTTCCTAACAATAGCTAGCCCCCTTCAGGATCCCGGAAACCTTGTTTCCAAAATACCTGGGAGCCTTAGGCTATCCCTAACCCCCTCCCAACGTGAAAGTGTAGAATGGGCCACTCCTCAGGACCCCAGGGCAGCTCTTTCTGCTCATGGGTCCTGTCCCCAGGCTGGAATAAAACCGCTTTTTGCACCAAAGACGTCTCAAGAATTCTTTCTTGGGCGTTGGCTTCGAGCCTTAAGGTCTTTCCTACATCACTAGGTAGGGTCCTCCCTCCGGCCGCCCGGTGAAGTGTCCCTGTCCCTGTCTCCCGTATTGGCCTCTGAAGCAAGAGAAGTCTCAGCTTCCTCCATGTGTTGGCAGTTGTGGGCAGGAGTTTCTGAAGTCACCCCGCAAGGGCTGTTGAACCTCACAAACACATCCATCCTCCTTTCCTCCTCCCACAACCAGTCTGTCTGCAAGAGCAGCCTGCTCTGTGTTTAAAACGGGTCTGGACTGTCCACTCGTCCCTGTCCTGGGTACTCTCACCGGTGTGAGCTGCCACCACTGTCCTCTGACTACAGGAGCCAGTGTCCCGGTCTACCCTCCACCTTCAGATCCGCAACCGCTGAACGCATAAACCAGCTGATGCCCCTGCCTCACTCATTCACTCAGCTCCGGCTGATCTGGCCTTCATTCTGTTACTCAAACAAGCCAAACTTGTTGCAGCCACAGGTCTTTGCGCTGGCTGTTCCCTCTGCTGGGATGCTCTTCCCACCACATTGGCACCAGGCTCTTTATCAGGTGTCGCCTTTATTTATTTTTTAAAGATTTTATTTGAGAGAGAGAGAGAGAGAGAAAGTGAGAGAGAGCAGAAGTGGGAGGAGGGGCAGAGGAAGAGGGAGAAGCAGACTCAGCTGAGCAGGGAGCCTGATGCTGGGCTAGATCCCAGGACCCCAGGATCAAGACCTGAGCTGAAGGAAGATGCTTAACCGACTGAGCCATCCAGGTGCCCCATATCAGGTGTCACCTTTAAGAAGCCTTTGTTAATTATGTTAGCCAAAGTAAAGCCCCTCCCAACATAAGAGCTGTTATACCTGCTTTATTTTGCCCATAGCTCGTATGATTCCCTTATTTCATGCACTTGCTTGTTTATTTTCAGTCATTACCCCACCATCACCACTACCTTCAGAATATCTTTGCTAGGGAGGGTCATCTCTGCTTTTGCTCAAGTCTGTGACCCCAGAGCCAAACCCAGTGACTGACACAGAGAAGGTACTCACTAAATCAGTACTGCACAAATGAGTTGGATGACTTGCTCCATTGAGACAGCCGGAGGGGGCGAAGATCCACAAAGAGGAAGAGATCCACCTAAGTTAACCCAACCAGGTGGTACAGGGCCTAGGGTACACTGCAGACGGCTTGCACTGGCTCCGGAGTACTTACTGCTAGGTTTCTAGTAATTTTGCAAACTGGTGGTTAAACCATGGTTAGTTTGAAACTGGCTGTGAAGTCAGAACTTTTTTTTTTTTTTTTTTGAGGGTCATCGTATCAGTATGCCACTGTACAGAATCTGCTGTGGCCCTGGCAAAAGACCACTTATTGCTCCCCTTGAACTCAGGACCATCCAAACATAGGACGAGGACAGGATTCCTCTTCCTGGATTGGCCCATGCCAGACCCGATGACAACGTGAGTGCTTACTATGTGCCGGCATCTTTCTGAGCACTTTTCCAATGTTACCTCCTTGAAGCTTCATGACGTCCTTATAACGTGTGTCTCGTTTTTATTTCATGGATGACGGAATAGAGACTCAGAGAAGTAAAGAAATTTCCCGGGCGCCTGGGTGGCTCAGTGGGTTAAAGCCGCTGCCTTCGGCTCAGGTCATGATCTCAGGGTCCTGGGATTGAGGCCCACATCGGGCTCTCTGCTCAGCAGGGAGCCTGCTTCCCCCTCTCTCTCTGCCTGCCTCTCTGCCTCCTTGTGATCTCTCTCTACCGCTGTGAAATAAATAAATAAAATCTTTAAAAAAAAAAAAAAGAAATTTCCCAAAGCCTTAGACATGACTGAAGATATCTGTCATATGTGTATCCGACAATGAATAGTAGGCAGAATATATAAAGAACTACTACAAATCAACAAGAGACAACTCATTTTTTAAACTTGGCGAAAAGATTTGAACAGGCACTTCACACACACACACACACACACACACACACACACACACACACACGGAAGGGTATCAGATAATCATATAAAAGGAATATTCCGCCCTTCCCAGACCTGGCACAATGAACATCCAGATCATCACACTGCTGGGCTCTTGCCTCTATGCTCCAAAGCCACCCTTTGTTATCAGCTCGGCAAAAGTAGAGCTGGAACCTTTAAATAGTCTCCCTTTGCTGTGAGTGGGCTGCTAAGCTTTGTCAGTAAAGGGAGCCCGAGGGACACTGCAGAAGGAACAGGGCTTCTCCCTGGTTCGGACTTCCTTGGGCTTCCCCTTGCTCTTATCCTGGGGTCACCCACGACACAAGTGGGGCATATTCAGTGGTGCTCACTTCCATCAGGTTTCAGTGGTGCCCGTGTGGATGGCATCCCATCAAGTTTCAGTGTTCTCCCAGTTGATGCCTTCCCAATGTGTCCTAGATCCTGGCTTTCCAGCTGCACCCTGCCAGCACTTGGGAGAGGTGTTCTCTGCTCTTTCAGCATCTGTGGACCAGCTCTGGTCTGTGCAAGCCAGCCACCTTCCCCACCGTCCAGGGATCCACAACCGCACATCTTAGAGTGTGGGCTGCACCCCCCGCCTTGGAGGGGAGGGCCCTTTCCAAGTTCATTCCTTCCTTGGGCATCCTCTCTGAATCCTATGATTTATTTATAGAACATTATCTGTCAAAGTTAATAATTCCTTATATTAAAATTTCCCTGCTTAAATTAAAAAAGAAAATGCTTGGTAGGGCAAGCTACTTAATATTTTTGTGCCTTTGTTTCATCACCCAAAAAACTGAGGGTAATAATAATGCCTGCTCCTGGAGTTCTTGAGAATGAAGGGAGTTTCCTGACATTGGAACAGCACCCAGCCGGGAGGGAGCGCCGTCGTGGTTTCTGGTGTGCGGCCGTCTCTCCCTGTATCACCACCCCCATCTGCGCGGGCTTCCTGTGGCTGCTCTAACAAATTACCAAAAACATGGTAGCTTAAAACCACACACACTGTTCCCTCCCAGCTGTGCAGGCCGACAGTCCGACACTAGTTTTGCTGGGCCAAATGCAAGATGTCAACAGGGCCGGGCTCCCTTGTCAGCTTTTGGTTGCCACCTGCGTTCCTTGGCTTGTGGCTGCATGGCTCCAAGTTCTGCCCTTCATGTAAGGGTATCGTGATGGTATTTAGGGTCCACTTGGGTCATCCAGCATAACCCCCTCACCTCAGTATCCTTCATTTAATCATATCCAAAAAGACCATTTTCCCTTCATAAAGTAGCATTCGTGGGTTCCAGGCATTAGGATCTGATATCTTTGGGGACCATTACTCAGCCTCTCACTGCATGCCTCCTCCATCCTCCATTCCCCTGACACATGCCTGGGAGGCTGACCTCTACTGATCACATCCACAAGCTCCCCTGCCCTGTGACCTGAAGCTGGGTGTGGCCAAAAGGAGGCACAGACTGAACACCGGAGGGTGGCTGGAGAATGTCGTCCTCCCTGCCCGCTGCCCTCCTTGGTTCCTGTGTGGTGCCTCTTCTGGCCCAGACCTCGTTCTCAGTGAGGCCCCCAGGGCACATTTTTCCCTCTGGTCCCTCCAGGATGCAGCAGAATCTGGAAGGAGCCCTTTCCTTCTGTTGGTGGATCCTGGGAGCCCTAACCCCGTGCACACCTCTGTAAGCGGCATCCTTCCCAGGAAGAGTGTTTAAGAACCTCACTGGAGGGGACTGTCCCAGTGCCAGCATAGGCTTTGTTGTTACTCAGCGTTCACCAGGTGCTGTGCATTGTCAGACGTTGAGCAGCACCCAGGACTCGAGCCCTAGATGTCAGGAACTCTCTTCCTGCGCCGGCCCGTCACAGTCAGGACAACCCAGAGGGTCTCCAGGGAGGGCCAACGTTGCTCCCGTGGGGAACCACGCTCTGGGAGGAAACACAGGAGCCAGGGACGGAGGCTGTCTCTGGGGAGTGGGAAGAGGCAGGGGTCTTGCTTTTGCCTCTTGCTCCCCTTCCTAACTAGTTCCTGCTAAGCCTCTTTGAAAATGAGGAACTCATTAAAGCCAAAAGCTGGCCGTTAAAATAAGAACAGGTGGTGTTGGAAGTGGCCCACGCCTTGCGTTTGTGGGTTCTCAAGGGGCTCTCGGTTGGGTCCTGTGGGAACTGCAGCGTCCTCCTGGAGAATTCTCGCATTGACTTCTTTCCTCTCTGCAGACTCACTGGGAGCTCAGCCCCCAGACCTTTGCTCATCGCTACCCTCTGCATCGACTCTCTTCTTCTAAGATCTTCGCCTCCTCAAAGAGGCTTCCACCACCACCCTTGGCCCCTTGGCCAGGGGCACCCACTGTTTTCCTTGCCACCCCTTACCCGTCCCGTATCCCGTTTATTTATTCTTGTCCACTTGCTCCGTGTCTTTCTCCCCCACGGGACTCTGAGTTCCCAGAGGGCAGGGACCTCGTCTGCCCCAATGGGTGCTATGCCCTCCGTGTCTCACACATAGTAGGGCTCTCAAAACACTTTTGTAAGAATAAATCCTTACCCTCTTCACCGGCTTCCTCCCCACAAAAGGTCAGCCAAGGTCACCCACTTCGTAATACACTTTCCCTTTTCCTGCCACTGTCAGGACCCTGGAACTGTGCCGGGTGTTAGGAACAGCAGCTGAAGACACTCACTGCCCGCGGCACGGTGGGGGTGGTGGGGGTGCCCAAGCACCCGCTCCAGCGCCTCTACCTGGGTTCAGTCAGCCAGGTTCCTTGGCCCTCTCTAGAGGATGAGCATCACGGCCCCCACCTCACAGGGCTGGGTGGGGATCAAATGGTGGGACGGCCGGTTTTATGCGTGAACTTGGCTGGACCAGAGTCCCCCATCAGTCAAACCCCCAGCTCCTGTGGTTGCCCCTACCTGTGACTGACACCTCTAATCAGTTGAGATAATTCTCAATCATCTGGGTGGGCTTGATTCAGTCGGTTGAAAGGCCTTTAGAGCAGAATGGAGGATTCCCAGGAGAAGAAATTCTGCTGGGGGGGATGACAGCTTCCGGTGCCTGAGAGCCTCCCGCGTGCCTGACAGCCTGCCTGCCCGGCGGACGGACGTCAGACCTGCCTAGCCAGCCCCACAGCCACATAAGCCAATTCCTTGCAGTGAATCTTTTAACAGGGCTCGGCTACTGGTTCTGTTTCTCAGGTTGAACCCTGATGGGTACAAATGGGTCTTAACGTGCTGAGAACGGGACCTGGTGCCACACAGAGCTCTGATGGATAATGGTTCTCTGCAGCTTAGGCATCCGCCTCTGAACCTTAGTGGCCCCCCACTCACAGTCCCCGCCCCCCCAGGTACCTGTGTCCTAGTCTGCACCGGGAGGGACCCATCTCACGCTGGTGTCCCTGCAGGGCTCAGCCTGAGTGTGGCACTTGGGGGCCCCCCCGGGAAAATGTGCATTAGATGAAGAGCAGAGGGAGTGGGAGGGAGAGGGTTGGCAATGGAGGCAGAGAGTGACGAGGAGGGGTGGGGGGTGAACCGGAGACTCTGGAGAGAGGTCGGCTGGCAGGGCAGCCGCTCCTTGGCCGAAGATCCATTTCCAACCTCATCTTCCCTTGCGGAGCTCTGCTGGCTCCCCGCCACCCACCTGTGGAGACAGCACGTTTCTTCCGAACTGGGTATCCTGGCGTCCACGATCGTAACCGGCAGGCGGTTGGGCCTCCGAAGCTAAGCTCGAGGTGCTGTCACTGCTCTGCGTGGCCTTCAGGCATCAGTCCCCCTGGCTTCTCCTGAGAGTGGGCCGGACCATGACTGAGGCCCGAGAGCAGGGGGGCTTCCTCAGCCTGCCCTTGGCTGGCGCATTCCTCCCTGCTGTCTCCCCCAGCTTGTCCTCGCTGGAGCGCCCCAGCACCCCCACTTTCCCTCCTGCGGATTCCCTGCTCCCAGCATGTCTGCTCGGCTCAGGGGGCAATGTGCCAGCTCCCAGTTCTCCCAGTCACGCTCTCTCCCCCCAGTGCCGGCCCCTGGCCCTCCCTGCTGCTCCCTGTTCATGGCCTTGGCCCTGCAGGCCGAGACCTGGGAGGGCCTTGCGGGCCGGACTTGAACCTCACACGTCTGTGTCCCCAACCCAAGGCCTCCCATGTGGGGCCCCTGCCGCTGTTTGTGGCAGCACCCGTGAATGAATTCCCGCAATGTCCTTCTCCGCCGAAATAATTCTTCCTCATCCTTCCGGACCCAAGCCTCTGCCCAGGGTCTGGGGATTCTGGGGTTCCAGAAGCAAGGCGCTTACATTCTGAATAACAACACCTTTGGGCAGGAGGGGTGTTTAGAGAAAAGGTGTCTCCTCCACATCTATGCTTCTGACCAGACTTGCCAACGACAGGTCCACACAGGGCTTTTCCGGGGCCCGTGCTGCTGTTTAAAAACAGTTACTAACAGTTTGAGTCCAGAAATTTTACACTGGGATCTAGATGTCTGGATTCTTCTGAAAACACATAAATAGATAAATAGATAAAACAGAAACCGGAAGACCCAGCAGATCTCATTCCTGCGGGGGGAGGGGGCAGGTGAGAGTTGAGCTGAGTTCGCTGCTGCCCCCTTGAGGTGGGGCACCTGCTCTCCAGGCCAGACCAAGGGCGCTCGTTTTGTTACCTGCAGGGCTCCTGTGGGCTTTTGAGTTTGCAGCCTCCACACCGGAGTCTTATAAGGTCAGGAGAAAATCTGCAGGGGACAGGGGCAACTGCTCCAGGGAACGAGGGTCCTGGGATGGAGGTGTCCTGGGCAGTGCAGTCTTGCCGTGTGGTCCGAGGCACTACGAGCCTCCGTTTCCCCGTTTGCAATGTGGGGTGTGTGGAGGGCAGGCCTCATGACCCCCGGTGTCCCTGCGGAGAGACCTCTGGGGCTTCTTCAGTGTTTCAGGCGCTTCGCTTCCACGAGTCTGTTTCCCTCTGTAGAGTGCGGAGGCTAGCTTTTCTTGGCAGCGCCCGAGGCTGCAGGAGGGTCACTATCACTCTGGGTCACAGTGCCTGTGTGGACAACAGCGTCAGCCCATCCGCTAGTGCTGTCTCCCCCCAGGCTCCTCTGTATGTCACCTGTGCCCCTGCGCGTCACCGCACTGCTCAAGGGCAGGGAGCACGCAGGTCCCTGGCGGGGGAGGGGCTGACAAACAGGTCCACTCGTGGGGGTCCTTGTGGGGTGAGTGCAGGAGCTCCTGGCGCTGGTCTCTGGTCGTGAGAGTCTCTGGATGGAGACACTGCTCCTGTTCGGTAGGTCTGTGAAGTCTAACCGAGCGGGTGGATCTAGGCATCGGAGAGCCACGCATCTGTCTCGATCCGTCTGGGAGCTTTCTTGTTCGTGGTCGGTCCTTCTGGCTCAAGGGCCCTAGGCTGCGGGAGAACCAGACCCTGGCGTTCTTCTGCCTTGGCCAAGCCCTTCCCCTCTCTGGGTCCCCACCAATGGAGAGCTGCGACTAGCTCCTCCACGCCTCTGTCACCGGCTGAACTGTGCCCTTCCCCTTGGGACCCTCTTCCCCCTACAATTCATATGTTGAAGCCCTAACCCCCAGTACCTCCCACTGACTTTATTTGGAGCTAGGGCCTTTAAAGACATAACTAAGTTCAAATGAGGCCATTAGGGTGGGCCCTAGTCCATTATGCCCTGGGTCCTCCTACTAGGAGATTAGGACACAGACACGTGCACAGGGAGAAGGGGGCATCTACAACCAGGGAGAGCACTTGCAAGGGACCACCCTGCTGACACCTTGATCTTGGTTTTCTGGCCTCTGGAACTGTGAAAATGGCTGCTGTTTAAGCTCCTGAGTCTGGGCACTTCGTTACGGCAGCCCCCGAGCAGACTAACAATAGTAAGGCCCACGCCCTAGTATTTACTGTTCTCTCCTGGCAGGGTAGCAGACACTTGTGGCCAAGTCCTGCCAGTGGCCACGCCTCGGAATGAGTCCGAGAGATTGCTGGCAGTCCAGACCCTCTGGGCTCTGACCCTGAGAGGTTGGGTTTGCAGGTCCAGGGTCCCCTGACAATCTTTGTTTCTAAAGAATGTTCCCTGGTGGTGCCAATGGGCAGTGGGTGAGTTCAGGCAGCATGTTGAGGTCAGCTGGCCTCAGCTGGGCACCAGCCGGACTGGTGGCCAGTCCCAGCCCAGGGACTTACCTCCAACTGACGCCCAGTGCTTTTGGTGTCAGACTTCACGGCTGTTTCTGGCTCCTTCGGCAGCTCTGGTTTCTGGATAACTGCGGCCTCTTTGGCCTTGGAAATGCGCCTGTCCTCCCACCACTGAAGCACCTTCAGTCTAAGGTAATGAGCCCTGTGGTTAATACTGTGCTCAGTCTCCCCGCCCCCTGCTTGTTCCTAGAAGGAGCCCTGGGCTGGGGGTCAGAAGGCCCTTTCCCTCCATTTGCTGGTTCTGTGACCAGCACCCCGCCCCCCGCAAACAGGCGTACAAATCCCTACTCTTTTGGCCTGGATCCTCTTCCTAGCTTCTTTTCCAGCCTCTTGCCCCAGAGCTGGCCTGCCTCTTCCCTGCCCCCAGCCATCCCATGGCTCCCCAGCACCCCCACGCAAAGTCCCAGCCCTCCCCAACCCAGTAGCCCTTCGTGGCGGTGCCTTTCCTCAGCTTCTCTCCCAGCCCTGTGATGTCTCAATATGTATATGGTTTTTTTCTAGACTAATTTTTTTGTACCTTTCTTCTTTTTCTTAATATTTCTGCTGTATCTGTGCATATTAGTACGTTGACAGCTTCCTCAGTCTTTTTTACAGTTGCGTAGTACTCTGTTGTAGATGTATCATTGATTACATAACTGGTCCCCTTCTTTTCTTGCCCTGGCAACTGCAACTGCCACTGCCCTGCTCATTGGTCCCCCTGCTTTGCACAGTCTGGCTCTTCCCCAGGAGTGGGAAGATACATGGGATTTTGTTTGTATTCAGGTGTGGTGAAGCCTACAGAGTGGGGAATGGCTGCATTGAAAAGATAGTTTGTTTTTCAAAGTTCCCAAGAGGTGGGGCGCCTGGGTGGCTCAGTTGGTTAAGCGTCTGCCTTTGGCTCAGGTCATGATCCAAGGGTCCTGGGATTGAGCCCTGTGTCAGGCTCCCTTCTCTGCGGGGAGTCTGCTCCTCCCTCTCCCTCTGCCTCTTCTCTTGCTCTCTTTCTCTGACAAATAAATAAATGAAATCTTTAAAAAAAATCTCAAAGTCCCAAGAGGGGGCGCACCATGCCACACAGGGCCACACGGGGAAGCACCAGGGTTGGTCAGAAAGTAGGAGTGGGGGGAAGCACATGTGGGAGCTTTTACTGTGGTTTCCATGGGACTGGAATGGCACAGCAGGCAGGTTTAGGACTGGCCCACCAACGGACCTCACCCCCCTGGACATTAGTTGAGGATGGCCCTGTGACTGAAGCAGGGACAATCGGAGTCTTCGCTGGAATTGATATATCTTCCAGAAGAAGACAAGTCCTGTTTCAGCTAGAGTTGCTGAGATAGGATACAATTGTGTGGCTGCTCCTGGCCATCTTGCCACTAGGTGGAGAGGGCCTCCAGTCAAGTACACACAGAAGAAAGCAGAGCAAAGGCACAGGGACATGGGACTCTTAATAATGTCATTTGCATACCTAGATCCAGTCATGCCTGAAGTACAGATATTTCCTGTTAGGGGCTGAGTTGTGTCCTCCTTATCCCACCCAATTCATTTGCTGACGTTCCAACACCCGGTACCTCAGAATGTAACTGTATTTGAAGACAGGGCCTTTAAAAAGGTAATTAAGGTAAAATGAGGTCATATGGATGGGCCCTAACCCATGTGACTGTATTCGGATAGGGCTTTCAATGAGGTGATTAAGTTAAATGGAGGCTGTTAGGTGGGTCCTAATCCAGTATGACTTGCGTGCTTGTAAGAAGAGGGACGGGTGCCTGGGTCTCTCAGTCAGTAAGTGGCAGACTCTCTGTATCGGCTCAGGTCATGATCTCAGGGTTGTGGGATCAACCTCTGCATTGGGTTCTGCACTCAGCAGAGTCTGCTTGTCCTTCTCCCTCAGCTCCTTCCCCAACTCATTCTCTCTTGCTCTAAATAGATAAATAAAATCTTAAAAAAAAAAAAAAGGAGAAGAGGGACAGACTCCAGGGGTGTGTGTGTGTACACAGGGATGATCATGTGAAAAGGTAAGAGGGTAGCCATGTGCAAGCCAAGGCGAGTCTCAGGAGAAACCGATCCTGCTGACACTTGGATCTTGGACTTCCAGCCTCCAGAACTATGAGAAAATAAATCTCTGTTGTTCAAGTCTTAAACTTAACAGATGGTCAATATGTTCCTGTGGCAGATTACATACAGATGGCTGCAAATTTCTGGCACTCCTCCCATGGAGAAATGGAGTCTATTTTCTCTTCCCCTTGAATCTTGGCTAGTCTGTGACTTGCTTTAAGAGAATATGACGGAAGTGACATTCTATCAATTCCAGGCCTAGCCTTAAAAAGGACTGGCAACTCTTGCCTTGGAAGGGACCATGACAGATGGGGCTCTGACACTGCACGGAAAGCGAAAGGGGCCCAGCTGAGCCCAGCTCTGGCTCACAGAAAAAGGCCAGGCATATATGTGAAGGCATCTTGGACCCTCTGGCCCAGCCCAGCCAAACCCAGCCCAGCAGCTAGCTAAATACCACCAAGTGACCTCAGTGGATACCATAGGAAGTCGAAGAATCATTCAGTTGGGCCCTACTCAAATTCCTGATCCATGAAATTGCGTGATATACTAAAATGACCATTGTTTAAAGTCACTAAGTGTAGGGGACTATAATATAGCCACACATAACCATAATTGTTCCCGTTTTCCTTAAGCTTGCTGAATTTAGCTCTTGTCACTCACAACTGGAACAGTCCTAACTAATGTGACTTACCTCCTTTAACCATTATCCCTTATGAATTATTCCCCAAAACTTTTCCACCTATGACAACTTAAATCTCAATACCCTATGCTCTGCCTAGTTCTGTTCTAGTCAGCTTTCTTATGCTCTCATCCAGTCTTAGGTTCCTGTCCTTTGATCTCACAGATGAAAGCTTCAGATCCAAGACACCACATTCTCAAGCACCCATGAAAGCCCTCTTGGTTTCTCTTCCTTATCTCCCTGCTCAGACAGGTACAATGGCTACCCACTCCAAGTGCTCTCTCCTACCAACTTTCACATCTCTCTTGTCTCCTACCCCATCATCCTTCCATGGCATCCTGCCTGCAAAGACCCAAACCTAGATCAATGCCACCATTCACTCTTTCTCTTCCAATGATCACTACTGGGAGGAAACATCACATAACAATGACAGTGGTACCGCTAATAATGAACAATTTCCAGGCACTGTTGGACCTTGCTGCTGGTCACCAGTTATTTTTCTTGTCCTCATGTGTATCCCACTCATTGTCAGTGACCATGCCAATCGCCTCCTCACCATAATCACTCTTGATCCCTTCCCCTCACCTCTGCTCCCACCCACATCATTTTCAGCAGATGGTGTCACCACCCTCCTTCACTGTGAAAAAAAAGCCCATGGGTAGGAGGGCCTCACCCCACCCACCAGAATCATAAATGCTACCTAAAGTGAACAAGAAAAATATAGAACATCCGTCATTGGATTTCGAGAATAATTTTGAGAGTAAGGATAACTGACTGCTTTAGACAGTGCCATTTCAGTGGCGTGGTGCTAGAGAGCAGATTGCTGGGGACTGACGAATGTAAGGGTGATGAGAATCAGGCAGTGGGTGTAAGCTCTTCTCTTAAAAAAAATTGGGTGGTACATAGAGGGAGCTTGTGGGGCTGAGGTAGGAGAGATTTGGGCATGTTTATATCCTTCAGAGAAAGAGTCAGTGAAGAAAGAATGGCTGAAAATTTAGGAGACAGAAGGGATGATTAATGGAGTGTGGAGGAGATGGATTCCCCGGCAAAAGAGGTGAGGCTAACCTTGGACAGGAAGAGAGATGCCTCTTTCTCTGGAAAAGGCAAGGAGTAAATCACCAGTGCCAGTGGCAATAACTGTGTAGATGTTGGGAGTTGGTTTTTTTTTTCCTGTGAAGTAGGTAAAACTTGTTGCTGAGTGAGGGGGAGGAGATAAGAGAATTGGGGAAGGAAAGAAACATCTGAAATACTGACAGGGCATCACCTTGGGGAAGGCTTTCAGGGGTGTGTGGGAGGATTTCTTTCTCTTTTTTTTTTTAGATTTATTTATTTTAGAGAGAGAGTGGGGCAGGAAGGGGCAGAGGGAGAGGGAAAGAAGCAGACTCCCTGCTGAGCAAGTAGCTAATGTGGGGCTTGATCCTTGGATCCTGAGATCATGACCTGAGCTGAATCAAGAGTCAGGCACTTAACCGACGGAACCACCCAGGTGCCCTGTGTGGGAGGATTTCTAGGCAGTATGGATGCTACCATCCCCTGCAAGGACGGAGATTCTGAAGGGTGGGGTCCCCTTAATATCTCCCTTGTATGGACCTCTAACCTAGCATTTGCTTACTTGTCTATATCCCTGGAAAAGGCAGGACACAGGGCAAGAGGAAAAACAGAGAAAAGAAGAAAGTCCGAGAAAGAGTAAATGAGAAGCCCACAGTGAAAGGAAATGGTGGAGGTAACATATGAAATAATGATTGAAAAATTTCCAGGATTGATCAAAGACATGACAGCACAGATGAAAGAGGCCAAAACAGATGTACCTAACAGCAAACAAACAAAGAAAGATATCCACACTTAGTCACATCAGAGTAGAACCATTAACACTAATACTGTCCAAAAGCCCATATGGCTGTGGGGGCCCTGAAGAGGCCCCAGCCCAGTGCCAGGGAAGGTTTCCTGGAACACATGATGGAAAGGCTGTGAGATGAGCCCTTAATGATGAGTAAATGTCAGCCAGGTGAGAGAGGGGAGCAGGGATGGGAGGTGAAGGGCAGAGAAGGGCACTGAGCAGAAGTCACAATACAACTAGAAAAGATGAGCTTGATTTAAAGCCTATGTATCTGTGGAACACTGGCTTCACCAAGTGTAGAATACACATTCTTTTTTTTTTTTTTTTTTTTTTTTTTTTTTTTTTATATTTTTTTTTTTTTTTTTTTTTACAAAGAGAGAGAGGAGGAAGCAGGCTCCCCGCTGAGCAGAGAGACCGATGCGGGCCTCGATCCCAGGACCCTGAGATCATGACCTGAGCCGAAAGCAGAGGCTTTAATCCACTGAGCCACCCAGGCGCCCGAATACACATTCTTTTTAAGCCTGTGTGGAATATTTATAAAAACTACACAAAAATTGTGCCACAAAGAAAATAAAGAATAAAAATAATGCATAGTATTAAATCCACTTATTAGATTTAAGATAGAAATAAAGAAAACAAGGTTATTAGAACACATTGGTATGTCTAAGAAAAACTCTCCTGGGTCAAAAATCAAAATGGAAATTAGAAATATTTTAACCAAGGGAGACTAAAATACTTTATATTAAAGTTTGTGAGATGCAGCTAAAGTCATGCTTAGAGGGAAATTTATAGCCTTAAATTCAAATATTGGGAGAAGAAGAATGGCTATATTAAATGATATAAGAGACCACGTTAAGGGGGCAAAGAAGAACAGACTGAAAGAATGATAATGAAGGAAATAAAGAACATAAATAAATTAGTAGGTGCTGGAAAAGGTTTGATGATGAATTTTAACCTGATACTTACGTGAGGAGGACAAGGAAGAAGAGTGCGGAGACAATGGATCCACACACAATGCCCTGGGTCAGCCCTTTCAGGAACACACTGGAACCTGAACGCTTATCTGGAATCAGAGGAAGTGAGAGTGTTTTTTTCCCCCTAAAGCTGTGAAGTCTGAGCTACCGCTCTTCCCTCTGGCCCTGTGCCCATCCTCATTCTGATCCCCAGGTGTTGTTGTTCTAGCCTGGTCAGTAGACCCCTGTGTACCTACCTGGTAGGAGGAAGACGCGTGAAGCATGGATTCCATATTGGTTCTTCCCCTCACAGCGGAGATTCATGAGTATGTCTGGCTCCCCGGTGAGGCTAATGGTGCTGTTGTTCCAGGCGCCCATTGCAGTGGAAGTCACCTGGAGGACGTTATCTGTGTTGTTCACACTCACAGGGACACCTTCCAATAACCACTGCACAGAGGGTGTGGGGAGCCCGTGGAAGGAACAGCTGCACTGCAGAGTCTTCTCCAAGGAACAAGAGGAATTGAGCAGCCTTGTGGGTGCTGTGGGGAGAGAGGGTCCGCAGTCAGCAAGGCATCCTGACTTCCTTTCTCCACTTTCTCCAGGACCCAGCCTTTTCCTGATTTCTGATGCCCAAGGAGCTTCGGAAAGACTTTCTAGAAGCCCAGAGAAGCCAGGCTTCTCGACCAGTTTCCCTTCATCCTCTTCCTTATCTGTGTCTGACTCTGGCTCAGCTTTTACCTCTGGTCTTTCAGCCGCAGACGCCTGGTAAAGATGTGACAGCTTCCCAGACTCCTCCCACCCAACCCCACCCTGGGCCCACCACTTCTCCTGGACTCTGGGTCTTCCTTTGCCCATCAGCACTCACAGACCACTTGGAACGTGACCACGGCACTTCCAGAGAACATAGCTGGGGAGAAATTCAAATGACATCTGAGGGTGGTGTTATAATCCTGAGGCTTCAGGGTGAAGTGCAGCGGTAGGGGGAGGAGTTGCTGGAGCCATCTGTGTTGGAGAATATGGTGGGCCAATTCCAGGAAAGGAAAGGGGCTTTGCTTTCTTTTCAGGTGCCTTTGATGGTACAAGCCACAAGAATCTCTAGGATTTGGAGATCGTGGGTTTTTGGGTCTGCTCTGAAGGAAAAGTCAGATTAGACTGAAACGAGGGACCTTCATGGATACTTCAATGATGTACTTTGTTTCCAGGTTACAAAGTGCTTTCTTAGCCATAAGTTCACTTGGTATCCCTCCCCCACTCTGATAACCTCATGGAACCTGAGACTGTTACAGTTGGATAGATTTTCACAAGTATATATCCCTTCTCTGGATCATCTAGGTGAACAAACTGAGGAGACTTCCTTAAGGAGGCAGAGCTTGAACCTGAACCCTGGACTCTCAAGACTGAGGGTGAGAGAATTTTCTGAGATCTACACTGCCTGTGATTCCTTACCTGTCCCCAGCCCAGACCTCCCAGGGTCAGCTCCTACACTGCATCTTCCCTCCCAATCCCACTCTCCCCTCAGGCTCTGCCCCTTTCCAGAAGATCTGCGATCACTTCCCTGCCTCTACCTCTTACTTGCTGGATGCTGTGAGGCAAGTCACTTTCCCCTTTCTTTGCATTTCTATTTGGAAAAATAAAGTTATCAACGGTACCATATCATTGTATTATTGCTGTAAAAATGAAATACCTAGGATTTTATAAAGCTCTATGAAGTAAAAACCACACAATTACCAGAACATCTTCTTGGAGTTCCTCCTTTACAAACCACCCGTTGAATGAGACTGAATGTCATCTGATATGGAGAATTCGATATCCTCCTATATAGGAAGGACTCTTGTGTTCTAGATCTGCACAGAATAAGTATGTCATGGTGTCTCTTTTAAGTACATGTGGATCAGCAAGGTACAGTTTTGTTCTTTAAGATTTCAAATCGTGTGGAATCTGCCCATGGTGTTATTATCGATGATAACACTGGGTTGATTTATAGCTACATGGGAGCTGATATTTTTTATTGAGCCAGTAGGCCATGGGTACAGAATTGCTTAGGGATTCCTTGGGAAGTTCAAATATTCAAAGTATTATACATCTTTTACTGGTATCTTCTTGAGTTCCACCAAAACATGAGAAAGTAACCCTGTTGGGAGGGATTCAAGTTGAAAAACTGAGTTACCTAGTGTCCTCTAGTATCCCACTTGTGCACTAAAGAATTAATCTTACCCTAGAAAGATCTGACCACTTCCTAGCTCTAGGGAGGTCACCTCTAAGCTCTTGGAATGTCCTCCTGATAAGAGTGTCTATTTACCTAGGGCCATGGGTCACGCCAGGTAGTCTATTTGAGCAAAGTGATTTACGGTGGGGGCCTTGGGCCACATGTGGTATTAGCTTGACCTCTGGAGGACCTGTAGACTAAGGTCAGCTATGCCCATGGGACCAGGCGCCCAACAAAACCCTGGACACTAAAGGTGAGTGAGTTTCCCTGCTTGGCAACACTGGGCATATTGCCAAACATTATAGCTAGGAGAAGTAAATACTTCTCTGTGCACAACTCTCCTGGGAGAAGATGACTGAAAGCTCATGCTTAGTCTCTCCTAAATCCTGACCCACATGCCTCTTCCCTCTGCTGATTTTAATCTCCATTGTTTGCTATAATAAACTGTAACCTAAAATATAACAGTTCTGCTGAGTTCTGTGAACCTTTTTTGGGAATCGTTGAACCCGAGGGTGGTCTTGTGGACTCCTAAGTGCACCACCCCAATTTAGCCTGCTGGGGTTTTTTTGTAGTTCTTATTGTTGGTAGAATTGTATCTTGTGAAGTTGGCCATGTGGTTCCATTTCTAAATCTCAGTTTCTCAACAGGAAAATGGGCGCAATACACCCAGTGCTGCAATGTAGTGAGAATTAAGAGATATTAATTACAGATGCGCATAGTGCCCTATAATAAGTGTAGATTGTAACTTAGCTGTTGGCTCTCACTGAACCAGTATTCTTTTCCCTGCTTTCTTCATTTCCCAGGTGACAGCTCTCTTGTGTACAAAACGGAGGGGGGCTGAACTTCATGGTTCCCGAGGCTACTTCTAGTAATGCCATCCTAAAATTATGGTTGTAATACTGACCTGTATAAGTGTTTATAGATTTTCCAACACCTTCATAGAAATCAGGTTAAGCCATCCTGTTAATGTTTTTATAGTACCTTAGACATGTGGGAAACTGGGGCTCAGAGAGGTTAAGGGCCTGCTTCGGGTTACAGAGAAAGGAGTAAGAGCATCAGGCCCAGAACCTAGCTTTCCACGTGTTAAGTCCAGTATTCCAAAACCTCACCACCAGGAGTCTCAATACTCTTGGTTCTGGAACACCATGCTAATTCTCTCCTCTGAGACATGACTTAGTAACACCCTCCATACAGATGATGGTGTTGAGAAAGCAGATGTGTATACGTTTATCACTGAAGTTCTAGAGTGGCATGGGCATGGCATTAAAATGGAATTAGGAGTCAGAGGAATTGGGCACTCCAATAGCGAAATTTCTAATGACTTGTGGCGAGTTGCTGAATCTCCCAAGGCCTGTTTCCTCATCTGTGAAATGAGGACAATAATTCCTCGGGGGTTGTTGGGTAGATGGGTTGTCACTGTGGGTCACAGAATATGCACATGGGAGACGTCTATTACTTATTATTTATCAAGTACTTAATTTTCTATGTCTTCACCTCTTCACCTTACTTCAGCCCTGCCTGCCTTCCACTCCCCACCCATACCCACCTCACCCCTCCTCTTTTTTCACTTCCTCAGACACCTCCCACCCTGCTTCCCATTCCACTTACCAAACCATAACAGCAGCAATGACATCAGCACCAACAAGACCTCAGGGACAAGAGCGGGACAGGACCAAGTCTGCTGCTAACTCTGGCCGCATCCAGACATTGTGGAGGGGAGGGTTTGGAATGGGTGAGGATGGAGTCAGAGTAAGAGGCATGAGGTAGTGGTAGAGGTAGAGGTAAATTCATAACCTACTAGAGGCCTTTTTTCTCTTCAGTTACTCTGAAATTCTGTTCACCTTGAGAATTAGGGGCTTCATGGGAACAGATGTTAAGGATCTTCAAGGATAGAGCAGGGTCTCTGAGACTCTCTCTGAAGCCCCAATGCCATGTCTTTCTTCTCCAGTCTTCACCCCCAGGTCCTTCCCTCTCTGAACGACCTCAACTGCCAGACTGAGAAGCTTGGCCTCTCTCCCAAGTCAATGGGGGAAGTAATAAAAATCACTTTCAAAGGTTTTGAACCATAGAGAACATGTTTGGGTGTCATAAAGATCACTATGGATCTGCATCAAGGAGAAAGAAATAGTTCAAGAGGAAGAAAGAGTGGCCATGTGGGTGGAGAGGACAGGATATATTTAAGGAGTAATTAACAATAAAAGATATTTCTAGGTCTACAGGATAAATTCCAAACTCATTTGCCTTGTTTTTGAGGCTGTTCACGATTTTGTTCCACACTTGCCCTATCTCCACTGCTTCCTTCCCTAGCCTCTGCTACTCTTTGCCTGCCAAAGAGAAAAGTACCTTTCCACATACAGTCC
Source organism: Ailurus styani (assembly GCA_002007465.1). Classification (NCBI taxonomy): domain Eukaryota; kingdom Metazoa; phylum Chordata; class Mammalia; order Carnivora; family Ailuridae; genus Ailurus; species Ailurus styani. Next base: position 950,762 of record LNAC01000292.1, read on the forward strand.
ATTCATTCCTGTATCTGTCTGTTTACTCAGGCCTCCCTTCTTTTCACGACATCCTTCTGCAGCTCTTCCCTGTGCTCACATTCAAATCCTAGCTCTCTTTCTAAGTCCAGGTCAAATGTGACTTCCTTCAGGTAGCCTTCCATGATCTCCACAACCAGAAGGAAGCCTCCATTCCTAGACTCACTTCAACACTCCTATCTGTTCATCTCTTTTAGGGCAATGTCTCAGACAACTCTGAGAGTTGCCTACCTGATAACAACCCGCCTATGTATCCTTATAATTTCAAATTTGTTCAGGTGATCAACTTCCAGTTAAAAACAAAAACAAAACAAAACAAAAAAACAACCTTTATTTCTCTGCCTCCTCTACCTCCAGGAAAGTCTCTATGACTTAGTTGTGGCTGATAAGCCAAGTACAAGAAAAATGTCTTGTGCAAATAAAAGCCAATTCAGCCTTTACCCTACTTTCTTTACCATTACAACAGTTCTGACACTCTGTTTTTTGCATATAATACTAGCTAATAGAATTCCAGACCGTGGTTTTGAAAAAATAAGTTTTCATAATAAAAGGAAACAAGTCTTAGAAAGAATTGAAAAAGATGTTCACTTCCCCTGAAGCTATAAATCAAAAGATATTGTTCCGTGTTATAAAAGGGCTCAAGGAATCTGATTTGATATTGTACAAAACTGAGAATGTTTATAAGAATATAATTTATGTTCTTTGCAATATACAGTTTTGTATGAATATTCATGACTGTTACTGACTTGTTTTGTTCTCTGTTGATACAAATCCGCCCTTGGAAGAACAATTTAAATAAAATGGTCTTATGAGACTCTAAAGACATTAGAAATTATTCCATGTTTTATGAAAATGATATCCAAATAAAATGGAATTCTGACCAGTTGTCTTATTTAATAATTTCTTGCTCTGGTAACAATAATATTGTAACTGACATCTCTGTTTTCTTAAATTGTACACCTATCTGTAGGACTGTACTCTTCTCCCACATGTGCAACGCAAATAAAAACCTTGGACTCTGCTAGATTTCTCGTTAAGCAAATATTTTGAGAGACTTGTCTACTCAGAATACCAACCATGAGGCTACCTGCCAAAGACTTTGGGGATTTCTGCTTTTTTTTTTTTTTAAAGATTTTATTTATTTATTTCACAGAGGGAGAGAGATCACAAGGAGGCAGAGAGGCAGACAGAGAGAGGGGGAAGCAGGCTCCCTGCTGAGCAGAGAGCCCGATGCGGGCCTCGATCCCAGGACCCTGAGATCATGACCTGAGCCGAAAGCAGAGGCTTTAACCTACTGAGCCACCCAGGCGCCCTCTGCTTTTCTGATATTAGCATCAATTTCTTTTTGTTGCTTTCTTCTTGTTCAAAACCCGTCCCTTCTTGCCCCTCCTCCTTTTTCCCTGGAATATGGATGTGATGCTGGAGGTGGAGCAGCCATTTGGCAACCATGAGATAACCATAAAGATCAAAGCCAGACTAAGGATGTCGTGAACAACAGTATAGGGGTTCTGGTTCCCTGATAGCCTTGTGGAGCTGCTACATTCACCTCGTACAGGCTACTAACATGCTTCCTCTTCATTTGGCTGTTGCTCTAGTTGGGAGATTGATCAAATATCCTACAGGGTAACTATCCTGGAGTGAGGTTCTTGAGGAAAGATCCTACATCAAATAGATCTTTGTGTCCTCCACGGTCTTAAAAAGGTTCTTGTCTGGGGCACCTGGGTGGCTCAGTTGGTTGAGCGGCTGCCTTCGGCTCAGGTCATGATTCCAGAGTCCTGGGATCGAGCCCCGCATCAGGCTCCCTGCTCGGCAGAGAGCCTGCTTCTCTCTCTCCCTCTGCCTGCCACTCTGCTTACTTCTACTCTCTACCTCTCTGTCAAATAAATAAAATCTTTAAAAAAAGTTCTTGTCTGATACTCACTGAAAAAAATGTATAAGCACAAGTCTTGATGATTTTCCAACTATTAGTTTCCAGTTTAATTCCACTGTGGTCAGAAAACACACTTTATATGATTCCAATTCATTTACATTTGTTGAGACTTGTTTTATAGCTCAGAATATGGTCTAAGAGTTCCAGGAGCTGTTGAGTACAATGTGTATTCTATATTGTTGGATGGGATATTCTATAAATGTCACTTAAGTCAATATGATTGATGGTATTTTTAAAAAGATTTTATTTATTTATTTTACAGAGAGAGTGCTCACAAGTACAGGGAGCAGCAGGCAGAGGGAGAAGGAGAAGTAGCTTCCTTGCTGAGCAAGGAGCCCAACCTGGGGCTGGAGCTCAGGACCCTGGGATCACGACCTGAGCTGAAGGCAGATGCTTAACCAACTGAGCCACCCAGCCACCCCAGTTGATGGTATTCTATATCCATACCATTTTTCCCCCTTCTGCTTGCTCAGTTACTGAGAAGGGAGAGTTGATTAACCTAGTTCTCCTTTCAGTTAGGTTAGGTCTTTTTTTTATTTTTGAAATTAAAAATTTTAATAAGAAATTAATTCTCAGAATCTAATTGAATACAGTGACTTATTTACAACCTCAAATCAAAGATTAAGGAGAACTCTGGGGTGATTCCAGGTAGGACTTTGCCAGTAACTCACTGGAAACTGTAGACAAGTGCTGTTCCCTCTCTGGTTTCCCCCCATTTTCCCATCTGTAAAATGAGCAGGTGTTATTGCCTGGTGTGGAATGGTCCTTCCGACTTCAAAATTCTGATTTCTTCCAAGGCTCCTTCCCTTCTCCAGGGCTTTGGTGCAGCCATGGGTTGTCTCCACAAGAAACCTCTTTCCTCTTCCCACTAAACAATCCTTTCCCTTTCCAGACTTACCCCTCGTCTTGGGTGCCCACAGCTCCAGCCCGGACCGTCCTCAGCACGTCTCCACTCTATTTCCTTGACGGCTCAAAGTCCTCCTTGAGTTTGGTTAAGTGCACCATGTGGACTTAGCCAAACTCATCGACTGGCTGACTTACGACTTACAGGAACTTACTTTCCAGAGGGATGAATTGACTGGCTGATTTAGTGCCTTCTGACGAGCCAGATCAACTGACATGTAATAAGCATGTGTACAACTACTGAGTGACTCACTGGGAAGGGACTAAGGTAGAGGAAAGCCAACTGATTGGCTCATTCATAACCAGTTCACCAGGTAGTTTGAGAGTTCCCAGCCTCACCAACGTCCCAAGGGCCTGAGGTCACGTGGGGATGCAGCTCCCCGAAGCCCCGCCCCTCAGGCATACCGGTGAGCACGTGTGAATCACGTGAGCCAATCAGGGCCTGAGGATGCTCGTGGGGGCTGCTGAGACAGGGAGAGACCGCGAAGTCGAACGGTTGGTCCCCTGCGCTTGAGGCAGTCTGGAGCAACCCGTGCTTGGTTTATCTTGAGCCGGAAGTTCTAGACCCCTACTGGCCCTGGAGACGCGGGCCAATCTGTAAGGGACACTCCCTCAAGCCAGTAAGGGTGGGCAAGCAGGTGATGGGATGGATGGAAAGCCATCGACCAAGGAACAAAGTGCCAAGTGCTTGACCCTCAGGGCCCATCCGAAGGCATCTTGGTACCCCTTTCCCTTCCTGCAAGCAGGGTCTCCTTCACGAACGAACCGAGACACGTGAGGAAGACCCAGTTCTCCTTTCTCTGTTAAAACCCGGCCCCGACCTATTCCCAACCCAGTTTCCATCCTCGCTCCCATCTCTCTTGTAGATGGCATTCTCCACTCCTTGGGAGCCGCTTTCCGAAATTACAAAGCACACAAAGAAATAACCCTCCCTCCGCGAGGATAAAACTTAAACTTCTCACCAGAGCCTTTGAAGCCCAGAAAGGTCTGGCACTTCAGTATCTCACCCTTCCATCTGAGCTCCAGTGCATAGACACTCCCCCTCTGGGCTCTTGGACTCACTAAACTTCTCCCATCCCAGAGCCTACAATCTGTGTTCTGCTGACCAGCCCCTACTCATCCTTTCGGTCTCAGCACAAATGTCACTTTCTCAGAGAGGCCTTCTCTGATTCACTAATCCAAACGAGGTCCCTCCCTTGTTCCCTTATACTTTCTCATAGTGTTAGGTCCTTTTTCTTCCTAGCACTTGTCAACACTTTAAGGTGCAATTTTGCATCTACTTCTTCATTGTGAACTTGTGTAGACCATGAGCTTCATGGAGGCAGGGCCAGTGTCTGGCTTGTTCACCTCATTATCCGGCACAAAGTGGATATGCTCTTGTTTCTGTGTAATGTGTGAAGCGCATACCAAAGGGTGTCCATACATGTGGGGGACTTACATAAACATCTAGTCTTGAGTACAGGATGACCATCACATTAGTGCTGGATGGAGAGCCACTGGATTTATGCACAAATAATGCCCCAGGGAAGAGGTGACCCTTTTTGCAACCTCTAAAACTTGCCAGCATCTGGCTCCAGAAGGGAGTGTCATCCATTCTGAGGGGAACAGTACACAGGTACGGCCCATTTTCATGCCATATTCCTGTTTCGTTTTATTTTATTTTTCCTTCCCTTTCCCTATGCTCATTTGCTTTGTTTCTTAAATTCCACATATGAATGAAATCATGTGATATTTGTCTTTCTCTGACTAACTTATTTCACTTAGCATAATACCCTCTAGTTCCATCCACATCATTGCAAATCTGGCCACTACTTTTTTGGTTCAAACCTCACAATGGCTTCTAATCCACCCATCCATCCATTCATCCATTCACTCAATTATTCAACAAACAGTTTTTGAAAGTCTATTATATTTTAGGATCCATTCTAGGTCCTGGTAGTACAAGCAGCAAACAAGACAAGATCCCTGTTCTTGTGGAACTTACATTCTAAGGGAGTCAGGACTAAGATCCTAACAGACAAAAAGCTCCAGTGCCTTATCTTGGCCTCAGGAGTTCAGCCTTCCTTCTAAGCTCCAGTGCATAGACCACCTCTAGGCTCTTGGACTCGCTTTGTGTCTTTTCTCCACCTCCACCTCTGGACACCACCTTTCACTCACTCTCCACCCATGTATGTCTCAGGGCAGTGGTCAAAGGTCTTATCCAAAGACATATAGCCACTAGGCACTGAAGTTAGTATTCAATCCATGTATGATGGCTCTAAAGCCTGGTGCTCTTGTATGTGTATTCCAGGTTCTGGGCGTACAGTAGGGGCTCAAAAGCTACTTTTTGGTGGACTATAGTCTCACATTTATTTTCCCTTTCTCTGACACCATCCCAGGCTAGGGCATATTTCTTCTAGTTAACCCAAACTGCAGATCATAGAGTTTGCTTTCAAACATTCTAAGACCAGGTCCTAGAGTAACCTTATTCAATGGAGAACCAGTGTGAGGGACAGGTGGGGCTTGAGGGGTCTTTGGGAGCTGAGGAGACTCCAGGGACTTTGGGGTTGTCATAGACTCCAGGGTTTCTGGGTTTGCTGAGGATTCTGTAGACTGATAATTCCACAGACAGTGGAGACTCCAGGTAGTACGCATGTAGTCTCCACAGGTGTCATCAGTTCCAGTTTATTTTGCTTTTTCTGGAAGTTTAGGATAAGGGATACTACAGAGAAGGGCAAAGAAAGAAGGATGTTGGAACAGGTCTAGAGGTGAGGTATTCCAATCTTTAAAAAAGGAAAGAATCCTGTCATTCTCTTTGAGCACAGAATTACAGTAATGTGGAGCACGCACTGGGTTTACCTTTTCTCAGAATCTGATGACTGGAGTCTGCAACCCTGTCTTGTCCTGCTGGTCCTCCATGGGAAATGCCAGCACCAGGAGCCCGCCCAGTGTTCCCCAGACTCCTCTGGGAGGTTCTGCCTGACTTCCCCAGGTAGGGTTAGTCCCTCCCTCCTCTGGGCAACCATAACCCTCATCTCAGCCCTATTACTGTAAGGCTGCCTTCCTATTATCCTGATTGCTCTCTGAGGGCAGGGCCTGGGTCTCACCCATTTCTGAGACCCCAGCATTGCCCAACATGGAGGTTAGGAGATACTGCAGGACATTCTGGTGGAATTTAAGATGCATGGTTTATCCATAAAGGAACACCAGTTCCTAGTGCAGAGTGTAAGGAGGGCAGCAGGGCATTTCTGATCCCAGAGAATTATAAATGGTAAATAACAGTGAGGCTTGTCTCTTCCAAGCCCTGCTGAGGATATGGGGTCCAAGGTAAATGAAGGAGTACCGTGGCTTTGGGTTGGTCTCCAAGCACTTCAGGCTAACTTGGGTCTGTGGCATCTATAGACTGTGTTAACCACAGCCTGCCAAACACTCCAGGAGGAGACCCAAACACTCAAAACACTTTTAAGACCAAAGCCTTTGGTTTCTACTCTGATGCCACAACCACTGTTAGAGGCTCTTTTGACCCCCTTCTCAATATGGATTCAGTGTGAAGGGGTGTGTGTGTGTGTGTGTGTGTGTGTGTGTGTGTGCTGCTGATTCTAATTAGTCTTTATTTCTCTTAATTTTCATCCTTCTTCCTTTCGTCATCTATAAGACGATCTGCCAGCACATTCTGGTATTCTAGATGCCCTATAGGGTTGAGGATGATAATCCCTTTAAACACGGCATGTGCCTCTCTTTATGAGTCTTATCGCCATTATTCTGGTAGACTAGAGTCCAGACACAACGGATACCCACCAATATCCGGTTCTCTGAAGATGGGCTGATTGTGGATTTTCCTGGCTCTTTCGGCTTCAGAGGCATTTTAGCTTCTTGACTTGCTCTGACTGTAGGGTTGTTTTCCACTTTGACCACTGAAACTTTCTTTGCCAGCTTCGTTCTGATATATTTCATTCTAAGGAAATGGCCCCCTGATCAGTTCTGGCTCTCTATCCCCCAGTGGGCTCTAGTCTTGACCAGAAGTTCTGGTTTAGAGCCTCAGTGACACCATTGGCTTGCTGTGTTATTGAGAGCAAGCCACACAGTCTCTCTGGGAATTGGTTTCATCCCCTGTAAGATGGGAGACCTTGTTCATCAGGCTGTGGGTCTCAGATGAGGTCAGCTATGAAAGGGCTTTGCAAACTGTAAAGGACTGTTTTTGGTCTTTAAGTCCAGCCGATTACACTTTAAAAATAGCTCCCCAGTTTGCCCTGCTGGCTTACGCCTCTTCCTTCTCACCCCTTATAGTCAGTCAGTCCCAAGTCCCATCTCTTTGACTGCTCGTCATCACTTGCCTGGCTCAAACTGGCTCTTTACTGTGTAGTCTGTGGCAACAACTTCCTGCCTGGCTTCATGCCTCAGGGCCCCTGCTATTCGGTCTCTGCACAGACACCTTGTCCTAGGAGCTTTCCTTCCCACTTTAGCACTGTTCCATGACTCTCAAGTAAGGATCGAGTCCAAGAGACTTGGACTGGCAAGAGGCCCCCCTGCCAAACTCTCTGGCCTGACCTCTGGCAACTCTGCCCCTCTCACTCTGGGCTTCTAGCCAACTTTCAAGAGTCTTTATGAACTAACACCAAGAAGCCTTTTCAACTTCATTTTTAGCCATTTCCTCTCACTCTCAATGCACCTGACATTGCACAAAGACGCTGGCAATTCCTCAAATGTGTCTCTGGGGTACACATATACTACTTTCCACCAAATAAATGAGTACTCAGCCCCCCAGGCCCACTTCAGACAACACCCCGGGGATTCCACTGCCTTCTCTAGGGCTGCCACTTCCTGCTTTACTTTTTCCTTTATGAAATTCTCTGAAAACCTCTGTTTTTTGGACCCGTATGTAGCTCCGTATGTAGCTCAGCATTGTCCTGATGGTCCTGGACTGTGGTGACCATGTTTGTTGCCTTCTTCCCTTGCCAGACTCTTAAGCTCCTTGGGGGCAAGGGTCCTGTCTTTTCCTTTCCATGCCAGCCTTTCAGGGCCTGCCAGGTAGAATTTTGTCCCTGGTACTCACATGAGTGGGGCAAAGCAGAAGAACATCAGTGCAGCTGCAATGGCTCCGTAGACAACGCCCTGGATCAGCCCATTAATGAAAGTCTTGCTGGACAAAGAACTCTTTCCTGGAAAAGGAGAGCATGTGAGAAAGGCTTCTCTCCTGAGGCCTTGGAATTGGAGCCAAAGTTCTGCTCCCTCCCCATTCCACTCTTCCTCACACAGTCACTGGACCCCTTCTACCCTCACTTGGTATCAGTAGGATGCTCAAAGCGTGGGTTCCATTTTGGTTCCTCCCCTTACAGAGAAGTTTCGTGCTCACTTTTGGCTGCTCCTTCAAGCTGATGGTGCTGTTGGCCCAGGGGGCAATTACGGTGGAAGTTACCTGGAGGATGCCATCTGTGTCGTTCACACCCACAAGAGTACCTCCCATCCACCACTGCATGGAGGGTGTGGGGACCCCATGGAAGGAACAGCTGCACTGCAGAGTCTTCTCCACAGAACAAGAGGAATAGAGTAGCCTGGCAGGGGCTGTGGGGAGGGAGGGTCAGCAGTCAGCAAGGCATCCTGACTCCCTTTCTCCACTTTCTCCAGGACCCAGCCTTTTCCTTATTCATGATTCTCAAGGAGCTTCAGAAAGACCTTCCGGAAGCCCAGAGGAGCCGGACTTCACAGACCAGCTCCCCTTCATCTTCTCTCCCCACCTGGCCTGAAAGTGAACATGGGACCTGACGAGTGGCAAGGGAACTTTCTGAGGATCTACACTGCTTCTGACCCTTTACCTGTCCCCCGCCTATGGGGGCTAGACTTCCCCGCCTCAGCTCCTACTTCCCTCTTGCTCCCATCCCTCAGGCTTTGCTCCTTCCTAGCTCCACCTGTGATCAATTTCTCCCTCTGTCCCTTACTGTCTAGATGCTGGTGGCCAAGTCACTTCCCCTGTCTTTGTTCTTTCCCCGTTTGGAAAATAGGGGTATTCGCTGAACCTGTATCCTATTATCATGGACATAAGAATGAAAGCCCTAAGGTTGGCAGTGTTCCTAGCTGAAAATATGGTAAAGTGTAATCCATTCAATAAACAGAACACCTTTCTAGACTTCTTTCTTCCCAGTCCCAGGTTGCCTTTGATTGAGCATTCGTCCTAAGCAGAGATTGCTTTGGCATTTTCTGGGTAAGAACATTTGAGACTGTCTCACTCTACATAGAATAGGTAGGATATATTGTCCACTTGGTGACTTTTGTCAGTTAATAAGGAACGGTCACACTCTACAAGGTGTCCGAGGAATCAGTTCTTAGTGTTTCCACATGCTTTTCCCCTGGAGTTGTTTGAGGTTACTGGAAGAAAGGGTTAATTTTCTCTTAAACAGTAGCCCTCGATTTGAATTTCTCATCTGGGTCACTTTGGGGGATGAGGAATTTGCAGGGACTCTCTCCCACTGCTCTCCTCTGGATTATTTACCTTTACCATCTGGGAAAGCATCCTTGTGGACAGTGGTTGACAGACATGGGCAACCTGGATAACCCTGGGCCTTCCAGCTCCTAATGCTCTCATACCTCCAACCACCCCGGCTGGATGCCCGCCCTCAGCCCCGACTCCGCTCCCTGGCGCAATCTGCTGTCCGCCCCAGCCACTCCCAGCCCCGCCGGGGCCCGGCGCGCAGGTGTCTAGTCCCTGTTGGTTAGTCGGTACCCTGCACCCTGACGTCCTCTCTTCTCATGCCTCCGCAGCCCAGCCCGCCCCAGTCCTGGACCCTCGGGCACCTCCAGAACCCTCTCTCACCCCGCTCACCCGGCTGTGGCAGCAGTTCTGCCATCTGCAGCAGCGGTGGTGCTCAGGAAGAGGACGGGCTAGAGCCTTCGCCCCAGCCGGCTCTCACACCACAGCCGTGCGGTTCAGAAGGCCAGATGATGAGTCACTGAAAGGGGATGTGGGGATGGGAGAGCAGACAGAATTCTTAGCAAGCCACGGGCTTCCGTCTCTGGTCATCCCGGAGGCCTGTTCCTCCTCAGCAGCAGGAATCACGCGGGATGAGACATTCAGGAGCGTCCGGGGACAGGCAGCACCCCCGCGAACCCTGTGAGGCCCCAGTGCCACGTGTCCTTCTCTTCCCTCTGGTCTTTCCCGCCTAGTCCCAGCCCACTTGGGAGAAGCTCAGCTACAGGGTCTTTGGGTTCCGTCTTAAAGCTGATAGGGATTCACGGAAGGGCTGCGTACCTCAGAGGGACAGGGCCAGTCTGGGTGTTTGCAGAACCCGCTGCGGACACAGGAGAAATGGCCTAGACTGGAGCGACTCAGGCCAGGTGGGCAGGGAGGAGCCTGGAATGCTGCTTCGGAAAGAACGACGTGCTGGTGTTAGTGTGCGGGTCGTGAGGGATGGAGAGGATGGGACACCTTAACAGATCCTCTGGGAAAACAAAAATGAGCAGGAATTCCTACTGCTGATAAGAAAAGGAAACCAAACTTCTTTGGTTTGCAAATGAGGTTCTCCACAATTTTGCCTCACCTTTGCTATCTGTCTCCCTGTGCCTTTCCCAACATTTTCCAGGCCAAAGGGAAAATGCTGCCTTCTCCAATGTTCGCCCCAATCATCCTTCTCTTGTCACTCAGGGATTTCTCCCTTCCACAGCTTTTCCTCTTGTGACTCCGCTCCATCCACATTCACATCCTACTTCAACTGCACAGCGAAGTTCAGCGCCACCTCCCGCCTGCAGCCTTGCCTGATCTCCCCATCCAGTCAGAAGTGGGTAAATCTCTCCCCTTCCAGAATTACCGAGTTGTTCCATTTGTTGTTTTTTGAGGGAAGAATCAGTTTTCTCCTCCTACTAGTTATTTGTTTTTGTGCAGCCAGACAACATCTACCTACTCTGCTCTCCGTTCCTAACAAATCCAGCTTTGTTTAGGGGTGCAATGTTGAAAGATAAAGCACCACTTTGTCTAGACGCCTTTATAATTAACGTGAGGCACGTGACATTGTTTTAGTGGACGTGAGATGGGGATTCCTGCGAAAGTTTTCCTTTCCTGATATCCTCATTTCCTTCTTCCTTGTCACTTTCTTCTCCTTCCTCCCCAAAATAGAGATATGATACTAGAGGCGGAGCAGCCGTTTGGCAGCCATGAGGTAGCCATGAGGATGAACGCCACTCGTGAGGGACATTCTTGCAGAACAGTTTGAGGAGCCTGGTCCCTGAAGGCCGCGTGGAACTGATACGCTAGCTCCGCACAGCCCATCTCTGTCCATCTCCTTCCACGAGGAAGACAAACGCCCGTTTGGTGAGGTCACTCTCGTTGGGAAACTAATGATATGTCTTAGAAGAGAATCTACCTGAGACTGAACTCTTTAAGGGAAGGCCCTCCATCAGTCAGACCTCTGTGACCTCAGAAGAGCTTAGAAAATGACCTTCGATAGTCACCGACAAAATGTTCAAATGTCAGTCTCATTTTTCATGAGACTGTCCTCCCCCTCACTTTTTTGGGCAAAGCATTGATTTCAGAGCAAGAGCCCAGGATTTGAACACTGATTATGTAAGCTATGTCACCGATTCCCCGGAGGACCACAGACGAATCCGCTCCCTCTCTGGGCCCCGAGTCCTTCATTTCTGCATCAATTCCTGGAAAAGGCAGGAGGAGGGGATGTGTCCCCAGCCTATAAGACCTTGGGGCAGACACTGCTGGCTTCTGACCCAACAGGTATCCCAGCACCATTATCCCTGCTGCCTCCACTAGAGACTGAAGATAATAAATATTAATGTTCCCAGGTTCCCGTGCATGTACATCCTGGTGGTCAGGTGACACGGTTCTGGTCGAAGAAAAAAACCTTCCCAACCATATTGATATTTTACTGTTCAGAAAGGTCACTTAAGCCTAGAAGGGAAAAAGAAAGCAAAACCCTAAAATTGAACACAAACAAGATCTAGTAAACAAATGAAAGCAATGATAACAGAAAAATTCTGGGAAAATATCTATTTCAAGTAAACTTTGAACACAGGGCTCTGGCTGTATGGTCTTAAGGGACACAAAGAATGCCATCGGTGTTGGTATTGTCGTTTTGAAACTATTTATGTTTTAAAGATTTTCACAGTACTGAAAAAGAGGACAATATAAAATACAATAATTTAAGAGAAGAAAGTAAAGTTTAACTTTAATTGGCAATACTGGTATGAACTCTTGGTTTAAAGAAACAAATTCTACTTCCACATTCTGTTCATTGAAAGAGCCTAGGAGCAATGACATATCCATAGTGAGAAACATGCCTATGCCTATATCTGGTTTCTGAATAATATCCACCAGTGTGCTGCAACCTGCATGAACCAACTTGAAAAAAAAGATGATTATTAAATTTTTAAGACTACTGCAAGCTGGTGGTCAAAACACAGTCATTATTATGATTTAAATTAGATAAACTCACAAATCATATTAAAAACAAAGGCAATGATCACCTGAAACTTCCTGATTTTTCTAGTGCCTCTCACTGTTACCTGTGTTCTTGAGGTCATTTACATCTGTTATATCCGTATGATGGAAATACTACACAATGGTGTGTTATTGGATCTCTTCCTAACTCCCATTATGAGTTGGTAGCTTGAAACTGTCTATGGTGAGAGTGTCTACCCAGAGGAAGTTGGCAATGCTACAATTCAGGGCTTCTTTTTCCCTTTGGAGATCTGGTTATTAAATATTTACTAGCATACCATGGCTAATATTTCCCACTCAAAGGAAACCATTCATCTTGCAACAGCCTTCCATAAGCCAAACAGCTCTTTGTTAGTCATTAGAGAGCTATTCACTGCTACCACCCAAGTGGCAATAGGATCTGGCAGCTCCCTGGGTGGTTAAAAAAAGAGTGGGGGGCGGGGGAGACCACATGGTCGTGAATGGGTTGAGCACCTCCTCATATTCCCTGTACCATGTTCCTCTGTAAACCATTTCCATTTTATTACTGAACTCTTCCGGGCATGGCCTTCCTAATTAGCATGTTTATCCAACATTACCAGAGATAGTTATGAGTAGTTTAGGTTTCAGGATTATTTTACTTCCTTTAGTCCTATGGCCAGTTTCAATCAAAGCCCAAGAGCGGCTGGTTCTCTCTCAAATGGAAATTTTCTAATTAAAAAATCCCAGTAGTCGCCACTGGGTGGTGCTCAATGGCTTTTGTCAACAACTGCGGTCTGCATGAGGACTCCAAAGCAAGACTTCATTCTAGTGATTTTATGGTTTGGGGTTAGCCGTATTCCCAAATGTTGAACATGTGTCATCCAAAATCCAAATAAACCAATCAAACACTAGGCTTCTGGCATGTTTTTTTTCCACCAGATATCTTATATTTTTTAAATTCATAACCTGTGTGAGCTTGGACAAGTTTATTAGTTCCCATTTAGCATGTCCAGTCAATAGGGGTTGAATGGAGGATTTACATGCCGCCTGTTTCATGATACTAGGTAAGGAAAACGTTCCCCAGTCAGACACAGTATCTACTTATATTTAGATAAAGGAGGAGACACAATGGCTTTGCATAAAATCTGTTCAAGTATTACATTTTCATCTAAAACCTCATTTTAATCCCCTCAATCCTTGTATTCTCATACCTTCCCAATCTAACTATAATTCTCACTAGGACTCGCAATGCATGGGCCTCCTGGCCGAAGGAGTCCCAGAAATTCTTCTCCAGACCATTTTACTACTAATGTCCCTACGGTTTTGAGTCTCCAGCTGGGCATGGAACCAAGGAACCCAAGCCTTTTTACCAATCTTTATCTTGATTAGATAATGGAATCATCACCTCAGGCAATTTCAAGTTAGGGTCCCACTGTCACATTTGCCTTCTGGCTTTTGAAATTCCTCCAACCTAGGGTAACTAGAACAGACTTGAATAGGATCCTTCAAAGGATCTGGGGTTCCCCCCCTGGTCCACCCAGACTCCAAGAGTGCTGCACTAAGATCTTCATTTTGTTTTTTATTTATTTTTATTTTTATTGCTTTTATTTTTATTTTTTTATTATTTGCCCCAGGGGTACAGGTCTGTGAATCATCAGGCTTACACCTTTCACAGCACTCACCAAAGCACAAACCCTCCCCAATGTCCATCACCCAGCCACCCTATCCCTACCCTCCCACTCCCAGTAACCCTCAGTTTGTTTTGTGAGATTAGGAGTCTCTTATGGTTTGTCTCCTTCCCCATCCCATCTTGTTTCATTATTTTTCCTTCCCTACCCCCAAGACCTTCATTTTGAATCTACCAATGTGCACTCTATTTCTTAGTGAGTATTACTTACTTTAAGGATTTCCCTCTCCATTGGGATAAGTTCCTTTGACACTTCCCTTCATCTTTCCTTTTTTAAAAAAGATTCTATTTATTTATTTAGTTTAGTTAGTTAGTTAGTTAGTTAGGAGAGAGATTGCATGACTTGGGGGAGGAGTAGAGGGGGAGAGGCAAGCCGAGTGTGGAGCCCAACACCGGGCTTGATCCCACGACCCTGAGATCATGACCTGAGTCAAAATCAAGAGCCAGATGCTTAACTGACTGAACCACCCAGGGACCCCTCCCCTTCATCTTTCTTTATCCTCCTGTGAATCACTCTAATTTTCTTTGCTACCTGTTGTTTCAACATGGCTTTTCCCTTTAGTATCGGCCCTGAGCTTAGCAGCCACAGCCCAGACTGGACAGAACCCAAGCTTGGCCCAGTGTTAGGATCCACCCCAGGCCTTTTCTCTACTTTTATTTTAGCTATTACAGATAAAAATAACCAAAAGATTGTATAATTAGCTTGTTTCTTGAGATTTTGAATTTCTTTATGTGTCTAGTAAGTCAGCTCTTCCAGAGTTGTAACCATATATATATATACATATATATATATATATATATATACTTTAAAAATTGGTAACATTAACCTCCTGTAACTATTTGCAGAACAGTTGCATTTTCCATGCCCACACGTGACTCTGGGGACGTGAAAGTTTCATCCTCTCCTGACTTCACATCCTTGCCCTCCCCAAACTTATGTTTCATGGAGCCAGGTCCTCACAAATCTAATTTCTGATGCCAACTGCAAAATTAGTGAACAGTCTAAAAAGATGCCCTCACTTCTGACACCAAGTGCAGATTTCAAAGGTCTCTAAAACCGCCCTCACTTCTAACACCAATTGTAAGTTTTAAAGTCCTCAAGACTATGCTTTGGTTTGATAATTCACCAGAAATACTCAGAAAATTCCTGAAAGCTGTTATACTCATGGTTATTGTTTGTTGCAACTAAAGGATACAGATTAAAATCTGCCCGTGGAAGAATCACATAGGGCAGAGTCTCAGAAAGTTCCAACCAGAGTTTCCAGCTGCCCTCTCCCTGAGGAGTGATGGACAGTATTTCCTGGTAATGGTGTGTGACAATATATATGGAATATGACAACCAAAGAAGCTCACCTGAGCCTGGTGCCCACAGTTTTTACTGAGCCCTCATCATATGGGCATGATTGACTGCCCCCATGGCTGACCTTAAGTCTCCATCTCCAGCTCCTTCTTCTTCTTCTTTTTTTTTTAGTTTTATTTCTTTATTTGAGAGAGAGAGAGAAAGAGAGAAAGCATGAGCGGGGGGGGGCAGAGAGGAAGAGGAAAAAGCAGAATTCCTGCTGAGCTGGGTGCCCGACATGGGGCACGATCCTAGGACCCTAAATCATGACCTGAGCTGGAGACAGCCACTTAACCGACTGAGCCACCCAGGTGCCCCTCTGTCTCCAGCTCCTTCTGAAGGTGAGCTGATACCACACGATCCAAAAACTCCATTCTAGATCATATTGTTACATGAGCTGGTGTGGCCAGCCCCTGCCACTAATCCTATTTTCAGACTATTCAGTGTGATGCCCCCAGGCAAACAAAGACACTCCTGTCAGGCATGACATCCTAGGGACTTAGAGATTATCTTCCAGAAGACAAGGGCAAAGCCCAGACCTTTCTTCAGGCTAGGTTAAATACCTCACTACACAGAATGCTAAATGCCAATCCAAGGTGGCAGTTATTTCCAGGTTTGAGTGGGAAATATATTTGGGGAAAGGATACACAAGAGGCAGTGTTTTAAATTTTAAGTTGGGTAGCAGATACATGCTCTAATACCATGTTACACCTTTCTATTTGTCCGAAGTATTTCATAATATATAAATGAAAATTTGATCATTGTCATTTATATAAAAGCTTTACATATGTGTATTACATGTAAATATATATGCTCATATATAAGTTATATGTTCATACGTAATACATAAATACACAAACATAAATAAAACAAAGATCCAAAAAGATACCTAATACGCTGGTACCAGTACTTACCTATGGGTAGAGCAGTGATCAGAGAAAAAATGAAGTAAGATTGTCAGTTTTTATTCTGTACACTTTGGCATTGTTTGACACAGAAGTTTGCATTCGTGNGAAAAGATACCTAATATGCTGGTACCAGTACTTACCTATGGGTAGAGCAGTGATTAGAGAAAAAAATGAAGATTGTCAGTTTTTATTCTGTACACTTTGGCATTGTTTGACACAGAAGTTTGCATTCGTGTATTACAACCAATTCTTTTCATAAAGATGACTTAGTAAATGAAAACAAAGACAGGATTGCATAATTAGGCCATAATGAAATTTTAAAATATTTTAAACTAGTATTTATTTAGCTACTAATATCCTCCAACTTCCCATGTACATCATGCCATTTATTCCTCCCAAGAACCTGAGAGACTGAATATACAGACAGTGGCCATACCGTATATGACCCTTGAGCCTCAGCTATATGGCATATATGACCCTGATCCTCACTTTACAGCAACACTCTGCAGCAACTGGCCCAGAACAGTCAGAACTTGGTCAATGAGTACCAAGTTCCCTATTTTTTGCCCCTGCTTCCAGCTCAGAACCAATCAAAGAAAGTCAAATGTGCTCCCAATCCAATCACATAAGATGCCCCCACTTCCGATTGACTAAACTTCAGCTTCACCATGATCACAATCTAATCCAACCCTATCTGAAACTTCTTTTTCCCACGATGCTGCATGACTTTGAGTCATTGGCTGAATGCAAGGGATGGTGGCTGACTCTCTTGCTACAGCAAGCTCTGAGTAGTAGTTTTTTTTTTTTAAGATTTTTTTATTTATTTATTTTACACAGAGAGAGAGATTACAAGTAGGCAGAGAGGCAGGCAGAGAGACAGGGAGAGGAGGAAGCAGGCTCCCTGCTGAGCAGAGAGCCCGATGCGGGCCTCGATCCCAGGACCCTGGGATCATGACCTGAGCCGAAAGCAGAGGCTTTAACCCACTGAGCCACCCAGGCGCCCTCTGAGTAGTAGTTTGTTTGTTCTCATTTGGGTAGTCTTCATTTATTTCCAGAAACCCTGAGGAATTAAGTCTTATGATTTCCTCTTTACAGGGGAGGAAGCTGAAGCTTGGGGAAATAAGTGGTTTTCTCAATGCACTGAGCAAGTGTAGTTGGAGACAGATTTAAAACTCAAGTTCCTCTTTCTCCACACCAATTTTCTTTCTTTCTTTTTTTCTTAAAAAGATTTTATTTATTCATTTGAGAGAGAGAGATAGCACGAGCAGGGCAGGGGAGGGGCAGAGGGAGAGAGAAGCAGACTCCCCGCTGAGCAGGACCCCGAGATCATGACCTAAGCCAAAGGCAGATGCCCAACCAACTGAGTCACCCAGGCGCTCCACACCAACTTTTCGAGAGAGTAGAAAATGTATAAACTACCTGCATTCTTTGGCCAACAGACAACAGAGTAAGGGTAGAAAGTAAAATTAAAGTTTAAGCATCCTCACTCTCATCTCAGAAAAGGAAAAAAAATCAATCACCTCAAACTTAGGAAACACATCACTAAATCAAATGAAATCATGCCTAAGAAGAAATCAAGAAGCAATACCTTGGAGTCCTTTTTGACTACTCTTTTCTCTCATATTCCATGGCGATGACAGAAAATCCTGTTGTCACCGCTTTTATTTTTATTTTTTTAAGATTTTATTTATTCAGGGCGCCTGGGTGGCTCAGTGGGTTAAAGCCGCTGCCTTCGGCTCAGGTCATGATCCCAGGGTCCTGGGATCGAGGCCCACATC
>LNAC01000292.1:968878-1045574 GCA_002007465.1 Ailurus styani
AGAGAGAGAGAGAGAGACAGAGAGCACGCACAAGCAGGGGGAGTGTGGCAGGCAGAGGGAGAAGCAGGCTCCCCGCTGAGCAAGGAGCCCATGCAGAGACTCAATCCCAGGATCACGGGATCATGACCTAAGCCAAAGGCAGACACTTAATCGACTGAGCCACCCAGGCATCCCGGCACTGTTTTTAAAATATATTCAAAATCTCACCACTTCTAATCAGTCCACTGTGGTCACCCTGGCCCAAACCACCATCCTCTCTCACCCAGATTGCTATGGTAACCTGCTCACTGGCCTCGCTGCTCTACCTAGTCCCTGTCCATTCTATTCCTCATGGTGGCAGCCAGAGGGAATCTACCAACATTTCAGCAAGATCCTGCCCCTTCTCTGCTCAAGAGAAAAAGTCAAAGTTCTACACGTGGTAGCCCTCTCCCTTTGCCTCTCTGACCTCACTGCCTGCCACTCTACCGAGTCTCTCAACTTCCAAATACAGCCCGCTCCCTCTAACGAGTCTCAAGAAGCACCTTCCCCAGTGACGGCACCCTCAATCATTCCCTCCAGCAACCAACATTTTGAGCGCCTCCTTTATGTCAGGCACTGTTTTAGGGACAAGGCAGTAACCGAGAATGAGACAATCTCTGTTCTCATTCTAGTATGGAAGGTCGACAATAAACAAGTTTGCAATCAAGAGGATTTGAGAGCTACTAAGTACTATGGAAGAAAACTAACGCAGGATAATAGGATAGAGGGTTATGGGATGGGGGACCGTGGGGAAATGGTTTAGGTAGGGCGGTGGGAAAAGACCTCTTTGAGGAAGTGACATCTGAGCAGCAACCTAGAGGGAGGAAAGCCACCTCTGTTCCCTTTTTGCACTGCCTATCCCCTCCCCAACCCCTCTCCGATTTAAAACCCCATTTTGCACGTTGGAATGAGCCCTGTCTGGGTCCTGGCCCAGGCTTTGCTAGTAAATCACTGAATAACCTTGGTCAAATATTTTTCTCCTCTCCACTTTCCCTTCAATTTCCTCATCTGTAACACGAGCGGGTTTTATGATTTGAGATGTAGTGATCCGTCCAGCCCTAAAACTCTGATTTCTTCTTGCTATTTCCCGCCAGGCTTTAGACACAGGCTGACCCCTCATGCACCCTCTCTTCTCTTCTCCCCCTCACACTCCCCTTTGCCCATCATTCCTCCTCTCCATTTTACCTTTGGCTGTTGTTCCAAGGGCTCCAGGCCAGTCTTTGTCCTCAGCACACTTTCTTCCGACCGTGTAATTCCTTGACAGGGTCTAAGTGGTACAAAGGGCTTTCCCGACTTGCTGTGGGAAGGACTCAGTTTTGGATGACTGACCTACTTAGGCTGACTGGAAAGCTGATTTTCTAGAAAAAGCGAAGACTAACAGTGAAGCTGATTAACTGGCTTTCACTTGGGACAACTTTCAACTTGGGACCAATGACTGAGGGCCATACAGGGGGATTAACTTATTAAGAGACAGATTCAAAGGGAGCATCATTAACTGACTAACAGGGCGGGCTATGAAGGGGGCGGATCATCTGATTAACTCATTAATTGGTTTGCAACGGGACTACCTGTGGACTCCTGAGGGCACTAATCTGATTTTCCTCAACAGACCGCTTCGTGACCCCTGGCTGCCCTTGAGGCTGACCAGGTGACCCACCAGGTGTCCGGCTGAATGTGGTCAGGCTCCGGGTGAACAGACGGACTGAGGAGCCGGCGGCTGCTCTCAGGGGGCCTCCGCTCTCAGGGGGCCTCCGCGGCTGACTGACTGACCCACAGCGAGGCTCGAGGTGCCGCCCTGGGGCCCGGACTTGTCCCCCCCACACCCCCCCCACCAACCTGACTCCCGAACCGGGGACCGCCTGACTGACAGAGAAGCCCCGCTTTCCTGGAGCCCAGTGTGGGCCGTCCCCAAGCAAACCGCGAACTCAACGGTTACCAGGGAAGCCATCAGGCCAGGACCCGCTCGCGACGCCAAGCGCCTTTCCTCTGTGGCGCGGGGAAGGCTGCGCGGCGGCTGGAGTCTCCCTTGGTCCTGCCCTCCGGCCTTGCGTGGGCGTGTCTACCTGCAGCCAATCATTGGTTGCATGGGTCTATTCTACAGCCAATCAGCGGCTGGACAGGCCTACACTGCAGGCAATCAGCGACTCCACACCTATCCCGCAGCCAATCAGAGGCTGCACGCGCCCTTATGTTGCAGCCAATCAATGAGGCAGCTGCAGCCCGGCATGCAGGACTTGAACCAATCAGTAGCGGCGAGCAGTGCCGTGGGAATGTGGGTGCCCGCTTTCTTTTTAGAGAGGCTTTTCTTGATGTCGCTAATGAAAACCACTCTACCTTCCCCACTCTGATGGCTCAGTTCCTCGTTCTACTCATTAAACACGTTCTTAACCATTGAACATTTTCAAAAACACTTCTTGCTACTAAATTACAGTTTCGCTTACGGTCTGACTCTTTCACTGGAATGTAAGCTCACTGTGGGCAAGGTTTTGTTTTCTTTTTTCACTGTGGTTTCTTGCATGCTTGGAATATTGAGGATATTTAATATTCATCAATACGTTTTCATTTAATCATGAACAGGCCGAAGGGACAGGAACTCAAAGTTTCATGTTAGCAATATTAGATTCATCTTTCTGAAATATAGCTCTGACCATGTATCCCCTGCATGTGCTCTGTCTCCCCTGTTAGGCTATAAGCTCCTTTGGGGCAGGATCTGTGTCGGAGTCATCTTTGTATCTCCCACAGTACCTATCAATAAGTATTTCTTAAATGGACAACAGCAACAAAACAGTTTCGTGTTAGGCACGTGTTTAGTTGGTCAGATACTGCCAAAGAATTTTCCAAAGTAGATGAACCGATTTACACTTAACGTCAGCAACCTGTGAGTTAGAGATAATCCACATCCTTGTCAACATGTGATAATAGCTAATCTTTAATTTTAGTCATTCTGGTGTCACCCTTTTCTTATTGCAGTAATCCTTTTGAACAAAGTTTCTATCTAAATCCATTCATTTTTTTTTAAAGATTTTATTTATTCATTTGACACAGAGAGAGAGATTACAAGTAGGCAGAGAGGCAGGCAGAGAGAGAGGAGAGAGGAGGAAGCAGGCTCCCTGCTGAGCAGAGAGCCCGATGTGGGCCTCGATCCCAGGACCCTGGGATCATGACCTGAGCCGAAGGCAGCGGCTTTAACCCACTGAGCCACCCAGGCGCCCTAAATCCATTCATTTTTTAATGTGTCAGACTGAAGGATGAAGCCCAGCTTCCTCAGCCTAGCTACACGGGACCCTTGGAGAGTGGACACCAGCCTCCTGCTTTTTCTAGGGATAAAATTAACCTTGTCTTCACCCCAGGTTACACTTATTGCAGACTGACTGTCCTTGCCCCAAAAGCTGCCAGGTCAACTCCCACTTCTTTGCTTTGTATCTGATGTTATCACTACCTGGGCTGCTTTTCCTCTCCTCGGCTTGGCCAACTCCTCCTTGCCCCTCAAGGCGGAGCTTGAAAGCAGTTTCCCTTCAAAATCCTTTTCTAACCCTCTTCCCACCCCTGAGGCAGAGGTCAGAGCTGTTGCCCTTGTGTCCTCAGACCATGGGCTCTACTTATCGGTTTAATATCCCATGCCAATCTTTATAGGAGCCTTATCACATTGTGTTTTATTTATTTTTAATTTTTTATTTTTTTTAAAGATTTTTTATTTTATTTATTCATTTGACACAGAGAGAGAGATTACAAGTAGGCAGAGAGGCAGGCAGAGAGAGAGAGGAGAGAGGAGGAAGCAGGCTCCCTGCTGAGCAGAGAGCCCGATGTGGGCCTCGATCCCAGGACCCTGGGATCATGACCTGAGCCGAAGGCAGCGGCTTTAACCCACTGAGCCACCCAGGCGCCCTCACATTGTGTTTTAATAGGTTGTGTATTTCTGTCCCTTCCCTGAACCCCGTGGATGAACTTGAGCTCTTCCGAGGCAGAAACTGTATCTTCTTCTTGGTGTTCCCAGAAGTTTGGAGAATGAAGAAATGGGGAGAAAAGTAGGGATTTCTCAAGGTGTCCCTCATGAATATGATGCAAAGAAACGGAACTGTACTCAGTGTTTTGTAACTGGCCAGGAGTCAAGTGGTGTTTGTGGTGACCTTGAAAAGAAGAACTAGAGAAAGTTGGTCATTCTGTTGAAGTATCTGTATGAGTGCAGAGGAGGGTGGTCCTAACCCAGTGGTTCTCAACCAGTGACCTTTGTGCAACAACCCTCCCCACTCCACTTACATTTGGCAATGTCTGGAGACCTTTTTGGTAGCCAAAAATGGGTAGGGGAAGCCCCTGGCATCCTGTGGATAGAGGCCAAGGCCGCTGCTTAACATCCTACAGTGTGCAGGACGTCTTCCCACCATTAAGAATCATTCAGCCCCTAATGCCCAAATATCAATAGCACTGAGGTTGTTAAACCATGCCCTAATCCAACACATGGGAAACTACAGGTATGGGGGTGGGGGTCAGGTAGGGAATGCAGTTTGTCTGAGGAGGTGGATTTGAGTGGGATCTCAAAGGATAAGTATGTGCCATAAAGATGGAGAAAGGGACGCTGTCACAGTGAGATGGAGCCTCGTGAAGGAAGCGTGGAGAGCACAGCAGGGCATGGGATATTCCAGGAGTGACAAGGATGTGGCTGAGGTGTGTGAAGGATGGTGGCTGAGAGAAAGGGGTGAGGCAGGTGACAGTGAGATTGTGAAAATTCCTGAGTATCTCTCATTGGAGTTGACCCCTCATTTGGAGGGAGAGGGGCAGTCATGGGAGGGTGTTTAGCAGGGGAGAGACAGATGGGCTGATGGGTAGCCCAGAGGCTGGGGAGGTAGCTGTTTTAATGGTCCTGTGGGAGAAAGGTCAAGGGACACCTGATCCAGGCATGCAGAGGGGGGAAGATCAGAAACTTGGTGACTCATGGGAATGAGTGATGAGAGGGGGAGAAGTGAATATGAAGACTTGAAATAGGCCTTATACTTCTCCTTTGCTCACTTTCACATTAATGGCCTTTCCCTGAGACCACGGGGTTGGTTGCTCACTTGGTCAGGGTGAAGCGGACAACTTGATATCACAGGTCTACGCGTTGAAGCCTAGAGGTCATTTGACCAATCGAATGATTGCCTGGGCAGCATTTGGCCCTTGGCTGAGTGCACTTTGACCAGGCTCCAAGAGCTGCTCACCACACACAGGGCACAGAGCCTCCCAATGTGCATTAATTCAGTGCATTCTCAAAACCCCCAAATGAGCTAGGAAATGTTGTTATCCTCGTTTGAGGGAGGAGCAAGTGGAAGCAGCAACAGGTCAAGTGGTGAAGTGGGCGATTGAATCCTGGCAGAAAAACTTTCAAGAACTTAAATTATTTTTTTATTTTATTATTTTTTAAAGAGGTAGTTTTGGTTTTTTTTTTAAGATTTTATTTATTTATTTCACAGAGGGAGCGAGATCACAAGGAGGCAGAGAGGCAGGCGGGGGGGCGGGGAAGCAGGCTCCCCGCCGAGCAGGGAGCCCGATGCGGGCCTCGATCCCAGGACCCTGAGATCATGACCTGAGCCGAAAGCAGAGGCTTTAACCCACTGAGCCCCCCAGGCGCCCTTTAATTATTTTTTTTAATTAAGGGGAAATTCATGTAACATAAAATTGATGATCTTAAAGTGAACAATTTAGTGGCATTTAATGCATCCACCATTTTGTGTAACCACTACCTCTATCTGATTCCAGAACGTTTTCATCACCCCAAAGAGAAACCCCACACTCACTAAACAGTCACCCTCTCCACAGCCCCTGGCAGTCTGTAATCTTCTTTCCATCCCTATGATTTTACCTATTTTACATATTTCATATAAATGGAATAATACAATAAGTGACCTTTGTGTCTGGAGTACCCCACTTTGCACATTTTTGAGGTTCATGCATGTTCTATGTATCAGTGCTTCAACCTTTTTTTATGTCTGAATAATATTCTGTTATAAGGACAGACCACATTTTGTTTATTCTTTCATCCGTTGATGGGCATTGGATTGTTTCCACCTTTTGTCTACTATGAAGGGGCTGAAACATTTAACCACTATCCTCTACCACCATCACAAAGACCACTTAGACGGTCTCTAGACCCTGTGGTTAAAGCTACGGTGGAGAGATGAATGGGATCTATGGGGTTCTAGAAGAGGGAGCTCCAGAGTCTTCCCCAGGATAGAAGGAAGGGGTGGAAGAAGCTTCATGCAGAAAGTTGGGCCTTAAGTACTACTGGACCTGGTAGTTGCTCCTTGGGGCACGTTATACCACGGCCAAGGGGACCTCATGGCTTCCAGTAGGGGAGGAAAAGATGCAGACTCACGAGATTCAGGAAGTGGTTCAGACAGAGGCCTCTTAGAGGAACAGCCAGAGAGGAGTGTAAATGGTAGTCTACGAGACTGGAGAGGAGGAAGAGGACTATTTCACAAGATCCCAGTGAGTGCCATGCCAGAAATTGTGCCCCGGTGGGATGTTTCAGTTAATGGAGACATGGGAGCATGATGCTCTCCTTGCCAAGATGGTGGATATCAGGCGCCATGTCCTGTGGAACATTCCCACATCCTGGATGGAGAACCGAAGGGAGAACCAGACTTGAGGGAAGGCATGGAGCCAGTCTGGGATGCATTGAAAGTGAGGAGCCTGTGGTTCTTCAGCGAGACATGTGCAAGAAGACGTAGGGATTTAGAGTCCGGGAGGGAGCCCTGGGGTAGAAATACAGGCTGGAGACCCCAGCAGAGCCCAGGCGTGTCATAGCCTTGCAGTTGAGTGCGAGGTGTTTCAGAGGTTTACTGAGCCCATTTCATGGGCTGTGTCCAAGACTGGGCTCTGAAAACACAGAGCCAGGCATAGTCCCTGCCCAGGGGAAGCTCAGAGTCTGGTGGAAATCAGAGTTAGATAATTACAAGGATAATCTTTTAAAAATCTTTTTAAAATTTTATTTATTTATTTGAGAGAGAGTGCGCATGTGCAAATTGGGGTGGGTAGAGGGAGAGAAAAAGGGAGAGAAGCAGACTCCTCTGAGCCTGGTGCTGGGCTTGGTCCAGACCCTGAGTTCATGACCTGAGCGGAAACCAAGAGCCTCACCCAGGTGCCCCATCTTTGAAAAAATCTTAATGTAAATTCTGTTAAAAGGTTTTATTCATACAGAAAAGGGCACAAATCACAAATGTTTTACTCAAAAATGTTTCAGAGAGTGACCACATCTGAGCAGTTAGGACCCAGATCAAGATACAGATCTTTAATGGAAAACCCCAGGAGGTCCCCACTGGCCCCTTCCTGTCACTACCCCCCAACAGTAACCCGTATCTGGACTTCCAATACCAGAGATTAGTTTCGTCTGTTTCTAAACCTTACATCAAAGATGTCGCATAGTGAGGACTCTTGTGTCTGGATTATTTCACATTATGTCTGTATGATTCTCACACGTCGTACAGAGTTGCTATTTGTTTCTTCCATTGCATGAATACTCTGCAGCCTATATACCTGTCTTACTGTTGAGGGACATTTGGGCAAGTTCTATTTTCCCATGGCAACCATGGCTGTCATGAACATTTTCGTACACATTTGGTGAACGTTTGTATGCACTTGTGTTGGATACACACCTTGGAGTGAAATTGCTGGCTCCATGCTCAGTGTTAGTAGAGAGTGACCAACATTTTTCCAAGGGGGTTGTACCAATTCTCACTCCCCCCACCTCTGGCAATGCATGAGAGTTCCAGTTTCTCCACATCGTCACCAACACTGATATTCTTGCACAGGGGCCAAGCTAATCTTCTCTGTATCTTTCCAATTTTAGGATATATGCTGCTGAAGCATACTTGATATTCTTTAAGAAAGAAATTTTATTGTGGCAAAGTAGACATAACATAGAATTTACTGTTTCAAGTGTGCATTTAGTGGCATTAAGTGCATTCACATTGTGCAACCATCACCATCAACCATCCCTAGTTGGATGAAATTCTGTACCCATTAACTATTAATTGTCCATCCACTCTCCTGACTGCCGACCGCCAACCCCTTGGTAACCACTATATGTTACTCCTTTTTATTGTAGTAAAAAAACCCCATAAAATTTACCACCTTAGGGCGCCTGGGTGGCTCAGTGGGTTAAAGCCTCTGCTTTCGGCTCGGGTCATGATCTCAGCGTCCTGGGATGGAGGCCCGCATCGGGCTCTCTGCTCNTCAGCAGGGAGCCTGCTTCCTCCTCTCCCTGTCTCTCTGCCTGCCTCTCTGCCTACTTGTAATCTCTCTCTCTGTGTCAAATAAATAAATAAAATCTTAAAAAAAAAAAAAGAAAAGAAAACTTAAGTTCGGTGAAGGCAGTACTTAAAAAAAAATTTACCACCTTAAATATTGTTAAGTGTGTGGTACAGTATGTTAATTACATGTACATCATTAAGCTCTAGGAAGTCTTCGTCTTGCGGAACTGAAACCCTACGTACTGAAAGCAGTTTCTCATTTCCCCTCTCACGGGCCCTCTCTACCTTCTGTTTCTAAGAATTTGATTGTTTTAGATACTTTGTATAACTGGAATCCTGCAGTATTTGTCTTTTGGTGATGGCTTATTTCATTTAGTGTAATGTCTTCAACACTTGATATTCTTTTTTTTTTTAATTTTTATCTATTCATTTGACAGAGAGAGAGAGATTACAAGTAGGCANGATGTCTTCAACACTTGATATTCTTTTTTTTTTTTTAATTTTTATCTATTCATTTGACAGAGAGAGAGAGATCACAAGTAGGCAGAGAGGCAGGCAGAGAGAGAGGAGGAAGCAGGCTCCCTGCTGAGCAGAGAGCCCGATGTGGGCCTCGATCCCAGGACCCTGGGATCATGACCTGAGCCGAAGGCAGCGGCTTTAACCCACTGAGCCACCCAGGCGCCCAACACTTGATATTCTTGATACTGTTTTTATTATTTTAGCCAATGTGGTGGCCATGCAGTGGCCCAGCATTGGTGTCTTTACTCACATTTCCTTGACAGCTACCGACATTCAATGCCTTTCTATATGGCTATGGGCCCTTTGAATATCTTGCTTTTTTATTGGGTTGTCTGCCTTTTTCTTATTGATTTTTGGAAGATTCTTATATGTATTTTTTACACTGTGGATGAATCTTTCATTAGATACCTGTATTGGGAAATACCTACTCCTGCCAGAGAGTTACATTCAGAAATAGATTTACTCTTAAAAATAACACATGACACCCTGCCCCCCCAAAAGACAAAAGAAAACAAAAGACAAAAGAATACATGTTCATGATATCTCCCTCCGTCCTGAGGTAAACTTAACACATAAGGATATACTTAACAATGCCGACGGTGCATTTTTTCCCCACTGACCAACGTACCCGATGAATATTATTCCCCATTTTACAGAGGAGGGAACACAGGGAGGCATGGGAGGTGAAGCGGCTTGCCTGACGTTTGAATTTAGGAATCTAACTGTGACTTCCTGCCACTCCAAGGAGTGTCACAGTCCCATTTATAAACTTTGACTCCGAGGGTTGTCAACTCCTAAAAAATCAGTGTCTGACATGCATTTCTTCAGAGATGTCCTGTCCAGGCTCTAGTCAGAGCTGGCCCTCCTGGAGGCAGGGGTCGGGTTGGGGGCGTCATTTCTGGATCTTGATCTCTGCATACTCAGTGGTCTCCCGGTCCTGAAAGTTGTGTGACTTCAGCCCATGGAAGCTGAGGTTGGCGTAGTGGAGCTCCTGCTCCTTCTCTGAGGGGGAGGTGGCCACAGCTGGGGGCGGGGAGTCTGAGGGGCTGTCTGACCAGCGTTTGCTAGGGCGATCCTGAGTGGAATAAAGGAAAGGCATTGGAGCTGGCCTCTGGGTCTGGAGACGAGAAGTAGGGGCTGGGGGGCACTTAACCATTTATCCACTTCATGCCCATTTCCTGAGCATTCATTCATTCAATCATTCATTCATTTGTATCTTTAACAAATTTTCATCATGGTGGCATTGAATCCTTACAACTCCCCCCACTCCCCCGTGGATGATATAACTGTTATCCCCATTTTACAGATATGAAAACAGAGTAAGCAAGGTCAGGAAACTCTTCAGCACACATGATCTCTGGCCTCAGACAGGCTATCAGGACAAGGAGACAGTATCAAATTGTCACACACGCACACACACACACACACACACACACACGCACACACACGCAAATGATCTAATTGCAACTTGTGATCTGATCCACAGAGCCCCACCCAGGGGCTCACAGGTTGCTGGAGGACATGCCTGTGATTATCACAGGGAAGCATGGTGACAGTCTGTCTGCATAGGGCAAGGGGATATTTAAGCGGGAGTGTGGGCGCCTGGGTGGCTCAGTGGGTTAAAGCCTCTGCTTTTGGCTCAGGTCATGATCTCAGGGTCCTGGGATCGAGGCCCGCATCGGGCTCCCTGCTCAGCGGGGAGCCTGCTTCCCCCCATCTCTCTCTGCCTGCCTCTCTGCCTCCTTGTGATCTCTCTTCCTCTGTGAAATAAATAAATAAATAAATAAATAAATAAATCTTAAAAAAAAAATAAACGGGAGTGTGAAAGGTGGTTAGGGGTCTGGCCAGTGCAAATGGGGAGGGTCAGAGGAAATCATGCATGCGGAGGCACAAAGTCACAGAGAACGAGGACTGCCAGGGCATAAGGACTAGTTTTGTGGGCAGGGGCAGGAAGTGGGCTGGAGAACTCAGCAGGGGACAGGTCACGGAACACCAGATCAAGGAAACTGGACTACGTGTCCCATACAGTAGCTCCTAGCCACATGTGGTTACTGAGTATATGAAACACGGCGATTCTGAGTGGAGGTGTGCCATGAGTGTGAAATAGACCCTGGATTTCAAAGACTTAGTACAAAAAGAAGAAGGAAGAATGCAGACTAGCTCATTAATAATCTGTACATTGATTCTCGATAATATGACAGTGAAATAACATTTTGAATATATTGGGTTAAATAATATATTACATTAAAATTGATCTCATGCTTCTTACTACTTTTCAAATGTGGACATTAGTAAATTTTAAGCCATGTTCGTGGCTCATATTATCTTTCTGTTGAACCATGCTGATCTAGACAGTGCGGAGCAAGCACAAGGGTCACAGGTGTTTGGGGGAATTTCTTGCCCACAGCTTGGGAGGCGAGGTGGAGAGGTAGAGTTGTGGAGGTGAGGCCAGTGGCCCAGGAGGGAGACAGTAAGGGCTCAGCAGGGAAGGGGCTAAATGGAAA
Source organism: Ailurus styani (assembly GCA_002007465.1). Lineage (NCBI taxonomy): Eukaryota > Metazoa > Chordata > Mammalia > Carnivora > Ailuridae > Ailurus > Ailurus styani. The sequence continues at coordinate 980,142 of LNAC01000292.1, forward strand.
AAGAGCTTTGCTAAAAGGGAAATGGGTGGGACTTGGCCCATCACTGGCTCTGGCTGACGGAGGAGAGGCGAGAGGTGGTTCTCGGGTCTCTGAGTTGAGCGCAGCCAGAAATCCCAAGGAAGGACCAAACTTGGGGGATCGGAGAGGGACTCACCTTTGGGCATGCTGAATGAGTCACCCCACGGCCCATCCCAGGAGAGGTGTCCAGGTGGGACAGCAGATAGAAGGAGATGTCCCAGCCACTCACCTGGGAGGCGGCATCCGAGGCTGGATGGACGCCATCCATGCGCGTTGCTTTCCTGGTTGCGTTCTGCCTGTAGGTCTTCATTCTGAGGGGAGAGATCAGGGCCTTTCACCCTGGCTGGTTGCAGCGGGGAGCCTGGAAGGATGACTGGCTGAGGCAGGGCATGAAGGCCGCTGCCTGGCTACAGAGACCGGGAGGAGAATGCATGTTCCCTCCTCCCTGACAGCGGGAGCCCCGTGTGGGGAACAGATCACTCCCAGCCTCGATGGTAGGAGGCTAGATTCCTGATGCCGCTTGGACGAATTGTACTCCTCTCTGGCTGCACCACTTCACCAGGTTTCTTCAGCTCTGGGCTTTGAGTTTGGGAGATTCTTTGGGTCCCCCCGCTGCCCAACCTCAGGAGGCCTTCACCCAAACCAGGGCCAGCACTCACGCAAAAAAGAAGATGAGGCAGAGACAGAGAGCAAGCAGGGTTGTGACACCAGCTCCCCAGATGGCCCCCTGAATCACACCCGTCCTGGCCCCTCGTCTCCCTGCAGGTAAGAGACCTGGGGTAAACTTCCGTCCTGCTAAGCAGGCACATGAGCACCCAGCCTTCTGGAATCCACGACCCAAGGGTGTGCCCACCTCTACGCAGGACTGGCTCCTTTGTCCCCCACCCCCTATGTGACCCCAGCCTCCTGTTCCCCCGGCCCCTCCCTCAACCCCTGCCCCCCACCAACCTATGGTCACTCTGACCTCTAGTGCCCCTTTGCCCAAGTCAGAGCCACTTGTCTCTTCCATGTCTTCTAGGATCCTGATTCATGGGCCCCCTTCCCCAGGCACTGCCCTTCATACCTCCCTGAGCTGCCAGCAGCAGGATAGCCACGCTCTGCTTCCCGTGGGCATTCCAGGCCTCGCAGCTGAGTCTGAGGCCGGAGCCCAGCGGCCCGGGGAGGCTCAGGGAGCCGTTGGCCCAGGGCCCCGCAGAGCTGGAGGTGACCGTCCAGGAGGCGTTGCTGTGGTTCCCCTCCAGCAGCCCCTCCCCCAGCCGCCAGCGCAGGGAGGGGGCCGGCTGGGCTTGAGCGGAGCAGCTGCAGTGCAGGTCCTCGCCCTCCCAGGAGCAGGAGGGACCAAACAACTCCAGGGGTTCTGCGGGAAGACATCAGAGGGATCAGAGGAAACCCCCCTCCTCAGGCCCCAGGCATCTTTCCCAGATGTGTTCCAACTCACTCTCCACAAGAAGGCTCAGGGATGCTTCCAGGGAGCCCAACGGGTGCTGAGCTCGGCAAACGTATCCCCCGTGGCTCTCCAGTTCCATCCGGGGAAACTCCAGGACCCCGGGGTGTGAGGGTTCTGAGGGCTGCAGGGCCAGGCCATCCCGGGTCCAGCTCACCCTGGCAGGTGGGTTGCTGTCGTCGACGCAGACCAGGCGCAGGGGCTGGCCCTCCTGGACTGGCAGAGACGAGCCATTGCCTAGAGCCTCGAGTCCTGGCAAGACAGAAAAAAAGCTAAGCCCTGGCCCTCACTGGCGGTATTCTCTCTCTCTGTCTCTCTTTTCCTCACATCATGTAAATCTGCTTCTTCTCTTCCACTGCATGATTGAACCCCATGATCATGGGGTCAGGCAGAGGGGACAGGACTGAGAGCAGGCACCACCGCCTTTCCAAGAGGCCCATGTGCATTCTTCCTCTAAGTTCACTAAGACCTGTCTAATTTACTTGTGTCTGAGACTTCACAGTCCTGCAATTGAGATACCCAGAATCAGGTGTCATAGAGCAGCGTGATGTGTTTTGTGATGGGGGTACATTGTGCTTGGGGAACCCTGAGGAAGGGAGTTCAGTGAGACTGTCAGGGCAGAGAGGGCTTCCTGGAGGAGGAGAGGCTCAAGTGAAGCATGAGAGGGGCCAGGAGCTAGCACGGAAGGACCTTGCTGGAGGACATTGCACAGAAAGTGCAGCCACAGCTAGGGTGCAAAGCGGCCCTGCATGCTCAGGGAAGAACGGAGAGCCTGTAAGGCTTGAGTGTGTACGCTTGGGAGTGTTGGCGTTCGACACTACTGAGGATTCAAAAGTAATAATAGATTGGGGAAAGACAGAGGTATGAAAGGAAATATTGATGCATGTAATAGTGGTTTACTGGTATGTGTTTAACAACCAGCTCGTTGGAGGGGGAGGGGAAAAAAAGTCCAGATTTCTCAATTTCCTTGGCGTAAATACTTCCCTCTTGGTCGATTTCAAGCACCCAACTAGATGTCGCTGAACCCAGAGTTGGGAAAACATGGACACGATTGGCCGTTGCCAGCCAGTGAGAGCCAACTCCAGTACGCCACGGAATGCAACACCTCCCCTCAAAAATCCATGTTTTTGTCTAACAAAGTCACCACATACTAAGTCAAAAGGCCATTATTAGGCTGGAAATAAATCCTCTCGACTAACACACAGCTGATTTCCTTAATGTAAAAAGAACTTCAAATCATTAAGAAAAAGTCCACAAATGATCACAATGAAATACAAATGATTCTTAAACATAATGAAATATACACAACCTGTTTACAAAATGATTGTTCAGGTTAAAATGACAGTGAATTCACTGAAGATATCAGCAAGGATGAAAATGTTCAGCAGGTTGGGATTATACACAGAACAACTTCCGTGCAGCGGGATTTGCCAGTAACTGTAGAAATTCCAAACATAGCCTTTGATTTGGGACTTTTCTAGGAAATTATCTTCCAGATGCACGCACGCATATGGGGAATGCTTATGCAAGTTATTTGTTGCAGTATTATTTGCCTTAACAAAAGTCCGGAAACACCATGGCTTTCCACCAATGGGGACTCATTAAGTAGTTTACAGTATAATATACTTCTAATTGGAAGACCATGGAATCCTCAGTAAGAATGAAGAAGCTTTCCTGTGTACTCAGAGAGACGGTAATGTACCAACGTCACTTACTTAGTTGGGACAAATGCATCATGGCCGTGTTAAGACTTTTAAAGACAAGCTAGATGAGGCTCAGGTCATGATCTCAGAGTCCTGGGATTGAACCCTGCATCCGGCTCTCTGCTCAGCAGGGGGCCTGCTTCCTCCTCCTCTCTCTCTCTGCCTACTTGTAATCTCTCTCTCTCTGTCAAATAAATAAATAATCTTAAAAAAAGAAACAAAACAAGTGAGTAAGGGCAAAAAAGAGTGAGAGAGAGACAAATCGAAACAGACTCTTAACTAGAGAGGACAAACTGACGGTTTCCTGGAGAGGAGGGAGTGAGGAGATGGGGAAACAGGTAAAGGAGATTGAGCTGGGCACTTAGGACGAGCAGCAGGTGAGGTGCGGAAGTGACGAATCACTATATCGCACACTTGAAACTAATATTGCACTGTATGTTGACTAAATGGAATTTTAATGAAAACTTTAAAAAGTGATAAAGATGCAGAGCAGTGTATATAACATGGCGTGTACATATTTGTGTGTGCTTTTAAACGTAGATGTGTAGATTATATTTGGAAAAATAACCAAGAGGGGGAAGTACACAGGTGCCGAACGCTATTTTATTCTTATTCGGTTTTGCTGGGGACCAGATCGTGTTCTCTTCAAGCTCGTATGTCCAAGTCCTAACCTCCAATATGGTGGTATTTGGGGGTATTTGGATGCACCTTTGGGAGGTGATTAGGGTTAGGTGAGGTCATGAGAGTAGGGACCTCAGGATGGTATTAGTGCTCTTTTTCTTTTTTTAAAAAAATTTTAAAAAGATTTTTAAAAATTTTATTTGACACACAGAGAGATTACAAGTAGGCAGAGAGGCAGGCAGAGAGAGAGGGGGAAGCAGGCTCCCTGCTGAGCAGAGAGCCCGATACGGGGTTCAATGCCAGGACCCTGAGTTCATGACCTGAGCCGAAGGCAGAGGCTTAACCCAATGAGCTACCCAGGTGCCTCTCTTTTTCTTTTTTTTAAAAAGACTTTATTTATTTAGTTGTCAGAGAGAGAGAGAGACAAAGCACAAGTGGGGGAAGCAGCAGAGGGAGAGGGAGAAGCAGGCTCCTCGCTGAGCAAGGAGCCCGATACAGGACTCTAACCCAGGACCTTGGGATCATGACCTGAGCTGAAGGCAGACACTTAACCGACTGGGCCACCCAGGCGCCCCTGGATTAGTGCTCCTGTAAGAAGAGACACCAAAGAACTCTCTCTCTCTTAGTTGTGGGAGAGAAGACACCAACAGAAAGCAGCTGTTTACAAGGAGTGAGTTCTCCCTGGGAACCAAACTGGCTGGCACCTTGACCTTGGACCTGCCTCCAGAAATCTGAGGAATAAATGTCTGATGCTTAAGCCCCTCCGTCACTGGTATTTTGTTGTGGCAGCCTGAGCAGACCAAGACGTATTTTATGCTTATTCTTTTAAACAGTAACATTATAATGTGGGAGGGAATCGCATGTGTGGGCAGGGTCCAGATCCCAAGGGGAATGGGGCAGGGTTTGGGAGGGGACCACAGCTGGGGCACTGGGGACGGCCACCCCCATCAGGCAAGGAAGTCATGCAGTACCCGTGAGAGCAGGGTCAGCAATGGGGGAAGCCAGTTTGCATGCTGAGCAGCCAGTCGGCTGCTCCCCGCCTCTGCTGCCCCCACGCCTGGCCTGAGCCTTTCTCCGTCTGAGTCCTGAAACCCCGGCTCTACTCTGAAGGAAGGAGACAGACATCACTTGCACCACAGCCCAGGAGGAGAGGTTGTTCCCTACCTGTACCGTCTCTGCGGAACACACTGATGGTCAGGTTCTGGGGTGCATCTGGACAGACAGACACAGTCGTTTCAGAGGCAGGAAGGTGGGTGTTGGACCTTTCCCCCCAGAAACTTCAGAAACGGGAAAGGGGTGGAGTCAGGGGTTTTCTTTCCTTCCTCCCCAACACCCACAGCCCTCGGGGACCCTGGCATCCCGGCCGGGCACTCACAGGACACGTTGAGCTGCACGGTCCTCTCCGTGCTCACACCAGCTCCGGGGAAGGTCACTCGACAGGTAAGGTTGGTGCCGTGGTCCTGGGGCCTCGGGGTGAGGGTGAGCCCGGGGGCGTGGGGAGCCTCGAGGCTCCAGGAGGTGAGGGCAACTCCAATCCAGGAGAAGGTGGGCGGGGTCCCCCTGCTACAGGCCCATGGCACGCTACAGGTAATGTTCTTGGGGTGGCCAGATTCCAGGGGCCCCTGGATGTGGATGTCAGGGGTCTGCGTCAGAGCTGAGGAGGAGAGAGGGAGAGATCCTGGAGTGGGACCCTGAGTGTGCCCCTAGAAGCGGCCTGCACCCCAGGCCAGCTGTCTCCTCCCCAGTCAGGCTGGAGATCAGGGGGTCCCTTCCCGGCCCTGCCCCAGGAGCCCTCAGGATCCACGCATGGGATATGCGTCCTCTCCTTGACCCCACTCCTTACCCGTCACATGCACGGAGAGCCGGTTCTGCAGGTAACTATACCTCGCATAAGACCCTCTCTCCACCCTGAAGAAGTACGTCCCCGAGTCCCTTTCCTGCGCATCTCTGATGTCCAGGGAGCAGTTGTAGGACCGGGGGTCGCCGAGGAGGTGGAATCGGCCCTGGGTCTCCTCCTGCACTTTACGACCTGGGTCGTTCGTGGCCACTGGAGCATCCTGGTATACACTGACCCCTTCCTGGAACCAGTAGCCGTAAGCTGGGTCATAGTCAGTGTATCCGAACAGGGGGTAGGTGAAGCGGCAGGGCACGGAGAGGCACAGGCCCTCCTGCACCGTCAGGGACTCCGGCACTTGCAGCTGGAATTCTAAATCCTGAGCCAGGGACCCTGCAGGGAATCGAGGGTGAGTGGGAGCTCCCGGCCACCCGGCCCCCTCCCCGCGGCCCACTCACCTGCCCACAGCAGGGGCAGCAGCAACGGCAGCATTTTCGGGGTAAGAGTCAGGGAGCTGTCACAGGACGGAGAGGAAGCCCCAGCAGGAAGGCCAGGGCTCATGTCTGAAAGGTGACTGGCCCCAGAAGAGGAAGCTGGCACTCGCATGCTGTCGATGACAGCAGGACCTTGGAGTTTAACCACTTCTACTTTCCAGCTGGGGTCCCAGCCGTGCACCGCCCCCCGGCCGCTGTCCGTGGCCTCTGTTCCCACCAGGAAGGCAGGCACCACCCGGCCAATCGCAGCTTCTAGGAGTCCCAGGCGGTCCGTCCTGCCGGTTGTGGGATGCGGGAGGGGTGAGCAGGGGAACCGTGAGGCCTGGAAGATGGGGACAGGTTCCTCCGCGCTCTGGGCGAGGGAGGTGACGTACAATTAACGAGCGAGCGTGACACCCGCATCATGAGCATCTCCTTTCAGGGCCATGGAGCCCCAGGGGAGAGGGACAGGCTCCGTCTCTGTTCCTGAGAACGTCCTGACACCCAAGGGGACAGAGAAACTCCCGACTGTGGCAGCTCCTCTTGGAACCGTGTGAGCCGGCGGGAGGACAGGCAGGGGCTTGCAGGAAACCCCCTTGGCCTGGGGGCTAGGAGGCACGCTCCCAGGTATAAGTGGCCAGAGTGGACGGGGACCAGGACTCCTAGGGCTTGCTGGCTGGCTCACCGCCCCTTCTCCAGGGAGCCCTGGTGTCGTCAGCACCAGGCCACGTCTGAGAGCTGGGCGTTTGCAGCGAGAGGATAGCACGGCATGATGTTGAGGGAGAATGCCCAGGCATGCCGGGCCCTCCTCCCCTCCAAGCCTTAGTTTCCCCAGTGGTCGCATGGAGCCATTGCAGTACTCAGCTCTTGCCTGTGGGGGAATAGCAGGACAGGGGTGGGCATTTTCCAGACTTGGGTGTTGCCGTCTTGCACATCAAATGTCTGGCCCTGCCTCTTCCTCCGTGCTCCCTTGCCATCCTGCTTTTGGCTAGAAGGTCCTGGTGGGCAGCTGTGGCCTAGGGTTCCTTCACCTGAGGCCTCCCACGAAGGGATCGTGTGTACCAGATGGCTCCAGGCTCGGGTCTGTCTCTCTCACGCTCACTGCGATGTCTTGGGAAGGGGTTTAACTCTGCACAGCTGGATGCCTATAATCACAGGGTGTTACGAGCTGAATTGTGTCAGCCGAAAATTCCTATGTTCATCTCCTAACCCTCAGTACCTCCAAAAATGACTGTCTTTGGACATAGGGTCTTTAAAGAGATCATTAAGGTAAAATGAGGCCATTGGGGTGGGCTCCACTCCAACAGGACGGGGCCTTTATAAGAAGAGGGGATTAGGAGGGCCGCCTCGGTGGCTCAGTCAGTTGAATGTCTGCCTCCAGCTCAGGTTGTCATGATCTCCGGGTCCTGGGATCGAGCCCCACATCAGGGTCCCTGCTCAGCGAGGAGCCTGCTTCTCCCTCTGCCTGCTGCTCCCCCTGCTTGTTCTCTCTAACTCTCACTCTCAATAAATAAATAAATAAATAAAATCTTAAAAAAAAAAAAGAAGAGGGGATTAGGACAGAGACATGAACGAACAGGAGACCACATGAGCACAATGTGGAACCAGCCACCTCCAAACCAAGGAGACAGGCGTGGGAAGGAGCCAGTTCTGCCCACAATGTCTAGCCTCCAGGGTTGTGAGCAAATGAACTTCCGTTAGCTAAGCCACCGGGTCAGTGTCCTTTGTTACGTTAACCCCAATAAACCAACGCGTGGGATTTTCAAGAAGACGGATGTGTTCACACAGTTCAAGTGTCCTGTGCAGGCGGCTCTGGCCCACCCTGGACACGGTCTACACAGTGGCCAGTCTGCAGGACGGGGCTACTCCAAGGACGGAAGAGAAGGGAAGGGACAGGTCTGTCAGTAGGAGGAAGCATCTGCTGCTCTTCTGGGCTCTGACCTCTGCCTTGCTCTTCCTTAACCGGGCACCCCCCCCTTGTCTCCCCAGGTCAGCACAGTCTCCGTGGGCTCTGCTCCAGCTGGCCCGTCTGCTGCCCGAGCCCGGCCTCCCGCATCACGGGCGCCCGTCTCCCATCTGCGGAGCGGCGGCTCCTGCGGGCTGGGCTGAGGTGAGGCTGACCTTGGTCTACTGGTCTCTTTGGCCTGAGAGCCAGGGCCCCAGGCTTCCCAGGGCAAAACTCCCAGCGTGTGGAGCCAGTGGCGATCCCCTGGCCTGGTGCGGCTGTGGTGGGAGTGATGTGTGAGTGTGTCTGTTGTGTGTGTGTGTGCCTCTGTGACCCGTGTGTCCACGCAGATGCGTGTGTGTCTGTGTCTGCAGTCTCTGTGGGTGTCTGTGGTGTGTGTGTATTTCTTGGTCAGTGTACCCATGTGTGTGTTCTGTGCTTGTGGTGTGTGTGTACGGGTCTGAGGTGTGTCTGTGTCTCGGTGTGTGTGTCTGAGTGTATGTTTGAAGTATACCTATGTCTGTAGGTCTGTGTCCTCTGTGTGTGCACATCTGAGTTGCTTGTACGTGTCTGCTTAAATGGCCCGTGGCACGTGTGTGTGTGTATGTGCGCAGACTCCAATGTCATTTTCTCAGTGAAGACATCCAAGGACAGCATATCGAAGGGTGTAATCCATTCATATTCCGTCTGTACCTTTCTCTTCTGTTTTTCTTCAAGCTCCTTCTCACGAATCAATGTAACATACAATCTACTTAATTATTCTTTGTCTCTCCTGCTGAATCCACTCTGGCTAGAAAAACGTTTGGCATACACGAGGTGATCCATGAATACGTACTTTTAAGAATTGTAAGGATATTGGGACACCGGGCTGGCTTGGTCGGTGGAGCATGTGACTCTTGATCTGGGGGTTGTGGGTTTAAGCCCCAGGTTGGGTGTAGAGATTACTTAAAAAATGAAATATTTATTAAAAAAAAGAATTGTAAGGATATTAAGAATAAGCAAAATAAGATTTCTGGCTGTCTCCAATGAAAAAGTATGTATTCTTTAAAGTGTACCCATCTGGGGTGATTTGATTCTAGCATTTTATTACCTTTGAACTATTTTAAATGCTACAATTTATAGATAGCTAATAGCAATGCAAATGATTCTTGTCCAAAGACATATATATATATATATATATATACATTCTGTCTGCTTGGAGGGGATAGCTGAATCCCCCCACCAAGCCACTTTTACACGTATTCACAAACTCATTTCAATATCCCTATAAATTTGGGCATCTTTAATTTCTGTCTGGTTCCCTCATTTGTAACGAGTTAAATAAAATGGGAAGTTGCTCTTCAATGGGTATAAAGCTTCAGTCCTGCAAGGTGAAAAATTTCTAGAGATCCTCTGTGCAACACAGTACTTACAGCTAACACTAATGTACACTTAAAAATTTGCCCAGAGGATAGATCTGATGGTATATGTTTTTGCCACAATAAAAAATCTTTAACACATGTTATTTTATATCTATAAGGGTCATGATGTTTCCTTCAAAAAATATTCCTTTAATGGAATAAACAAATTCGTTTGTGCCTCTGTGCATGTGTTGACTTTTTGGCTGGTGGTGCGTTCTTGGCATTAGAACCTGGTCCCTGCCCCCTGAGTCAAATAAGATGGCCCATGTAACAGCTTGAGTTCATCATGAAGTACTTTGCTATTTCTGCTTGGGCAGTTGGGAAACATTGGAGGGTTAGAAGCTGAAAATGACTCTTGGGTCTTTAGAATTCCCTCTGGCTTCTCTATGGAAAACAGATTGGGGATGGGCAGAGAGCAGGTGAGAAGGTGAATTTCCTCGACTGTGTATTTATGTTTCCAAGATAGAAAGTGAGCCCTTGGAAGCAAGAATGTGAATTTCTTACAAGCAGTGTAGACTCGCTTTGCACACAATAATGATAAATTTCATAGTAGATGATAAATCCATGTCAAGTGGCAGTATTTACATAAAGGTAAGCACACAAATAGCAGAATCTTGTATAAAGTACTGTTTTAATTTTGGTGAAAAAAAATTACATATAGGTGACTTTTCTCTCCTTGCCTCAACTCACTCACAACCATAGGAAATAGTTTGGAAGACTAGAAGTGACAGGTGAACAAAAATTGGTTTATTTGTTTTTTGTGTGTAGGGGCAGAGTGAAACCAGCAAAGTGCTTCCCTGCTGTGTGGAGGTGGGTAGGGGTGGGGAGAGGGGTTTGGGAGACAGTGGGCACAGTGCTCCCATGCCTGGCCCCTCTCTTTGGGCTCCCGTGTCCAGGAATTTCCCCTATCCTAAGAGACAAAGAGCTGGACTTGAGTCCAGCTCAGGTTTTTCTCATGCTTCCTCTTCTAGAGGTCTCCAGCTCCGTCAGAGAACAGCCGAGTGAGGTCAGCTTCCTGTAGAATGCGGTGACCAATGGTGAACCCTGTTCTGGGGTTGGGGGCTCGGATAAAGAGTTGCCTGGGGAGGAGTCAGATCATTTGGTGTAATAGACCCTGGAGGGATCGTGGGGGAGGGGGCTGGTAGAATTCAGCCCCCGGGTAGGCAATCCTGAGCAGGGGCAGGACCAGAAAAGGAGGAATACCAATGGGGGGATGTTGGATGGGCATGAAGTTCCTGTTTACAGCCTTATCAACAGGACCCAGGCTTCCTGCCCCTTACCAGCTCTGGGGCTCAAGACAGCGTGCGCTAGTCACTGCAAGAATCACCTAGGCAGAGGTGGGACCCTTGGAGCGGTTGAGACCACTTATCAAGGGGCAGGAAGGCTCCAGACTGAAATGTGAGAAAACACGGAAAGAGGAAAAACCCACCCCGGAATGAAAGAATGAAAATCAATTCAAATGCAGAAAGAAAAAAAAAATGTCCCTCTTCCTGGAAGAGGGATGTGGAGGCATGAAGATGGTGAGGAATTCACAAGCACGGGGGCACTTGGAGAATGACATGGGGCATTGATGGGTCAGGATATGGAGAGCCAGAAGTAGACTGGGTGGAATTGGAAATAACCTGGAATAGAGCTCAGAAAACTATAGCCAGTGGACTGTCTGCTTTTGCAAATAAAATTTTGTTGGAACACGGCTGTAGTAATTCATTTGTACAGTGTCTCTGGCTCCATTTGCACTACAAACACAGAGCTGAAGAGTTACTACAGAGACCTTACAGCTTGCAAAGTCTAAAATATTTGCTATCTGGCCCTCTAAAAAAGGTTCCTGGCCCTTGACCTGGAATGTCAGATTAGAAGCTTATAAATTAATCTTTGGGGCTGAGGACATGGAGAGGTAGTTTGAGTGTGGTCAGCCCTGAGTTTTAGGAAATTCTCTAAAAGTTAACATGTGATTTTTGCCTCTAACAAGACTAGTAGGAGGCCGGCAGGATGGAAAGGAAAGATTCAGGAGGGAGAGGGATGATGCTGGAGGCCAAGTCAGGGAAGGGACCCATGGGGAGGGTTTTGTTTTTCCGATAAATATTCAATAATATTTATCATTAAGTAATACATCGGATCTACAGTTTATTTTTTCCAGCTTTTTTATTGAGATATGATTGACCCATAACATTGTATAAGTTTAAGTTATACAACGTAATGATTTGATATATGTATACATTGCAAAATGATTACAACATGGGAGGGTTTTGAAAGTGAGACTGACGCATTGTTGATATGGTGTCCCAGACAGAACACACCCAGCCTTTAGGTGAAACGCCACCAATACCTTTCTGTTCAAGGGGGAAGGAACTAGTGTGCACCAAACTCTCACAAGGGAGCAGGACTTCTGCTGGGTTTTTTCTATATGCATTTTTATTTACTTCTCGTGGCAACCCTGTGAGGTGGGACTTCTTATGTCCATTTTGCAAAGAGGGAAACCAAGTCATGGAGGGGTAAAGTGGTTTGCTTGATGTCATACAGTTGAAAAATGAAAGAGCGTGGATTCCACCCCAGGCCTCTCTGGTTGCAAAGCCTTAGTTCCAATATAGCAGGAAACTCACATTCAGGAGTCTGTAAGCCCATTGCCTATGGCGATGTTAACTCCCCAAGCATCAGTGTTTGGGTCCCCTTCCTGGAGGGCATGGATGCTCCAGGTGACTCCTCATTGAGTCCTGAGCTCTGAGTATTCAGCACAGGTACTCTCCTCCATCCTGTGGAAGCTGATGGAGGCGTAATGCAGGTCCTGCTCCATCTCTGAGGTGGGGGGCACCCATGCAGAGCTGGTGGGGTCAGACTTGGACTCCTGTTGGTATCCTGTATGGAGAGCAAAGAAGGGGTCGGAGAAAGGTGGTGAGGGTCTGGGGTAGGGTGAGGAGAAGGCAGAGAGGGCCCATGAAGTGAATTTGATTCTGACAAGACATTGCTCTTTCTTCCAATCTTTTATCAAACGTTTCTTATGTAACAAATATAGCACTATTGATCGCTCTCAAATTTTACTTAACATTCACTCAGACCTATGTGGAAAAGACTATTATTTTACAGAAAGAGAAACTAGTTCTCAGAAAGGTTAGGTATTACCCAAGGTCACACATCTACTGGTCATGAACTCAACCCCAGTCTCTGGCACAGGATACATGGGAAGATGTTTATGAAAAGCTCGCTTTTCTCCTGGGTGTGTCTTCTTTATTCTCACACTGCTACCACATTCACAACACCTCTGACACCAGATGTCTGGGGTTTTCAACACTAAACAATTCTCCAACACCAGCTGGGTGTCCCACAGTTCAACTCAATTCTGATGCTCTCTACCCAGAGAGATAACACCAGATCCCACAGATTAAGGGCTCAGACTTACAAGGCTTCCCCCACCCCCACTTCATCTGCCAGTTGGAGGTCCAGGTTGTCATCTATGTTTGTCACCTGTCACCTCTGACCAATTGGCTATAAATTAGTGGTTGCCACAAGCCCCACCTCAGGTCCATTAATTTTCTAAAGTGGCTCACAGAACTCAGGAAAACAGTTTACTTACTGTTTACCAGATTATTATAAAAGGATGTGACAAAAGACACAACACAGATGAACAAAATGAAAAGATGCTTCCGGTGAGGTGTGGGGAGGGAGTGGTAGTTTCCACACCTTCTCCAAGTGCATGCCCAGCATCTCCATGTGTTCACCAACTTGGGAGCTCCTTGAACCCCATACTTTGGGATTTTTATGGAGATTTCATCAGGTAGACACGATCAATCACTAATTCCATTTCCAGCCTCTCTCTCCTGTCTGGAGAATGGGGGCGGGGCGGGGATGAAAATTCCAAGCCTCTAATCATGGGGTAGTCTTTCTGGCGACCAGTCCATCCAGGAACCTACCCAGAGTCCCCTTGTTAGTGGACAAGATGCTCCTATCACACAGAAAGTTCCAAGGGATTTAGAAGTATGACCATTTTCTGCTGCAGACTATTTTCTCTAGATTTATGGTAACATTTTTCAAGAGTATTTCCACTTCCCATCTTCCCCTGTTCTCTTGAACTCACTCCAGTCAAGTTAACTTCCTCTCCCAGGCAACTAGATCTGCTTTTGACAAGATCAGTTGTGACACCATTTGCTAAATTTAAGGTTCATTTCTGAGAACCTATCTTACTGGGCTTACTAGCATTTGAAACAAATAACCATTCTCTTCTCCTTGAAGCTTCGTCTCGCTTTAGCTATCAAGACCCAACCCGACACTCTCCTGGTCATTTCTTTTTTCTCAGTGGTTTTCTTGTCATCCCCACCTTGTATCCCTGGCTCTCCCAGGGCCCCGTCTGTGGACCTCTCCTCTTCTTTGTGGTTTCTTCCACTATCGGACCTTGATGCGGATGCCCCCACCACCGCCCCCAGCCTCTGTGCCTCCTACCGGAACTCCTGTCCTGAGCTCCAGACTCTTGCCATCTACTTGTCTTCTTCACTTGGACATCTCAGAGGCACCTTAAGCTTACAGTCACCAAAATAAAGTTTGATCCTCTCTTGGAAATATACTCCTGCAGTGTTGGTAATTTCAGGAATTGGTGATACACTTACTTCTATTGCTCAGGACAATCACACTGGAGTCATCTTTGGTATCTGTGAATGTGTATGGACATCCATGACATCCGTGACATCTGTGGAGTCATCACCGGCATCTATCACACCCACTGGGTAGAACCAGTGAACTGTCTTTGCTCATGTCCCACATGCACTCTGTCACTCCATTAGCAATCCTGATTCATCATTGTTACCCAGGCCTAAGTCTGTCTTACGGACTGAACTGTGTCCGTGTGTTGAATTTATATGTTGAGCTCTAAAACCTGACGTGACTGTATTTGGAGATGGGGTCTTTAAAGAGGTAATTAAGTTTTAACAAGGACATTAGGGTAGGGCCCAAAATGACTTATATTTGTTTTTTTTTTGTTTGTTTGTTTGTTTTTTTTTTAATTTTTTTTTATTTTTTTTTATTTTTTTATTTTTTATTTATTCATTTGACACAGAGAGAGAGAGATTACAAGTAGGCAGAGAGGCAGGCAGAGAGAGAGAGGAGAGAGGAGGAAGCAGGCTCCCTGCTGAGCAGAGAGCCCGATGTGGGCCTNTCTGTCTTACGGACTGAACTGTGTCCGTGTGTTGAATTTATATGTTGAGCTCTAAAACCTGACGTGACTGTATTTGGAGATGGGGTCTTTAAAGAGGTAATTAAGTTTTAACAAGGACATTAGGGTAGGGCCCAAAATGACTTATATCCTTATAAGAAGAACAGACATTGGAGATGTGTGTGCACAGAGAAAAGGCCAGGTGAGGACACAGAGCGAAAGCAGGCCATCTACAAGCCAAGGGGAGAGTTTTCAGCAGAAGAAAACCCTGTAGGCACCTTCATCTTGGACTTCCAGCCTTCACAATTGTTTCTGAAAATGTTTCTGTAGTTTAAGCCACTCCATCTATGGTGTCTTGTTATGGGAGCCCTAGCAAACTGATGCAGTCTGCTTTCTCTCTCACCTGGATTATTGAAGAGTCCTCCTTATCTGGTCTCCTCTTTTCTTCCCTAGCCTTCTATAGGCATTCTCAGCACAGCAGCCAGAGTGATCCCATTAAAATGAGCATCAGTTTGGGGAACCCAGCTGGCTCGGTTGATAGAACATGTGACTCTTGATCTCAGGGTCATGAGTTCAAACCCCACATTAGGCATGGAGCTTACTTAAAAAAAAAAANCCGCATCGGGCTCTCTGCTCAGCAGGGATCCTGCTTCCTCCTCTCTCTCTGTCTGCCTCTCTGCCTACTTGTGATCTGATCTCTCTCTCTGTGTCAAATAAATAAATAAAATCTTTAAAAAAAAGAGCATCAGTTCATGTCTATGAAATAATAGAAATATATATACACATACATATATATGTGCATATATGTGTATATATATGTATATATACACACACACACATACATATTCATGCACAGATTTCCTAAAACCTGTATAAGTTCCTAAGTGAGAAGAGTGCTAGGGCTCCTGGGTGGTTCAGTTGGTTAAGCAACTGTCTTTGGCTCAGATCATGATCCTGGAGTCCTGGGCTCAAGTCCTGAATCAGGCTCCCAGCTCTGCAGGGAGTCTGCTTCTCCGCCTGATCTTCTCCTCTCTCATGCTCTCTCTTTCTCTCTCTCTCTGTCAAATAAATAAATAAACTCTTAAAAAAAAAAGAAGAGTGCTAGGATCATCTTCTGTTCTAATGTTTGGTCTTTGACCCTTGGCACAGAGCTCCTAAATCCCTTGGAATTTCCTGGATGACAGTAGCATCTTTTATTCTAATGACATAAATCTTGGTGGCCTCCTGGATGGGGGCTGGTCACAGAAAGACCAAGCAGTGGTTAGAAGCTTGGAAGTTTCAGCCCCATGTCCTCACCCTCCAGGAAGGGGAGAGAAGCTGAAAACGGAAGTAATGATCGATCATGCCTATTCGAGGAAACCTCCACAAAAACCCGCATAGTACAGGGTAGCGGGGGAAGGTTAGGGAGCTTCTGGGTTGGTGAACACATGGAAGGGCTGGGAGGGTGGACACATCTGGAAAGGGGTGGAAGTTCCATGCATCTCTTCCATCTGAATGTCGATCTCTAGCCTTCGTCACATCCTTTTATAATAGACTGGTACGCAGTAAGTAAACTGCCTTCCTGAGTTCTGTGGGCCACTGAGACTAATTCAGACTGAGGAGGGGGCTTGTGGGAATCGCCGATTTACAGTCAGTTAGTTGGTCAGAAGCACAGGAGACAACCTGGGCTTGGGACCGGCATCTGAAGGGGGTGGGACAGCCTTGTGGGGCTGAGCCCGTCACCTGTAGCATCCGACGCTGGCTCCCGGTGGATAGTGTCAGAACTGAGTTGAACTGTAGGACCCTCAGCTGGTGTCAAAGAGAATTATTTGGTGGGGGGAAAACCCACACACATTTAGTGACCAAAAGTGTCAGAAATAGTAGTTCTGTGTGGTTTTCCTTTATATTGTCGCTCTTCTCAAAATATATAGGTAACTGTGATGAATTGCAGCCCGCACGCCTCTCCATCTCCATTTCCTCCTACCCACCATTAGCCTCTGCCGCCCCCCACAGCTCCCCGCACACTGTCCACCTTGCCGTTTCTCCCACACATCAGGCATGCCCCAACCTCGGAACCCCCCGAGCCTGGAGTTAGAGCCTTAGTGATGTTCTTGGGGTTCACACCCCCCTCCTTCACTTTGGCTCTGGTGGGTGTTTTCCAAAGACTCCAGCCCCAGGCCTGTCATCCCTCATTCTTCCCTCTAACTCCCATCCAAAGCACCGTTTCCTATCAATCACTTGCATATTTTTGCTACTTATCTGTTCACTGTTTTCATCGCCTTCCCCACCAATAAATGTAAGTCCTCGACCACAGGGACATTTTCTACTTGTAACATATGCATTTGTAAAAACACAGATATTACCCAAGCACTCAGAACAATCGACAAAAGAGAGACATTTGGGAAAGGAATGAATGCATGCATGGTGACTGCAGATCATCTGCTCAGAAGCCTCAGTGCTGTCCACCTCAATCAGAGATTGACTGATTGATTGATAATTTTTTTAAGTAGGCTCCACACCCAGCACGGAGCCCAGTGTGGGGCTTGAACTCATGACCCTGAGATCAAGACTCGAGCCAAGATCAAGAGTCCGATGTTTAACTGACTGAGCCACCCAGGTGCCCCCTTAGAGTTTTAAATAAATAAATATCAGTCAGAGCTCGGAGATGAGCAAGACTAGGGCAGAATGACACAGACACGTGAGAAGAAGTGCACAGCCCAGCAATGATCCTGAGATGCAAACAGCTCACTCCGTTTGAGGTGAGGTGTCGGGGGTTGAAGCATTGACGGTGACTCAGAGTTTCCTGCCACAAACGCCAGACCCAGTTGTTTGGGCACCGATTATCGGCAGGAGCAGTGTTTTTCAGACCTGGGCCTATGGGACAAGGGTCTTCATGGAGGAGAGGTGGGAGGGCTGCTCAGGTAGGGACTAAGAGGGGAGCTCAGCCCAAAGGGAGTGGGAGCATTACGCTGTACTGGGAAGAAGCACAGTTGTGCTCTGCAGCATTATTGGTGTGAGAAGTCCAAGGCTGGGGCATCACAGGGTCGGGTCTCTGGCAGGGTGTCAGGGACACAGGTGCCATCAGGGAGGTGGATGACCAGCAGGAAGAATATGTTTAGGAGTGCATTCACCCTGTGTTTCTGAAGCTTTAGCATCTGGGGCCTTGCTCACATTTGAGGAACTGTCCCTGCCAGAACTAGCCAATCACTAGAGATGGAGAAAGACTGGCCGGCAAGCATGCTTTTCGCGTGCAAACCAGTCCATCCAAAGCTCACATTCTGGGTCCCTATTCCTCTGCCTAATCACCCCAGGGCCAGGCACCGAACAACTAGGGACGCCCAACAAAACAACGCCGAGCCTGCTGAAATGATTCAAACTGGCCAATCCTTAATCTGCCTACCTTGTGTCACCATGCCTTTCCTGTGGAAACCACAATAAAGGCCCCACCCATGCCTCCCTTGGCCCCTTCTGCCTCCTGACCCACCCTAGCTCTGCCCTATGTGGTCCTGAGTAGAGTGGTGTGCCTCTCCTCCTGGGAACCGTGAATAACAGAGTGCCTTTTCAGGGGCAATCACCTCCTGATCTGCTGGCCTCAGACACCTGAATGATAGAATCTACATTTTCAAACAAGCAGGAAGGTGATGAGCTCATTTCCAGACGTGCTAAATGGAGCATGGCTGTGGGCCCCCCCGGGAGATGTGGCAAAGAGGCTGCATGCCAGGAGGGCCATGTCACTCACCAAGGGAGCTGGCTCTACCACCGGGTAGATGCCGTCCCTGCCCACTGCTCTCCGCGACTCTGTCTTCCTGCAGCTCTTCACTCTGATGGACACACCAGGGGCTCTGACACGGGGGTCACTCTTCTGAGGGAGGTCGAGGGTAGGCCGAGCCCAGGAGCCTTCATATCAAGGCTTTGTAATGAGGTCCCTGGGCTCTGAGACTGCTGGGACCAGAGCTGGGAACACGCTCCTACCTGGCACTCTTTGCCCTTGCTCCAGGACGTCACAACCCCTGCAAATTCCACTTCTCCCCCTCTCCCCCATACCCGCCCAGCTCACCCAAAGAAGATAAGGCAGAGGCAGAGAGCGAGCAGTGTGATGATACCAGCTCCCATAACAGCACCCAGATTCACTCCTGACCAGATCGCCCGTTTCCCTGTAGACAGAGACACTTGGGGTGAACTCCAGTCTTGATGAGCAGGTGTGAGTCCCCTCCTCTCCAGCATGCAGAGAGGAGTACCCTTCCCCCCCCAACCAGGGTTCAGCCCTGAATGTCTCCCACCCATTGCAGGACCTCAGTCTCCACCAGAAGGATATGGTCTATGTGACTTTCTATCCACACAATCTGACCCCTGCACCCTGACCAGCATATGCCATCTTTTCTAGGACCCAAGTTCTTCCCCATACAGGGTCTCTCTGCAACAGATCCCAGACCCGGCTGCAGCAGGACCAAGAGACTCTGGGCCTCATGGGCACGAGAGAGAGAGAGAGATAGAGACACAGAGACACAGAGACACAGAGAGAGAGACATATGCAGAGAGCTCTGTGAGAATCAGAAAGTCCTTCCTTCCTTCCACAAAGAGTGTCTGAAGCTCCTCTCTTGGCCTCCACTGGCCCTGTCACCAGGGTCAAAGGTGGTCTTCCATGCTTCCAGGAGCAGGCAGAGGCAGTGGAGTTCTCAGACCTTCAGCTTTCCTCGTCCTTCCTGACCATGCCTCCTGGGAGCCCAACGCCCAGAGTCAGGGATGTGTCTCTGGGCGTCACCTATCAGCCATTTGGTTGGGCGCCAAAAGAGTCCTAATGGGGCTCACCGTCCAGGTGGGGCCCAGATGTCATTGCCATACCAGCAGGGGTAAGGCTGGGCTCAGAGAGAGGTCAAGGTGAGGGCTGAGGAATGACCGTCGGGCAGTAAAGATACTCTGCATGGTACCACTTGGTGGACACACATTATTATAAAGTATCCAGTCCACAGAAGGTACATACAATGCCAGGGCGCCTGGGTGGCTCAGTGGGTTAAAGCCTCTGCCTTCAGCTCAGGTCATGATCTCAGGGTCCTGGGATCGAGCCCCCTGTCAGACTGCCTGCTCAGCAGGGAGCCTGCTTCCTCCTCTCTCTCT
This sequence comes from Ailurus styani, assembly GCA_002007465.1. Lineage (NCBI taxonomy): Eukaryota > Metazoa > Chordata > Mammalia > Carnivora > Ailuridae > Ailurus > Ailurus styani. The sequence continues at coordinate 999,811 of LNAC01000292.1, forward strand.
GCCTGCCTCTCTGCCTACTTGTGATTTCTCTCTCTGTGTGTCAGATAAATAAATAAAATCTTAAAAAAAAAAAAAGAAGGTACGATGCCAAGAATGAACCCTAATGTCACCTATGGACTGTTAGTGATAAACGCATGCCCATGTAGGTTTTATTGTAACAAAGGTACCCTCTGGTCGGGGGTTTGATAGTGAGGAGGCTGTGCATTTAAAAGCAGGGCTTTGGGGGGAAATCGCTCCACCTTCAGCTCAATTTTGCCAAGAACCTAAAACTCCCCTTCTAAAAATAAAGTCTACTGAAAATGCCTCAGGCCTTCAGGTACTGGAGGAGGATAAAGAGCATATTCAAGATGATGGGGAGAAAACTGCGGGTCAGCCTGGCAGGACCAGAGTGAGAGGGTGTGGGAGAGGAGGGCTGAGGGCGCTTCTCTTGCCTGACCACCCCCCCAACCCACCTCCACCTGTTAGGTCTCATGTCCCACTCTGACTTAACCTGACAGAGACCCTGGACAGTCAGTGCCCCGTGGACAGGAGGCTCCTTACCTGTGCTGTGTCCCAGGCAGACACCAGTTGTTGGGTTCTGTGTGGCACCTGGGATGGGAAGAGGGGATTTCCCTCTTCAGTGGGGCGGGGTGATGTGAGATACAGGTAGGCATCCCCTCAGCCTCAGAAACCACAGAAACACAGGAGGGACAGGGCTTGAGTCCTTCTAGGTCCCACACCCTGCCAGACCTCCAGGGCGAAAGCAGCAAGCATTCAAGCATCCAGAGGCTGACCTTCCTGCCCCTCAGCCCTTCAGGGGATCGGGCATCCTGGTCCCACACTCACAGGTGACATTGAGCTGGACAGTCTTTTCCACTGTCACACTAGCTGCAGGGAAGTACACTTGACAGGTGAGATTGGTGCCGTGGTCCTGGGGCCGTGGGGTGAGGGTGAGCACCGAGGAGAGGTGGGTCCTGGGGCCCAGGGAGGTGAGGGCAGCTGACGTCCAGGAGAAGATGGGGGGCGTGCCCCTCTCACAGGCCCAGGGCACAGAGCAGGTCAGGTTCCCAGGGCGGCCAGCCTCCAGGGTCTCTGGGGCGAGGATGTCAGGGGTATGGGTCAGGGCTGTGAGGAGGTGAGGAGACACGGGAATCAGAAGGAGGGTCTGAGGTGAGGCCCCGAGAGAAGCCTCAGGCTTTGGTCCAGCTCCTACTCCTGAGTCCTGACAGGTGTTGTCCCCAACCCCTCCCACGAGGGGAGTTCCATCCCAGCTCCGACCCGGGACCCGTCCTTCCCTTGTGGTCTCACCTGGAGTCGGCTCCTTACCCGTCACATGCACGGAGAGCTGGTTCTGTGTATAACTGTAGCTCCCGGAAGACCCTCTCTCCACCCTGAAGAAGTACGTCCCCGAGTCCCTTTCCTGCGCATCTCTGATGTCCAGGGAGCAGTTGTAGGACCGGGGGTCACCGAGGAGGTGGCCCCGGGGTTCCTCCTGCACTTTACGACCTGGGTTGTTCGTGGCCACTGGAGCACCCTGGTGTACACTGACCCCTTCCTGGAACCAGTAGCCAAAAGCGGGGACTCAGTCCAGAACATTCTGAGGTAGGTGAAGCGGCAGGGCACGGAGAGGCACAGGCCCTCCTGCACCGTCAGGGACTCTGGCACTTGCAGCTGGAACCTCGAATCCTGAGCCAGGGACCCTGCAGGGAATCGAGGGTGAGTGGGAGCTCCCGGCCGCCCGGCCCCCTCCCCGCGGCCCACTCACCTGCCCACAGCAGGGGCAGCAGCAGGGACAGCATCCGGGAGATGGAGGGTGCGTGGGCGTCCTGTGGGCGCAGAAGTGGGGAGCAGGGGAGGAGGGTTACGGGGGACCCACGGGAAGCTGGGGAGGAGCCCCGGTCCTTGTGGTTCTCGGAAGAGGAACTGCAGCGGCAGAGCTCACGCCCTCTCTGCCCAGAGTGGGCAGCCAGAGACCCAGATCACACCCCCAGGGAGGAGAGACCAGGAGCAGACCCACGTCCTGCCCCCATCTCTGCATCTCCTTCCAGCACCAGAGCCCGGACCAGCGGCAGGCGTCTTGCCCGTCACGCCTCACACTTGCTGGAGGCCTGTTCCCACGGGGAGGGCGCGGCAGGGGTGTCTGGGAACTCTGTAGCACGAGAGAGACCTAGGTGGGTGTGCGGGAGTCCTGCTGTCCAGGTGTGGGGCCGTTGGTGCTCTCTCTTTGCTAAGGGGAAGTGGTCACTTGGGCTGAGTTAGCCACTGGTGTGTGGACCTATGCTTCATAAACAGGGGTGTTTCATGCCTCCCCCCAAAAGGGAAAATTTTCAGTGTCTGGACACGTTTTATCATCATGGCTTGGGAGGAGGGTATGTCTGGGATCTAGTGGGTTGAGACTAAGGATGTGTCTAAACATCCTCCAATGCACAGGAGCCCCCACTGCAAAAAACCATGCAACTCCCAGGCTCAACAGTGCAGAGGTTGAGAGAGCCCAGTCTTGAGCTGAGAAGCAGCCAGTTCTTCCAGATATGGGATCATGGAGGTTCTGTGTGGGTGTCCAGCCCGTGAAAGATGAGTAAGGGTCTTGGGTACAGAGCGGATGTCGGCTCTGTGTTAGGGCTAGAGGCAAAGAGGAGACATAGCAGACCCAGTTCATACCCTTGAGATGCTCCCCATCCAGGGGAGAGACATATGGCACCTGTCTGGTAGAGCCCATGAGGTTGGAAGTAGCTGGGATTATGGAACTGGAGGCTCTGTTGGGTGCTTTGGGGCATAAGTGAGCAGAGCGGACCTGGCCTATACTTTCAGTGGGCAGGAGAGAAGATTCCCAGCTATAGGGCCCTGCCATGCGCTCAAGGTCAATGCAGAGGCAAAACTGGGCTGGGCAGTGGGAAGAGCTGTCCGCACCTCCCTGCTGTGATCCCCCTGCTCACACAACAGGTGGCACGTCACCATGCCCTCGGGGGCCACCAGGTCTTGTCTCCTCCCCTGCCACATGGTCATCCTGCCAGCCCTGCTGCAGGCCACTCCTACACCCACCAGAGGTGTTAGCCTCACGCAGCGCAGAGGCCTAACTGCCTTGCAGATGCTGATGTCTGACTTCCCTCATGGGGACACTGGCTTGTCCTTTTGACCACATTTACTGGACACGACCTGTGAGCCCAGGGCTGGGCTGGGGCTGGGGCTGGGAGGTAAACAGACAGACTCTGACCTCAAGGAGCCTCCAGTCCTGCCTGGCTGGGGGTGTTCAAATCCTCCCCATGGATGGCCCAGGGGGGCTGCATGGAGGAGGGGGTCTTCAGCTGTTGTCACTCCCCCCTGTCTTCTCATATCCTCTTTTCCCACGTCTCTCATCCCCAGGGCCTCTGTGCCCCAACCACACGGTAGACAGGTCCCAGGCCCTTCCCTTGAGGCCCCTTCACCTCTAGGATCCAGGATCCCAAACCCAGGCACACACATACCCCTGTCCTGGCAATGGCAACACAGAAGACAGAGTTGGTCTGTGTCCCTGGGAATGCCTGAAGCTGAACCTGAGAATAAAGTTGAGGCTGAGGTCGCCCCGTCCCTTCTACCATCCTCTCCCATACCTGTTGGGAGGAGCATCCCAGAGACCAGCTTCCTGAAGTTCACTCTGCACAGAGAGGCAGGGAGAGCCGGGTGTCCCGCAGGTGCCACGAGCAACAGGTGGGTTTCCCTCTGTCTCCAGCCCCTACCCAGGACAGCTCCAGGACCTTGGACAGCGAGAGCTGGGCTCCGCTCAGGGTGCGGCCCTCCAGGACCATTCAATGGCCTCCTCTTCACCCCTAGGCGAAGCTGCCTCACTATGCCCTGTGCCCTCCCGTGGCCTTTCCTCTGTGCCATACCTGGAGTGGGGAGAGGCAAGGGCGGGAGGGAGAGGGATCACTCTCTTTCTCTTTCCCTTATGAGGCCACTCATCTTAGGACTCCACCCTTACGATCTCATTTAATCTTAGTTATCTCTGAAAATACAATCACAATGGGGGTTGGGCTCCAGCATATGAATTGGGGGGGGGCACAATTCCGTCTACAGCATTCAGGTTCCGTGGACCCTCCCACGTTCCATCCTTGTCCTCTTTGTCGGCAGTTTCATATCCGTCACATGCAAAGAAAGCAAGTCATATAAATAATTATATTCTTCATTTCCTCTTTCCACTCGAAAGAAATACGTCCCGATTGTAGCCTGTGATCAAAAGCCATCCTCTCTCTTTGCAGAGGTTCCTGGAATACTCCTTTTAAACGATCTCCCATCCAGGGCTGAGCAAACCAAAACAGAGCCTGCCCTGAAACCTCAACACGCCAACAGAGGACGAAGGAGAGTGTTCCTGACTGTTGAGACCACCTTCCTTGTGGGCATCTGCAGAGGCAGAAATGCAGGCCGTGGCCACCAGATAGCAGTAATGACTCCCCAAACCCATGCCCTTAAACTAAAAGGCTAAAGGAATTAGGTGAAAGGTCATCTGAGATTTTTACGATCCCCAGGAAGTGGTCCAGCTAACCGAGGGAAGCCTCATAGTGTGAGCATTCATGTCAATCAACAGCTGTGCTAAACGCTTTACCTGTAATACATCCTTTGAACCTCATGTAGACCCGTTGAGGTCAATAGTAATGATCACTTTTTCCTTTTATGAGTGATGATGAGGTTCAGGACCAGGGTGACAGAAAGGAGAGGCAGATTGCAAGAAACCAAAAGAACAGGTCACGTGTATGTGAGCTGGCCCACTTCTCTACCTGTCCGAAACCAGCTATGCCAGGCAGGAGGGAGACACACCTGCACCTGGCCCGTCTCTTTCCTACCCTTGAGCAGAGCAGAGGATGGGCTGAGTGTTGGGTTGGTGTCGGGGATAGACGGTCAGCAGGCCCCAGATGCTAGCTGCCAAGTGCCTGCAGCACGAGCTCCTCATCTTCAATGGTCCTCAGCTAAGACGAAACAATCATTAGTTTTAGTTACCTATGTCCTGGGACAGGTAATGTATTCAGTGCTTTGGTGACTCTATCCACCCCCATTTTATTTTTTAGAAACACTTGAGGCAGGTAAGACTGACCTACAAATAGCTGTCCATAGTTAATGTATGCAACTTGACCCCGACCCTAGCCCTCATACCTAGTTCAGATATGCTCGATTGAGAATACCGCTCATCAACTAGAGGATAGTTTTGAGGAGCGAAGGAATTCAGGGACCAACCTTCTTGTGTCTTATTCTCCCTCGCATCTGCTGAGCTGGAGCACATCTGGCCACGTGCTATCTGCAGAGTGGCCACACGGGGGCCACACTGAGTAAACGCCAGGACCAACCCCCCTCCCAACCCAATTCTTCCTTCAGCCCGTCAAGCCTCGTTCATGCAGCGTTTACAGATCGTTCTGTATCATGCTCAGAACAGTGGGACTTGTCGAATTTGTTAAAAACCGAACGAATTCTTTCAACCTGTTCAAAAGAGCAGATGTTTCCAAACATCTCGGATTTGGCGAACAGATGAAGGCCCAGGGGCCTGGGAAAAGGCTCCTACTTGTGAGAACTGGGCGGAAAGACCCGCCGGTGTGGACAGAGCACACTCGGCGTTTCCCGAGCGTTTCGTCAAGGAGCGGGCCCAGAGGTGCGACGCAATTTCAAGTGCGAGCTGGGGGAGGGGCCGGGGGAAGGGAGGGAGAGAATCTCAAGCAGACTCCTTGCTGGCTGCAGAGCCCAGCTCTGGGCTCCATCTCACGGCCCTGAGAGCACCACCTGGATGAAATCAGGAGTCAGACGCTTAACCGGCTGAGCCACTCAGGCACCCCTCCGAGTCCCCCTTTCTATTCAGGACATAATCGGCCCCGGCTTTAGGTGTGGCTGGTTCCAGAGTTCACGGGACCGAGGCCCTACGGCTCTCCTGGCTTTTTTTTTTTTTTTTTTTTTTTTTTTTTTGGGGGGGGGGGNCTCAGCCTGGCTTTTGTTCTCAAATTCATGAAGGTAGGAGGTGTGATGTCCACTCTGACTCCTGCAGAGCGGACAGTGAGGACAGTGAGGACAGTGAGGCCTGCAGAGATCAGGTCATTTAGGGTCGGAAACGGGTCTGTGCACGGCTCCACCGCTCCCACGGCGCCTTCTCTCTCAACGTTCGCTGCCCGGTTGGGGCGCCCTCTGGTGCTCACCCAGGGAGTTACCCAGATCGCTGCCCCAGCTGCGTCCTCCTTCCATTCCTCTCAACCCATTTGCTTCCACACCAGCTGTGCGCCGACATCTGGCTCCCACCTGCTACTCAGAAGCCAATATCTCTGACAGCCTCTCTACCCTGGAATGATAAAAGGCAAAGAATTATTACTATTATCACTGTTGTTATTACCCATGTTATTGTTAATGTTATTTTCCCATCCACTCCCTTCTTCTCTGGGAGTGTGGGGGGGTCCTGCCTCCGATCCTGATCCAGTTCGCATGGCACCCCCGTGAGAATGTAGACCATCTCAGGATTGCTGCGACTGACAACTTCATGGCTCCTCCCGGGGGTCTGATGCACTTGGGGTGATAGGTTTGCCCACATGGGGCCACAGGGACAAGGCTGGAGGCCGTCAGGGTTCCCCCAGCTTGCAGTTCCACAAAGATCCCAGGTTAGCATCCCCTGGGTCTCTGGGCCTGGGGAGCAGGAAGGAGCGGATGTTTCCGAGTGTCTCTCCTGGCTGCCCCGGGCAGAACCTTGCCCTGGGAGGGGCTGTGACGCTTTGCTGTTTTGATAAAAAGGTACAAAGCTGGGCTCTAGAAAAGATTAAGGGCTCCTTCAGACAGCTGCTCAGGCTGCCACCCACCCCAAGTGAGCTCTGGGGTTGGCTTAAGGGAATAAGAGTGAGTCTCTGGAGCCCAAAGTACATTCCAAGACTGCAGTTGTCTCCTGAGGGTAGCACCCTCCTGAGGGTCTCACTGCATTAACTGCTCAGATTCTTGCTGTGGGCTCTGAATGAAACCAGTTCTCCCATACTGGTCCTGACTGCTTGGACCAAGCATTACTGGCCATGCACAGTCTGGATACAAGGGAGGGACATTCTTCTGCACTGACTTGGCATAAAGCTCTGTTGGATAGGGATGCTTCGTGTCGAGCGACGTCAAATAGATGCAATCAGATGCCTCTGTGCCAGAGGTTGCTGGTCTCCTCCCATTAACCAACCCCCTTTTACCTTCATAAGGGGGAAAAAAAGTAATAAGGAAACAAGCCCTTAACTGATGAGATTTATAAGGTAATTTAAGTACCTGCGAAGATTTTTGTTGTTAGGTCATACAATCAAAGTGTTTTTTAAAAATCTATAAATGCAGTTTAATATGTTTCTTTTTTCCCCAAAGTTGAGTAAAACATTATAAAAGGATCTTTAAGTATGCCCATAGGAATTAACATGTCCTGAAATGGTCTGTGTGGGAAGCATTGTTGGGAGTCATTGATATATATTCTCTTATTGAAAGCTCACAGCACGGGGCACCTGGGTGGCTCAGTCGTTAAGCATCTGCCTTCAGCTCAGGTCATAATCCCAGGGTCCTGGGATCGAGCCCCGCATCAGGCTCTGTGCTTGGCAGGGAGCCTGCTTCCTCCTCTCTCTCTGCCTGCCTCTCTGCCTACTTGTAATCTCTCTCTGTCAAATAAGTAAATAAAAATCTTTAAAAAACAAAACAAAAAAAGAAAGCTCACAGCAGTCCTGTGGAGAGGAAACATTTCATATCCNTAAAAAAACAAAACAAAAAAAGAAAGCTCACAGCAGTCCTGTGGAGAGGAAACATTTCATATCCTCACATTCCAGGTAGAGACAGGGAGGCATAGTTAGGGGCATCCATACGTATGACCACCTTCACTTGTGACACTATTGCAAGTTCAGGTGACCTAAGACAACCCTCAGTTTCCACCACTCACTGGAAGGACTCACATAACACACCAACAGCTGTTATCCTTGTGGTTAGGGCTCGTTACGGCTTGGGGAAAGAGATTAATGTCAGTGAACGGGGGGGGGGGGGAGGGGATGGGCAGGGTCCAGGAGCTTCCACATGTCTCTCCAGGGGAGTCATGAGTCATAGCATTACCTCCTCCCAGCAATGGTGTATGACAGTCTGGTGACCAGGGAAGCTCTCCTGAGACTGGACATCAGAGTTTTTATTGGAGTCCTTTCACACAATTATGATTCACTGCTCACATAGCTGATCTCAGTCTCCAGTCTCTCGGGGAGCAGAGCGGATTTCATGTGACCCAAAGCCTTCGTCATAATTTCCATCGTGGAATATCCAGTGTGTTCCAAGGTCCCCCAAGGTAAATAAAGACAGTCTTATCAGGTAGGGCTTTCTAAGGACTTAGACATTCCTTCCAGGAGTCCAGGGCAAAGTCAGATATGTCTTTGGCTAAGGTTGATTCTTTACTACAAAAGTCCGTTTCTGGGATCCATCAAATGGGACTGGGCAAAAGTTGTTATGCTGCTGTTGGTATAAAAAAGAGGAAACACTGAAAGAATCTAAATGCTCCCAAATGGGGTATGGGTTGAACAAATGGATCCATGGCCAAAGCAGTGGAATAGTATGCAGCCATGAACAAAGACCAATGAAGATAGAGGAGGAAGGGCTTCTGACAAGCTACAGGCAGAAAAACAATTCTATGTGTTTTCTAGGAGCACCATTTATACTCAAATACTAAGGAGGACCAATTTAACAATTTCAGAGGTACATAATAAGTTATTTTCCTATTAAAACAAATACAGATGTGTTTTGCAGCAGGCTACAAATATTCATGTGGGTTTTCAGAATACAGTAGGAGACTTCAGAGATGTTGAATGAACCATAAGAACTCTGAGGTGTATATTCACCTACCTCTGTCTAAACTTGGGTTTAACATTAGAGAAGCCCAAATAAAGAAGGATATTGAATGGTATGATACCATTTTGGTAAAAATGTGCATGTGTGCCTGACTATGTATGACATATCAAAACCGAATTTTTAAAATTTTATTTATTTACTTGTCAGAGAGAGAGAGAGCACAAGCAGGCAGAGTGGCAGGCAGAGGGAGAGAGGGAAGCAGGCTCCCCGCTGAGCAAGGAGCCCGATGCAGGACTCAATCCCAGGACCCTGGGATCATGACCTGAGCAGAAGGCAGCTGCTCAACCAACTGAGCCACCCAGGTGTCCCTCAAAACTGAAGTTTCAGAGGAAAACACTGGCTATATCTCCTGGCGGTCTAACTATTACAGTGACTTTCCAATAGTATTAATCAAATTCTGATAAATAAGTCTGTATTTTACTTATAAAGGATTTTTCCTTATATATTTATAAATATAAAAATGTCTGAATGTATAAATATTTATGTGCATCTTTAAATACCCATCTATTATAAATATTAACATATTTATGTACTTATTTAGATAAGTATTCTAACAATTTAAAACAAATTAATTACTAACACAGTATTAATTCTATTTTTCCCTCTTAAGAATTTTCCAAAATTTCTACAGCCAATGCATTGCTTTTCCAATTAAAGTAGTATTTGTTGTTGTAGAAATGAAAGATGAACATACTCCCGAGTCCAGCTTGAACCGGATTTGTGACCAGTTCACGATTTGTGACCCTCGCTGGGGTGAGCCCTGTCCCCTGCCTCCTCAGTCCCTCGTCCAGCCCACCTGGGTCTCTGTTTCTCCATTTTTCTCGTTCTCTCCGTGGGGTCCCCAGTTGCAGACACGGCACATGTGCTCGGCGCCGTGCCCTCCATGAGCACGCTCTGCTCTGCCCTGGCAACACTTCTGTTACTGAGCCTAAAGATCCAACACCAAGAGAATGGGTTTTGTACATTCTGGCTCGGGCACGCACCAGCACGTCCCACAGCCACTCCAAATGTCCAGGCGGAGAAGATCTGCTGACCCCGGGAGAGACCTGCAATAAGCTGTTGGTGTCCAGGGAGGGAAAAGCAGCCCCTCGTCAAATGAGACAATGCAATTTAAATTTCGAGATCTGCAGGGAGTAGGAAAAACGAAAACGCACAACTGTCCCACATTTTAAAAAGGCTAATGTCCTGTATTTATTGTGCTTTTCAGTATTTTCCAGTTTTCTGAAAAGTGAGCACAAGATTTTTTTGTAACCAGGGCAGAATAGTATAATAATCTAAAAAAAAGAAATGCGGTGAATAAATGATAAGCTAAATGCACCTTAGAGTCATTAAGATAACGACAACTCCCCAAGCGTCTCCTCCCCAGCCCTGCCTGCGCTGGGGTTCACAGTCCACTCTGGGTGCAGGAGGGGGGTGGGGACCAGCAGCTCAGAGCCCGAGATGCAGGTCTGTGAAGAGGCAGAGGAGGCTGTGCGGTCCCTGGACAGACACCTACCCCAGGAGGACCTGTGTAACCCATGGACCTTTCCAGACCCAGATGCAGACTCTGGAGGGAGCTGGTTCTCCTGGGTAAGAGAGCTGAACCCACAGGACAGGGGAGCAGTGGGGGGGGGTGGACTGGTACCAGGTCTTACGTGCGATCACGTAGCTGGGCATACCTCGCGCAGAGACACGCACACTCCCTCTCTCACACACGGAGGCGCACACGCAGTGTTCATCCCCATCCACCGCCAGGAGTGATGAACTTGGACCCCCTCCTGCCAGAAATCACCTCCTCTAGGTGCCTAGTCCGCCCTGATCCCCTTCTCTACCTCTCCAACCGGACTCCTTCCCAACCCCTCACTTCCCTCCAGGACCCTCTGAATCCTCATGATGGGGACAACTGTCATGTCACACTGTGTCCTGTCCTCACATACCACCACTGTCTACACCTGGAGGCCTGGAGCAGGGGGTCTCAGGTGTCTTCGCCTCCTCCATGGAGTTCAGGCTTAGGGTACACAGACAGTGGATCTCTATGTCTTAGGTGATGACAGATCCTCTTCCACATTCACGCGCACTCCACGGAATTTAGATTCTAAGTCAAAGACATGTGTAGACAGTCTTGGGGGACTTTAACCACCCACATAACAACCGAGCTCTCCCACTGGGTTCCGCCCCGTGCTCAGGGATGCTGTGATGTGGTGTCCAGTGTGAGATGCAGATCTATCTCCAGACTCTGATGACCCAGAGTGATGGGGATGGAGATGAGGGGGCCCAGGAGGCTGGGGGAGCCCCAAGGGGCCATCTGACCCAGACTGGGGAGGAGGGGACATCAAAGCTGGGAACCGAAGGCTGAGTAGAAGTGAGTTGATAGGGGGATGGGCAAGAGGGACCAGGGATCTGTGTGTCAGAAATAGGGAACAGCATGTGTGAAAACCCAAAGTCAGGAGAGAGTGTGGTGTATTAATTAAGAGAGCTGTCTATGTCTGGGGCACACAGTGTAGATACTGTGTCTTCTGATAAATGAATGCGCAAACGCATGCATGAATGAATAACTGAATCAGGGGGTTCATGGGGTAATGGGGTGGGATAGATATGATCCAAAAGTAGGCTAGATGAGTCATAAAGACCAACTCTCTCTAAGAGTGTCTCATAAGCCATGTTGAGTTTTAAATTTTTTTAAAGATTTTATTTATTTATTTGACAGAAAGAGAGATCACAAGTAGTCAGAGAGGCAGGCAGAGAGAGAGGAGGAAGCAGGCTCCCCACTGAGCAGAGAGCCAGATGCGGGCCTCGATCCCAGGACCCCGAGATCACGACCTGAGCCGAAGGCAGAGGCTTTAACCCACTGAGCCACCCAGGCGCCCTTGAGTTTTAATTTTATCCGTAGAGTTCTGGGGAGCCATGGAAGGTACCTAAGAGAGCAGGGTCACAACCGGGGCTATGTAAGGATCCACATAACTGTCATATGAAGATGCGTTGGAGACTGAGTGTCCAAGGAGCACGCCAAGTTGGAAGAGGATGAGGAAGGAGTGAACGAGAACAGGGGCCGAGGGGGTGGGGAGTGGAAGACAGGCTGGGGAGCTAGAAACCCATGGCATGTTCACAGGTGTCCCTGGAAATCATTTCCTGGGCAGTGTAAATCAATCTCTCTCTTTTCTTTCTCTCATATACATGCGTTCTATTTGTGTTCTTCAGCCAGTCTCCTGGCCTGGGGGATCTGCCAAGCCTCTGGCCAAATCTACATCAGCCCAGACTCACTCATAGGTTTCAAGGGATTTCGGACCATCCTGATCCTCGAGAATGCCACCGAAGATGCTCAGGAATACAGCTGGTACCGTGGTGCAAATGACACTGCAGAAAACATGATTGTCCGCTACAAACCTCCCTCCAGTTCCTGGCAGACTGGGCCCATGTACAGAGGCCGGGAGAATGTGACCACGTTAGGTGACCTGGTGATCAGGAGATCTGCATTAAATGACACAGGAGACTACACCGTGAGTGTGGACACTGGCAATGGGACCCAGACGGCAACTGGCTGGCTTGAAATACAAGGTGAGTTGGCAGGTTGCCCATTTCCAGACCTGGGGGCTTTGAGAGTGAGGTCCCTGGGAGATCATACCGTCCAAATCTCCTCCACCCACAGGTGACAGTGGGAACCTCGGCAGATGGTAGTCTAGCTTCTCCCGCAGAGATGGGTCACTCGTTCCCTTCAAGGGTTCCAGTTTCACTGTCAGGGTATCAGTTATGTTCTGCTGCGTAACAAAGAGCCACAAGCAACAGTTTCAAACAACACCCATTTATTAGCACACATTCCTGTGGGTCAGAAGTCTGGCAAGTGCTGTGCTCTGAGACTCACAAGGTGTTGAGTCGGGGCTGTGGTCTCATGTGTGGCTCTGCCCATGGGCAAGTCACATCAGGACTCTGATTCTTCAAGGTCAGCTGAATGCTCCCTCTCTGGTCTGCTAAGAAGGAGTCTTACATGACATAAGGGTAACAATTAGAATGACAGTCCATCACTTTTGTGTATTGTATAGGTTAGAAGAAAGTCATGGGCTCCACCCACGTTTGAGGGGCAGGGATTATCCAGGCTGGAGATCACGGGGCCATCTTGGAATTCTGTCTACTACAGAGAGCTCCTGGGGGCTCCACAGGCCTGGGGGGGCAGTTAGAGTGTGGATTTGGAGACAGGAAGCCCCGTGTTTACCTCTGACTGTGTATATGTCCCATGGCCCCGAGCCTTCATCTTCCCTCTGGGGTATTCTGTTTCCTCGTCTGCAGAACGGGGGTGGTATCTACCACTGTCTATTGTAAGGTTGGAGGGGGTATCTGTAAAGTGAACGGGACTCAGATAATGGGAGCAATTATTATAGAGAGTCCAAATGCCCCCTGTCACACTGAATTCTACCCATGGCTCCTCAGGTGGGGGTGTTCTGATTTTAGGTTCTGGGTTCAGAAACAACCATTAGGCCACATGCCTATCCCAAGAGCTCACCATGATTGCAGGGGATGCCACAGTGATGACTCCACACATAGGATGGTGGGCTCAGGCTAGTGTCCACACCTCAACCACCCATGCCCACTCCCTACTTCTCTGTCCCTCAAAGCTCTAGGGCTGCTCCCCTCCCAAGACCCCAGACCCCATCTTACCACTCTTGGCTTCTCACCAACATAACCTGGAAGCCCCTTTGGAGAAGAGCAGCTCTTGGGGAGGCAAACCCCACCCCTAATGTCTTCTTCTTGCTTCCCCCAGATGTGGAAGGCAAGCCAGACATCTGGGTCAACACCACCTCTCTGGTAGAAGACATGGATTCTGTGGCCGCCATTTGCTACACCAATGCCACCACTGTCAAGTGGTATGTGGATTACACACTGGTGTCCAGCAATGAACGAATGACAGTCTCCCCAGACCTCAAGACCCTCATCATTCACAGGGTCAGCCGCTATGACAGAACAGTTCACTGCGCGATAGAAATCATCCCAGAGTTTCTTCAGAGAAGTGAAATTATCTCTCTGACTGTGGCCTGTGAGTGGTCTGGGGCCATGGGAGTAATGGGCTCAGGGTCACCCTGGGATGTAGCAATAGGGCAGGCAGAACTGGAGAGAGGAAACACCATAAGCCAGTCCTCAGCCAGATGGATCTGGGTTTGAATCTCAGATTTCTGGACTTAGAATCACCCTCATTTCACAGAACGATCTGCTATTTAAAATGGGGACCTTAATTCCTACTCCTCAGATTAGAAATAGGACACATTTGTTCAGCTCTGGCTTTTGTAAAGACGGGACTGCTTACAACTCATAGTTTCTTTAAAATGACATTCAACTCGTTAAATATTCAAATCCCGTATTCCCTTAAGCCTTCAAATACACTGCTTTTTATCCTGGTTTTCTAAATTTAGTAAAATCACCTTCACTTTTCCTTTTACTCAGATTGAACTGACTATATTCCCCTAAACAGACAGTTTGATTTGAAAGCTAAATGACACATTTTATGCATTCTCTTTTCTCCATGATCCTTCGACCACCCGCCAAGGCAAGTACGCAGTCCAGCCAGCCCTCCCCAAAATCTCAAACGGGTCTTGTAAATCGAAGACATTGACTTATAAATACAGTGAACCTTGCATCTTTTCAACATTCTGGGACTTTTTCGCATTTACCAAACTCTTACGCATCTTCGGACTGTGAAAAAGCCAAGTCATTTTTTTTAAAGATTTTATTTATTTATTTGACACAGAGAGAGATCAGATCACAAGTAGGCAGAGAGGCAGGCAGAGAGAGAGGAGGAAGCAGACTCCCTGCCGAGCAGAGAGCCCGATGTGGGCCTTGATCCCAGGACCCTGAGATCATGACCTGAGCCGAAGGCAGAGGCTTTAACCGCTGAGCCACCCAGGCGCCCGAGAAAGCCAAGTCTTGAACGGTTTTCACATCTAAAGCTAGAACCCCACGAACTCCGTCAGATTTCCTAACAAGCATGCTCTGGCAATCATGCAGAAAACGTGGTCATAGAGCCAGCAGTTTCTGACTCCCATACATAGCTTACTAGCTGGAGGTTTGCAACCAAGAGCCAGGACCTAGGATCTGCCCTTGCAGGGAAATTCCTCCCAGGCCATAGGGGAATTCACTTAGTCTGCTTGTGGGTCAGTAGGGGACTGTGAAATCCCCTAATTCTCTCCTCGGGACCCCATTGCCCTCATCTATAAAATTCATCCATGGGTTGTTATGGGGATTAAGCAAATGTGTGAACCTGTAAAGCATTTAGAACAGAGACCAACGTGAAGGGGGACTGATGTATTGCTTCTATTCCTATTGTATTGTGATGTGAAGGTCTGTCATGGGGCTGACTCATAATAGGTGCTTGATAACGGGAGATGTTATAATTATAGTCGCGTTGTTGGCACAGCTGCCTTGCATGTGTTGGGTCTAGGGATACTCGGGGTGCAAAGTGGGACCACTTCCTGGTCATGGAGGACTGTGTGTGGATTGAGGGAAGGTGACAGGACCCCGAGGGGTCAGAGACATCTCTCGGGTCTCCTGCCGTCTCTGCAGATGGGCCAGAAAATGTGCGGCTGAGTACCAGTCCCATTACCTACAAAGGCGTCCTGTCTGCTAAGATCGGCTCCCAGGTGACAATGGTGTGTGACGCCTTTTCCAAACCCAGTCCCAAGTACCAGTGGATCCACAATGGCTCTCTCCTGAACTTCTCGGAGGAAAGCGTCACTCTCCAACGTCTGGCCTGGGAGCAGATGGGCAGATACAGATGCGTCGTGGGCAACCCTGTGACCCAGCTGACCCTGTACAGGGAATTCCAGATCCAGCTGTCCCGTGAGTACAGCAGCCCGCCTCTGGGGCTCGTGTTCCCCAAATCTTCCCATCTCCACGCTTTTGTCTAGGCAGTGTCATCATCACGAATGCCGGCTCCACCTTGCAATGCCATGCTCACGACGGCTGAGTAAAATCCACCCCCCACCCCGCCCTGTCCTCTGAGGTCCAAGTCCAAAGCTGCCCCCTCTATGAAGCCCTCAGGGACCTCAGATCAGAGCAAGAGTGAGTCCCAGGGAGATTTGGTCAATGAACATTAACTGAGCACTTACTGTGTACCAGCCCCTCTTCTGATCTGTGTGACCTGCAAAGAAAATGACTGTTGTGAATACCACCTCCGTTTACAAAGAGGAAAACCAAGCTGTGGGACGTTTTGTGGGAGTGCTTTTTCAAGGTTCCAGTTCCAATCAACAGAGGAGGCGGTGTTCAAACTCTGGTAGTCCGACCTCGCAACCTATGTCCTCAGCTGTTTTACTCGGTTGCCTCGAGAAGAGAAAGTGGAAAGGCCAGAGATGGAGGTGGTGCAGAGGAAGCAGGGATCTGTCGTGGATGTGATATTTGGAACTTGGCTTGAGAATGAATCTGTAACTGGGAAGAGTACCTCTCTGAGCCTCAGTTACCCTATCTCTAGTGTCGAGATAAAAAGACTCCTTATATGACAGGGCTTCTGGCAGAATTAAATCAGATAGTGCATGAGAAGCCATCAGTGTGGTTTGTCCCAGAGAGAGCCACAAACCTGAATGTGGGCTGGAGACAATTATTCTGGTTACTCCACACTATTTACTAAGCACCTGCTATGCACCAGCCATGACCGGCCAAGTGTGAACAATTATGCACTGACTGATTCACACCTTTCTAACTCCACTCAACTGTGAGCTTCAGGAGGACAGAGGCTGGGAGAGCTGTTTGCTCACCACCTGTCCCCAGTGCTTAACACGGTGCCTGGCACATAGTTGGTGCTCAGCGAATACCTGTGCAATGAGTCCATGACCCTGTGTAATCAACACCCCCGACCCTGTCACTCTCTACCCTCTTGAGTGGGCTTATTCTTTTTCAGAGTACTTCCTGGTGCCTGCAATGATATTAGACATTTTTTTGCCTAATTGTCAACTGTCCACTTCCCGGCTGGAATGTCAGCCCCATGAGGGCAAGAAGTTTGTTTTGTTCACTACTGAATTCCTACCACTTGGAACATAGCCGATGCTGATCAATCTCTGAAGAATAGAAGCGTGGGTGAGCAAAGGGTTGAATGATGGTGCCCCTGACCCCCTTGTACCCTCTCCTTCAGAGGACACTCCTCCTATTGTGAACAGCAGTTTCTACATCTCAGGAGCAAAAGTGGTGTGGCTCATCGTGTTCACAGTCCTGGGTGGCATCTACTTCTGTGGAATCCTGATCTACGCCTTGATCAGCCATTTCTCCACCAGGTGCCTGTTGCCCTGGGTCAAGGGTGGCGTGTTGACTGGGGGTTGGGTCTCAACACTTCCTTAAGAGGGGAAGGCAAAGCCAGGAGAGGAAGGGCCAAGCTGGGAATTGGTTGTCAGGGATCATCTGAGGCGTATGATAGATAGGTCATGGACCAGAAGCCACTGGCAGAGAGGGAGAGTGTAGAGGCAATCATGCCTCTAAATAGCAATGAGGTTTCACTTAGTGACTTCTTTTCATCCCAGTTTTTTTGTGTTTATGATGCTGATATGGACGTCCACCTACCGGGGCAGCCATGAGAACGAGCAGGGAGCGTGCCAAGCACTGAGCATATGTGTGGGACATGGTAGTCACTAGTTACCAACTGAAGTTGGAGGAACAGGTAGTAGAGTCAACTGCAGGGGAGGAGATTGGTCAGAGGAAAGATTCTAATCTGGGTTTCAATCTCAGCTTTGAGTCCAGCTGTCTAGGTGGCCTTGAGTAGATCACACTCCACTCAGGTCCTCTTCACCCACCTGGAGGATGTGGAAGGGTAACATCTTCCCTGAAGGGAGATATGGGGGCTAGACACAATTCTTGGAGGATGCAGCAATTAGCAGCATTCTTGGTACAGAGTAGATCAGAATTTCTCGAGCGTAGCACTATCACTATTTGGGGCCAGATAATTATTTCAGGGGTAGGGGTAAGGCTATTCTGCACACTGTACCATGCTTAGCAGCATCCCTGGCCTCTACCCACTTGATACCTACAGCAATAACCTCCATCACTCTAAGTTTAGACCACCAAAAATGACTCTCGGCATTAGAAGGGTCCTGAGGACAAAATCGCCTTGGTTGAGAACCATTGCAGTAGATTTTAAAGAAATAAGTGATGATGGAGATGATGATGATGCTAGTGCTGATGATGTTGGTTATGATGACGGTGATGGTGGTGGTGATGGTGATGGTGGTGGTGGTGGTGGTGGTGACGGTGGTGGTGGTGGTGATGGTGGTGGTGGTGGTGCTGGTGGCGGTGGCGGTGGTGGTGGTGATGGTGGTGGCAGTGGCCATGGTAGAGAACTCTCAGTGTAGAGGTTAAGCTCCCAAATTCATCCCCTGCTACTCCTGAGGTCCTTCACAAGGAGGGTTTGGAAAGAAGAATCTGACCCCTCATCTCCCCAGGATTCTCTGGAATCCTCTGTTTCCTAAGGACCTGAAATGTGACATCTTCCCTAATTTCACTCCCCATAGGTAGCCCCTTACATCATGAGGACAAGACCAGATGGGCAAAAAAGGTGAGGTGGAAGCGAGGGGAAAGGGCTGAGAGCCCCCATAGGGTTGGGCTAGGCTGGAGAGGGTACAGGGTCTAACTGGAGGAGACAGTCAAGTGAAGGAACCAGCCCAGTCACACTGAGGTTGGGAGATGGAGGCTCTCGGAGGAAGTCTGGAGTCCCAACCTAGGATGGGGTGGGGGGTGGGGTGACATCAAGGGCAGAGTGGCCATTGGCTGCTCCATCTGCCAATCAAAGCCAGCCAATGGAAAGTAGACTGGGGCGGGTCATATGTGGAGCTTTGTGCTCTAATTCGGAGGCCTCTTCACCAGCAAAAGCGCTTCTGACTTCTCCTTTCCTTAGCTCGACGCCATGGCACCACCAGAGAAGATGCAAAGATGAACATTGCCAGTGATGGGGAAACCGAACAACCTCTAAATGCCCAACAACCAGGAGTGGCTTAAATGGACACAGCACAAGTCGCGCTCATCTGTCATGGTTAGAAACCCCCCGGAGAAAGGTGCTCACTGATGCAGGAAATGCTTACGACTCATTGTTAGAAATGTATAATGTGAAACTGCACCTGGTAGGACCATCGTTATGAAGAGGGGAGATTGACTGACTACAATTGTATGTACACACATATATACTTAAATGGGTACATGTATACACACCTGTACAAAAAATACGGAAAATGTTAACTATTAAGAGTCTTATCTCTTAATTTCCTTCTTTGCACTTTACTGTATGTTCTAAAGTGGTTTTTTTCCCCCTCACAAAAATCATGAACTGTTTTTATAATCAGAAAAAAAAAAAGGCAATGCAGTTACGGGCCCAGCAGTCTTCGCTGTGCCACTCTGCTCTACTAAAACCCAGTAAAGTTAAAACACCACCTGCAGGAAGAACCACTTAGGGTTTTTAGCACCTCCGGCCCCATTTTCCCCAGCTAACAGCTCGTCCTCAGATGGGCTGATCAGAGCTGTCCTCTGAATCCTCTTTGACGTATGCAGGCAGATTGAAAATAGGTGTGTGTGCTTTTATGCACCTCGGTGCCATTTCTATTTGTTCTGCCCACGAATTGGCCTTTTTGTGTGGTCTCTGTGCTCACTTATTTAACCACTATATCTATGGGTCAAAATCATAGATTCACAGATATTTTCAAAACCACCTCGTTTGAATGACAGAAAACCAAACACATCCTGAGTTAACCACCGCATATACCCATCAGCAGTGGTGGGCATTATACTATTTTTATATCTAAACCTGTATCTACCCACCTTACAGCCTTTTCTTTTTAATATTTTATTTATTTATTTGACAGAGAGAGAGAGAGACCGTGAGAGAGGGAACACAAGCAGGGGGAGTGGGAGAGGGAGAAGCAGGCTTCCCGCCGAGCAGGGAGCCCAATGTGGGGCTCGATCCCAGGACCGTGGGATCATGACCTGAGCCAAAGGCAGACCCTTAACGACTGAGCCACCCAGGCGTCCCTCCCCACCTGGAGTCTTCAGTAGATATAGCTGTTGAATTTTACCCAAAGCCTTTTCATTACTGTTAAAATTTTTTATTATTTTTTGTCAAAGGTAGATCTATATACAGTAAAATGCACAAATCTTACATGAATAATTCAATGAGTTTTGATAAATACATCCACTCATATAACTACTATCCCAGTCAAGACACAGGACGTTTTCTGCATCCCAGAAAGTTTCCTTGTGCACTTTTTAAGTTATTTCCCAGCCACACACCCCAAACAGAGGCAGCTGCTTCTGTGAATTTCTGTCCCAATAGATTAGTTTCGTCTGTTCTTGAACTTCATCTGAGTGGAATTATAGAGTCTATTCTTTTGTGTCTGGCTTCTTTCACTCAACATGTTTTTGAAATTCATTCATGTTCTTACATGTGCCAAGTGTTCATTCTTTTGTTTTGATGAATTATATTCTGTTGTTTGGCTATAACACTATGGTTATCCATTCACTTGTTGACGGGCATTTGGGTTTCTGTTGTTGTTGGTGGTGGGCATTTGAGTTGTTTCTATCTTAGGTTATTATGAATAATGCTGCCATAAATATTCATGTACAGATGTTTGTGTGGACCTTTGTTTTCATTCTTCTTGAGTAAATATTAGGGGTGGAATTTCTGGGTCATAGAGTGGGTCAGTTATGTTTAACTACACAAAACCTCCACATTGTTGTACAGAACACACAGTTGTACTATTTATATTACACCAGAAAAATACAAGAGTTCCAATTCCTCCACACCCTCTCCAACATTTGGTCCGCTCAGGTTCTTTTATTTCAGTCATTCTAACAGATGTGATAGGATATCTCATTGTGATGAATTTTCATTTCTTTGATGTCCAGCGGTGTTGACCACCTTTCGTGTACCTACGGGCCATCTGGATCTCTTCTTTTGTGAAACATATTATGGGGTCTTTTTTCCCATTTTAAAAATTAGGTTATTGTGTTATTAACTGATAATAATTCTTTTTATAATCTAAAGTCAAGCCCCTTTTCAGGGATATATATATTTATACATATTTCTTCCAGTTTATGGCTTGCCTTTTCATTTTCTTTTTCTTTTTTTAATTTTTTAAAAGATTTTATTTATTTATTTGACAGAGAGAGAGAGATCACAAGTAGGCAGAGAGGCAGGCAGATAGAGAGGAGAAAGCAGGCTCCCCGCTGAGTGGGGAGCTGGTTGCGGGCCTCGATCCCAGGACCCTGAGATCATGACCTGAGCCGAAGGCAGAGGCTTTAACCCACTGAGCCACCCAGGCGCCCGGCTTTTCATTTCCTTAATCGTGCCTTTGATGAACAAGAGTTTTTAATGAAAAAAATACATATAATGCTTACTGTTGTGGATGTCCTGTAAGAAATCTTTGCATATCCATAGATATTCTCCTAACTTTTCTTCTAGAGCAATTCTGTCTGATTGAAAAATAGTGTAAGCCAGATATGTAATTTCAAAAATCTAGTAGCTATAATAAAAAAGTAAAAAGAAACTGGTGAAATTACTTTTAATAATAATGTATTTAACCCAATATATCTAAAATATTATCATTCCATCAGGTAATCAATATTAAAAATTATTAATGGGATCTTTTCTCTCTTTTTTTGTACTGTAAATATAGCACATATTTTTTAAAAAAGAATCACTTGTCTATTTGAGAGAGAGAGTGCAAGCGGGTGGGGAGGAGCAGAGGGAAAGGGACAAGCAGACTCCCCACTGAGCAAGCCAGATGCAGGGCTCTATCCCAGGACCCTGAGATCACAAGACTAGCCGAAATCAAGAGTCGGATGCTCTACATGACTGAGCCACCCAGGCACCCCTAGTGCAGCCCGTCTTAAATGCCACGCATGGCATTTATAGTTTTCACTTCGAGGCCTATGATTCATCTCAGACTAATTTTTTGCATGTGACATGAGAAAGGGGTCAAGATTCATTGTTTCCAAACCTTGCTACACTTGTTCTATCCTCATTTGTTAAAAAGTCCCTCCTTTCCCAACTGAATAGACTTGGACCTGTTTGATTACATGTACACACTCTATGGCCTGTGTTCTGTTCCATACCACAGTGTCCTGATTACTCTAGCTTTGTAGCAGCCTTATTTCTCCAACTGCATTCTTCTTTTACCAGACTGTTTTTGCTGTTCTAGGCCCTTCACATTTCTTTTTTTTTTTTTNTTTTAATTTTATTTTTATTATTTGCCCAAGGGGTACAGGTCTGTGAATCATCAGGCTTACATCTTTCACAGCATTCACCAAAGCACAAACCCTCCCCAATGTCCATAACCCATCCACCCTATCCCTAGGCCCTTCACATTTCTACGTGAATTTTGGAACCACTTGCCAATTTATGTGTGTACACATATGTGTGTACACATATGTATGTACTTACACGTTTGGGAACCTTCCTTATAGGTTTGGTTTGTCTCCATAGGGAGAGATCATATCTCATTGCTTGACTCTTCTGAACCCAGAAGTCTCCCTCTTGAGCTTGGCTTTCAAGGACAGAGGCAGAGGAAGACCTAGTGGGGAGGGCATTCCAGGAGGAAGCATGTCAGCATGCAAAAGTGAGAGGTGCTGCCGGACCCTCCAGAGTCAGGAAAATTCTCAGGAAGACTTTTCTGCTCAAAGCACAGGGATCCAACATGTGGTCAGCGTACACTTTGTGCCAGGAGCTCTGATGGGATTTTCCTACTATAGTTCTCACTGCAAACTCACAGCTAGGGCTTCTCATCCCTGTTTCACAGAGCGGGGAAACTGAGTCACAGAAAGGTAGGGATTGGTCTGTTGCTTACTTAGTAAGGGGGCAGCATGTGGTTTTGCGCTTGAAACTCTCTGTTTCCAAAGCCTGTGTTCTGTCCACTGTACTTACAGCTTATCACCTGCAGGTCTTTTAATTCTACAGGAATCAGCCTCTGACTTTTTCTTTGCCCCTCAGGGGCCAAGATACCCCAAACCAGGGCTGGGTCTCAGCAGGCTCTCACTTGTGAATCTTGATCTCGGAGTACTCAATACCAGGAGCCGCCTGTTCCTGCTGGCCCCACGGCTCTGTCCCGTGAAAGGTGAGGGATGCATAATGGAGCTCTTCTTCCTCCCCCGAAGAGGGGTTAGCTGCATCTGCGGTAAGGTTGCCTGCCCAGGATTCAATCAGGGGACCCTGAGCAGAGGGAGAGGAAAGGGAGTCAGAGTGGAACGGTGGGGATAGGATAAGACAGAGAGTGCCCAGGAGGGAGGCCCACGAATTCCTCCATCCATTCATCCCACATACGTTTTTGTTGAATCTCCTCCATTCATACGGTCCTCAAATATTTAATGCATAGCACTTTATTTGGTGCTCGTGAATCTCATTAACTTCCCACAACAACCCCATAAGGACGATAGTATTATTGTCCTCATTTTATCGCTATGAAAACAGGGGGTAAACCAAGGAAGTAGTGTGCTCAAAATCTCTGGTGAAACCAGGGTCCCATCCAAGTTCTTCCTGACCCCAAAGCCCGGTGTCCTACTGAGGGCCCTTGTGCCTGAGGCCCTGAGCTGGGCACTGTATATACGGTAATGGATACACCAGACTTAGGCCCTGCCCTCTTGCAACTTACTCTTTTTTTCCCCTTGCAGTTTACTTTTTAACCTAGGGAGGAGGCAAGAAGTGAGTTAAATAAATAAATAAACATCTAATGGTGAATTATTATATAATGGACAGGAACGGGTAAGGGAGAGAGAATCACAAAGCCTTGATTCGGGTACAGCACCTGTCCTTAGGAAGCTCACAGTTTGGTGGAAGGACAGTCAGTCAAAGAAATTACGTCCCTGTGATATAGGCAGAAAAACGAGATGCCCACGTCCTAATCCCCTGGGACCTATGAATATGTTACCTTCTATGGCAAAAGAGACTTTGGGGGTGGAATTAAGTTAAGGACATTGAGATGGGGAGATTGCCCTGGATTATTGGGGTGCGGTCATGAAATCACGAGGTCTTTTTCTTTACAAGGGAAAGGAGGCAGAGAGGGATTTGAAGAAGCTTCTGGCTTTGAAGATGAGACCAGGGGCATCTAGCCGCCTCCAGAAGCAGGAAAAGGCAAGAAAATGCATTCTCCCCCGGAGCCTCCAGAAGGAGCTCAGCTCTGCCTGCCAACACCTTGACTTTAACCCAGTGAAACCCATTTTGGACTTGGGACCTCTGCAACTGTAAGATGATAAAATTATGCTGTTGGAGGCCACGACATGTGTAGCAGTTCATTACCGCAGAGTGGCAGGTGCTGCCTGGGGCGGGGGGTTGACCCATCTCTGCTGCCCCCTCAAGAAGAGGACACTTTAAGAAAACAGTTCATGTTTTTGCTCTTCCTGTTCTCTCTTGATATTCGAAGTAAGACACACACACACACACACACACACACACACACAACTACATCCTGACACTCCTGTTATCAAGACCTCTCCTTTAGTGAAATCTAAACGGTCCCTTTTCAGTTCTCGCCTCTCTGGACTTTGCAACAGCAGCTGACCCTGTTGCGTGCCTTCCCTAAATAAAAGTCATTCTTTTCTTGGTCACAAGACACTCATCAACTGCCCTGGCAGCCACTTTGCTGGTTGCCCTCCATTTCCCTGAACCCAGAGTCGGAGAGGGACCCCGGACTCTTTCCTTCTTCAGCTTCACTGTGTGACCTCATCCACTCTGTTGGCTTCATGTCACCTACAGGCGAATGGCTCCCAAGGCTTACCACCGCTCCATTCCCTCTCTTCAACTGTGGACTTTGATCTGATGGTGTAGTTAAAATCCCCGTTCCCTTGTCCACAACACACATAAAACATATTCAAACTGAACTTCTCCTTTTCTCCCCAAATCTCTTCCTCCTACAATCTCCTCAAGCACAATGATTGATGCCTCCATTTTTCTAGCTACTCAGCGCGAAAATCTAGGAAAATCCTGGACCCCTTTCTGTCACTCCTGTCCCAGCCTCAACCCATGAGCAATTCCCATTCGCTTTAACTTCAGACATCATCCGGAATGCAATCATGCCCATGTCTCGTGCCATCCTGGTTCTGGTCACCATCATCTCATGCCTGGAATGTTCCTCCAGCCTTCTTTCTCACTCCCCTGCTACCTACAGTCTCTTACACACAGCAGGCAAGGGGATCCGTGAAAATGAAAGCTGGGTCATGTCCTTCTTCTGCTCAAACATCTCCAGATGCCCACAGTGGACGACATGTGCAGACTGGATTTACACATACCCTGACTTCTCCAAACTCATTTCCTAGCTGTTGGTACTTGCCTGCCTCTGTCTGATTACACAGACTTCCTGCTGGTCCTCCACTCACTGGTCTGCATCTTGTTTCTGAGCATTTGCGCCTGCTATTTCTTCTGCCCAGACTGCTCTTTGGTCACAATAGATTGCAAAGTCTTGAAGCTCCTTCATGTCTTTGCTTAATCATCACTAACAAAACCCACAAACCAACCTATGTAATGGCAGAGAATATTTGCAAATCATGTATCTGAGAAGATGTTAATATCCAGAATGTATACAGAACTTCTACAACTCAACAACAACAACAACAAAAATCCAAATAACCCAGTTTTTTAAGTGGGTAAAAACCCCTGGTGGCGGGTATTAAGGAGGGCACATATTGCATGGAGCACTGGGTGTGGTGCATAAACAATGAATCTTGGAACACTGAAAAAAAAAGATTCCATGGTTTTAAAAATGCCCTGTCACCAATAAACAACAATGCCCTTAAAAATTAAAAAAAAAATACAAACAAACCTTGAATTACACATTTCTCCAAAGAAGACATACAAATGGCTAATAAGCCTATGCAAGACACTCACCATTGCTAATCATTAGAAAAATGCAAATCAAAACTACAATGAGATATCATCTCACACCTGTGAGGATGCCCATTATAAAAAGTAAAAGATAGGGGTGCCTGTGTGGGTCAGTCAGTTGAGCATCTGCCTTTAGCTCAGGTCATGATCTCAGGGTCTTGGGATCAAGCCCCATGTCAGGCTCCGTTCTCAGCAAGGAGTCTGCTTCTCTTTCTCTCCCTCTGTCTCTCCCCTTCTTCTTGTTCTCTCTCTCTCACTCTCTCTCTCTCTCAAATAAATAAATAAAACGTGTTTTTAAAAGGCAGAAAATAGCAAATGTTGGTGAGATGTGGAAAAAATGAACCCTGTGTACTGTTGGTGGGAAAGTAAAATGGCGCAGCCACTGGGGAAGAGAGTATGGTGGTCTCTCAAAAAAACTAAAATGAAAACTCCCATGATCCAGCAATTCCACTTATGAGTATTTATCAAAAAAATGGAAAGCAGGATCTCAAAAAGATATTTACAGATCCATGTTCATCGCATTATTTACAATAGCTAGAGGTGGAAGTAACCCTAATATCCACCAGCAGATGAATGGATAAAGAAAATGTGCTGTATACACACAACAGGGTATTACTCAGTCTTTCAAAAGAAGGACATCCTGGGTGCCTGGGTGGCTCAGTGGGTTAAAGCCTCTGCCTTCAGCTCAGGTCATGATCTCAGGGTCCTGGGATCGAGGCCCGAATCGGGCTCTCTGCTCAACAGGGAGCTTGCTTCCTCCTCTCTCTCTGCCTGCCTCTCTGCCTACTTGTAATCTCTCTCTCTCTGTGTCAAATAAATAAATAAAATCTTAAAAAAAAAGAAGAAGGGCATCCTGTGGCACCTGGGTAACTCAGTCATTTGAGTGTCTGACTCTTGATTTCAGCTCAGGTCATGATCTCAGGGTTGGGTTGAACCTCGCATTGGGCTCCTTGCTCAGTGGGGAGTCTGCTTCAGATTCTCTTTCTCTCCCTCTCCCTCTGTAGCCGCCCTGCCTCGTACTTCTCTCTCTCTCTCAAATAAAAAATAAATAAATCTTTAGAAAAAAAGGACAACCTGTCACAGGCTACAACATGGATAAACTTAGAGGACATTATGCTAAGGGAAATAAGCCAGTCACAAAAAGACTAAAACTGCATGGCCCCACTTTTGGGAGGTATCTAAAGTCATCAGACTTACAGAAACAGAAAAGAGAATGGTGGTTGCCAGGGGCTGGGTGGCAGAGGAAGTGGGTAGCTGTTGTTGAATGAGTACATACAGAGTTTGTTTTGCAAGATGAAAATGTTCTGGAAATCTGTTGCACAACTGTACCTTTAAGATGGCTAGGTGGTAAATTTTCACAGGAAATAAAGAACAACAACAACAAAACATAAGCCATCTCCCCAGCATTCCCAGTTTCTGTGCCCTGCATGTTCCCCAAAGTACAGGTCTCTCCTTCACACTGTAGTCACTTAGTTGTTGTTGGGTTGGTTGTTTGATTGTTGGTTGTATCCCTCTGTCTAGACTAAAACTTATTGAGCCCAAGGTGAAATTTTTTTCTTTTCTTTTTTTTTAAGATTTTGTTTATTTGACGGAGAGATAGAGCCAGAGAACACAAGTGGGGGGAATGGCAGAGGGGAAGGGAGAAGCAGGGAGCCCGATGTGGGGCTCGATCCCAGGACCCTGGAATCATGACCTGGGCCAAAGGCAGATGCTTAACTGTCTGAGTCACTCAGGTGCCCCCCAAATTTTTTTCATAGATGAATCTTTGGCAGCTGAAATGCCTGTCCCTTGGCAGGTGCTCAGTAACATTTCCTGAATGAATTAATGAATGAAAGCATTCATGGTACTTTGCTCAAAATCCTGCAAAGGCTTTCAGTCACACTCTGAATATAAATGGATGAAAAGTGTAATATTTACATTGGAGCATGAAGGCTGAACAGAAATGGAGAAGGGGAAATGGAGGGAAAAGCATTTGAGGAGAAAGGAACAGCCCATGCAAAGACCCAGAGGCACAAATAACCTTGTTCAGAGGAGTGGATGGAGTAGAAAGTAAGAGTGACTTTCTGAATCATTTGGAGCTTGAGACCAAAGAAAACATGTGTGCCCCTAAAAAATGTTTTTGTGTATCTTTAATGGTTATTTTTTCACACCATTAAAATAATTGAAATATTATTGCAAACTTAAAGAGTGTGTGTAATAAAACATTACCTTCAGTTTAAAAATTTTATTTATACCAAAATAAGAATTTTTGATAATTTTGCTTTTCTGGTTTTGCTGGAAGCAAATGTAGAGAAGACATTTTTAAAATCAACTTCTCACCTCTCTCGTTTTCATTTGAGAATGCTGCCATGTTTGACAATTTCTCTAGACTCAATTATGATCTTAAATAATTTTAACTAATTTTAGTTTACTGATCCTGTCACTGTCTAGATTTTTTTTGTATTTTCTTCATCATGAATTTTTTTGCCTTAATTTTGACTTTTAAAAATAGTATATTAAAACATTATTTATCTGGATTGCTGAGATTTTTGAGCACCACCTTAAGTTTTGCATCTGTGGCAAGTTCCTCCCTCACTTCACCCTAATCCTAGTCCTTCTGGAGACGTAGGTGCTTGAGAAGTTGGAATCTGCTGGGCTGCAGGGCGAGGAGTTTGGACTCTGTTCTCTGGGTGAGGAGTCCACAAACTATAGCCCGTGGATCAAATACGGTCCACAGCCTGTGTCTGTAAATAAAGTTTTATTGGAACACATCTGTGCTCATTCATTTACACATGGTCTATGGTTGCTTTTACTTGCCAACAGCAGAGCTGAGAGCTTACAATTGACTATTATGCCTGCAAAGCCAAAAGTACCTATCTGGCCCCAGATTGGAAAAAGTTGCCAGCCTCTGGTCTAGACAATGGAGGTCAGCAGTTCAAATGCAGAGGAACTAGACAGTGATGGTTTTTAGATGACTGCTGGTGTAGGACAAGGGAGATGAGAGGCAAGGAGACGAGGGGTCCAGGGAAAAGATTCTGAAGCCTTGGCAATGATGGGAGTCAAGACGGGGGTGGGGGGCTGTTGTTAGCTGCCCTTAAGAGGAAAAATAGACAAGACATGGTGAATTTGGGGTTGTAGGAGAAGAAAGGGAGGACAGAGAGAAGGTGACTCCTCCATGCCTGGCCTGAAAGAGGAGGGGGTGGTTGTGCTGTCACAAAGATGGGGAATCCTTGGGAAGAGGAAAAGGAAGAGGAGGAGGAGGAAGAGATAAGGAGAGCAACTTTGGTCCGTGCTAAGCAGAGCAATCCTGGGGGCCATCCTGGGGGAGGTGTCCAGGAAGAATGCTCAATGGCAAGTCGCTCAGTCACTCACCTGAGAGACTGACCTTGTGACAGTGCTTGCACTTTCCATGCCCATATTCCTGATGCTCACTGCTGGCCCTGTGGCTTTCTTCCTGCAGGACCTCACTCTGAGAGAAGAGACCAGAGAGCCTTTCAGTCTGGCCAGCTCAGGGTGTTGTAGGCAGACTGACTCCCTCCTCTGTTCTCTCTTAAGGGGCTGGAAGGGTGATGGAGGTAGGAGAGCCGTGGTCCCATTCTGGAGACCCCAGTGCTTAGAACGCAGGCTTCCCCATCCTGGGCAGTGGAGCCAGAGTTCTGTGACAGACTCACCCAGGTGCCATCGACCTCTTTCCTGCCCTCGCTTCAGGATCTCGACCCATGCAGGTCCCTCCTGTGCCCGCCTGCCCTTTCCACCTCAGGGCTATCCCTCCATCCTGAGGGTCAATGCTCACGTGATGACGATGATGCAGAGAAACAGGAAGACCAGAGCCATAATGCCTGCTCCCTCAGCGGCCCCCAGCATCTTCTCTGAAAAAGGCCATGCTTTTCCTGCAGACAGGTTGGAGTATTGGTGATCCCTCTCCAAGAACTCGGTACATTCTCCCACTCCCGCAGGACCCCAGGTTCCCATTTCCCAGCCCCTCTGCCAGACTCCGAACAGGAGCACCTTGGTCTTGGGGAGGGGATTAGGGCCAGGTGAGGAAGGCACACAGGGGCTGGATTGCAGCCTATGTTTATTGAAAATGTGGATATTGTGTCCATGGTAATATTTATTTTGCATTCATTTATATTTTTTAAAATACTGCAATGTAGTATTACTTCTCATCACTGAGGTTTTTGGGCTTTTCCTTAAATTTTGTGCTCCTGGTGAGTGCTTCACTTGCCTCACCTTCCTCCCTGCCCCACAAGTCAAGGGTCTGTGTCCCCAGATACACCTGTGCAGGCCCCGGCCCCTCTCCTTCAAGACCCATGTCTTTCCCCCGGCTTCCCCTCCCAGCCTTCACCCCACCGAACAGCCCTGGTCTGGCAGGAAGAGGACGGGGATACTCTAGGTGGCAGGGAAAATCTTGGCCTCACAGGGGAGCACAGAGCAGAGCTGAGCTGCCCTGAAGACTCGGGGACTGCTGGGTGTCCTGGCGGTGGCGCTCCTGCTCTCCAGCAGCCCCTCTCCCCGACCCTACACACACCCTCTCCCCGACCCTGCACACACACCCTCTCCCCGACCCTGCACACACACCCTCTCCCCGGCCCTACACACACACCCTCTCCCCAACCCTGCACACACACCCTCTCCCCGGCCCTGCACACACACCCTCTCCCCGACCCTGCACACACACCCTCTCCCCGACCCTACACACACACCGGTGCACTCACTCTGCAGGGAGAGCCTCAGGGAGACATGCTGAGAGCCCAGCAGGTTCTGAGCTTGGCAGATGAATTCCCCTTCATCTTTCTCCTGTACTCGAGGCAGCTCCAGCACCCCAGGGTTCAAGGGATCTGAGGAGCACAGGGTCAGGCTCCCCCGGGCCCAGCTCAGCCTGGCAGGGGGGTTGCTATCGACAACACAGACCAGGTGCAGGGACTGGTCCCCCAGGACTGAAAGAGAGGAGCCATTCTCCAGGGCTGTGGGTACTGGGAAAAAAGAGACAGAGGGTCAGAGAGACAAAAAGATGGAGAGAAAGCAGAAGGACTTGAAAACAGACTGGATGAGGAGACAAAGAAGCAGAAGTAGGTTGAAGCGCAGGAAAAGGCCTGCTTTTTTCCCCCTTGTTGGTGGGAATGCACCCTCCATTCAGGACAACTGGCCAAGTACCTCAACTTGGAAAGAACATAAAAGCTACATTTTCCTTTTAGGAACTTATCCCACAGACATACATACACACAGTTGTGAAAGGAGACAAAGGATTACTCATTGCTAATAGAATAAAATGATTTCCGGGTGCTTGGGTGGCTCAGTGGGTTAAAGCCTCTGCTTTCAGCTCAGGTCATGATCTCAGGGTCCTGGGATCGAGGCCCGCATCGGGCTCCCTGCTCAGTGGGGAGCCTGCTTCCCCCTCTCTCTCTCTGCCTGCCTCTCTGCCTCCTTGTGATCTCTCTCCCTCCGTGAAATAAATAAATAAAATCTTTAAAAAAAAGAATAAAATGATTTCCTATTAGAAACACAGACAGAATCGGAACCCAGCCATGGGAAGGAATACTGCACGGTCTCGGAGAAAATCGAGGACAGTCGGTCCGACTGATATCAGAGGACCCCTCAGATCCTCGAGGCAAACACACCAAGGCTCAGAGCAGCCTATGGACACTGATCACTTCCCAGGAGAGGACTGGGCATCTGAGGACAGACTCTGCTGCACATTTTGCATGTCTGTCCATGTGAATGTATCATCCGTTCAGGAGTACTTAAACAAGCCGTCGTTAGGGAGAACAGAAGATGGTTCAGGAGTCAGGATGCATGATTAGGGGCAGATCTGCTGGGGGCACGTTACCCTGTCCCCCTCTCCTGATAACAGGGTGAGGGGGTGCAGAATGGGGGAGGAGGTGGCTGAAGGGGACAGCTGCTCACAGAGACACGGAGGCTGGGGAGGGGGGTGACCCCTGGGCTCACACACAGGGGGGACCCGGCCCTGCCCTTGCTCCCCACACTGCGGGAGGAAGCTCCATCCTACCTGTGCCGTTTCCCTGGGAGACAGTTACTGTCAAGTTCTGTGGAGAGTCTGGGACAGAAAGACATGGAAGATTCATGTCAATGGGGAGGGTTGGTGGACATTGGCCCTCTGTCCCGAGGAGCTGCATAAGTGGAGAAAAGATGGAGACAGATGTCCTCCTGACCCTTTCCCAGCCCAGATTTTGGGAGCAGCACCCAATGTCCCAGGCCCTGACCCCCCACCCCACTGCTCTCAGGACCCCATCAGGGACCCAGGGATTCCTGCTTTGGCTCTCACAGGACACATTGAGGTGGATGGTCTTCATCGTGGTCACTCTGGCCCCAGGTAAGGTCACTTGACAGGTGAGATTGGTGCCGTGGTCCTGGGGCCGTGGGGTGAGGGTGAGCACCGAGGAGAGGTGGGTCCTGGGGCCCAGGGAGGTGAGGGCAGCTGACGTCCAGGAGAAGATGGGGGGCGTGCCCCTCTCACAGGCCCAGGGCACAGAGCAGGTCAGGTTCCCAGGGAGGCCAGCCTCCAGGATCTCTGGGGCGAGGATGTCAGGGGTATGGGTCAGGGCTGTGAGGAGGTGAGGAGACATGGGAATCAGAAGGAGGGTCTGAGGTGAGGCCCTGAGAGAAGCCTCAGGCTTTGGTCCAGCTCCTACTCCTGAGTCCTGACAGGTGTTGTCCCCAACCCCTCCCACGAGGGGAGTTCCATCCCAGCTCCGACCCAGGACCCGTCCTTCCCTTGTGGTCTCACCTGGAGTCGGCTCCTTACCCGTCACATGCACGGAGAGCTGGCTCTGTGTATAACTGTAGCTCCCAGAAGACCCTCTCTCCACCCTGAAGAAGTACATCCCCGAGTCCCTTTCCTGCGCATCTCTGATGTCCAGGGAGCAGCTGTAGGACCGGGGGTCGCCGAGGAGGTGGAATCGGGCCGAGGTCTCCTCCTGCACTTTACGACCTGGGTTGTTCGTGGCCACTGGAGCATCCTGGAATATGCTGGCCCCTTCCTGGAACCAGTAGCCGAAAACTGAGTTTAAGTCAGACTCGTGGCCCCCAGGGATCGAGAATTTGCAGGGCACGAGCACACATAGGCCCTCCTGCACGGCCACCGAGTCGTTCACTTGCAGACTGTAACCTCTCTGGACCCCCATCTTGGACGGCCTCTGGCCGTCAGCCCCCTCCCTCCTCCAGAGCAGGGCCAGTAGCAGCAGGAGCATGTCCAGGCTTGCCAGGGTCCCCAGAGTGTGTTTCTCAGGGCTGGTCTCTCAGGAACTAAAAGTTGCAAGATTCGGAGGAAACCCCGAGAGGAAGATGCAGGTGATGTCAGAACAGTGGCTCTGCTAACAGGAGGAACTTCACACCCAGACGCTGTCAGGGCCAGGACGGCCATTGGGAGTCAGCCATCTGCCAGCACATGTCCAGTCCGGGGGACCCTGGGCCCAGAGGCCAGAGACAGTGAGAGCCCTCAGGTACCAAATACACCCCCTGTGCAGGGCTTGAGCCCCCTCTCCCGCCTCCCTGCTGATACTGCCTTCCTCTGGGGTTGTTTTCTGCAAAGCGAAAATGGGTCCCTTCTGGCCAGACCCCCCAAATCTCCAGCTGTACATGTCTATGAAAGTCAGTCCTGCTAGGGGCAGGACACAGGGACTCCAGAGAAGGGGGAGGCCGGGGCTGGGGGTCTGAGGAGGCCAACTGTCCTCCCTCCCTTGGCATCCATGCAGGGGGCATCCCCTCCCTGCTCATGAGGTCACAGACTAGCCCCAGCCACTGCTCTGAGAGTCACCGTCCAATCGGGAGACAGTAAGTGTCCAGCACCTGGAGCTCCCTGTGACAGGGGCCAGAGGCAGAGTGAGGGGCCGCTGTCCCCCCACGTTGAAGGTTGTGTCACAGGAAGCTAGGGCAGAGGGGACACTCAGGCAGTGGAGGCAAAGACTCCAAGGATGTTGAGGGGCACCCGACTCCAAGGAGGAAAGGGAACCTGAGGCTGGGATTGTAAGCGGGGTTGGTGTGGGGAGAAGTGCAGAAGAGAAGGCAGATTTCGAAAGGGATAGAAACTTCCCCTTTCCCCCTTCATTGCGGCTGTCTTGGTCCAGGACGATTTCTTCACTACTGGTATCTCACAGGGCCATGCTCCTCTTCACTGCTCCACAGCTTACAGATTCTTCTTCCCGGAGTCGGAGGTTCAGGGGACACGAGGTGAGGAATGCCAGCTAGGTGTCATCCGCCCTCGAGGTGGCGAGGAATTTGTGAGAAAAGAGATATGCACCTGCATTCACAGAAGGTTAGTTTTAACTGTGTGGCTGGGGACTGGGAGAAGGTTCTGGGGACCCTGGTAGGTGGCACCCCCTCCCACTGATGTTGGTTCTCTTGACACATTTGGGCGGGGAAATACAAAATACACACAAAGAAGGAGGCACACAAAAACAACTCAGTGACATCACAAGAGAGAAATAGAGCGCTGCAGGCACCTTGGACCTCCCCCTGGGTCCCCATCCCTATCGCACACCTCACTTCCCCCAAAGGAGCCCCAAGAGTCACTTTAACGCTAATTGTTCCCTTGCTTCTCTTCATAGCTTTATCACCCAGGCTGCCTTTGATACCATGGCCTCGCATGTGTTTTTCTTAAGACTTTGTGTACATAGAAAAAATTACAGTCCGTTTTCTCCCATTTAACTTCATGAATCTGCCCATCCCATATTACCCCTTCCCAGATCCATTACCCACAACTAGGGGTACAGTCAGGGCTGGGGTCCCTGAGAAGGGAAGGGGCAGGATTTGAGCATGCATATGCACTCCCGCACCATCAACAATTCCTGCATTTGCAGCTGTGTCTCCTCCTGCAGTCCCATCCCCCGCCCTGGCCCCTTGTCCTGGACAACCCATTCTCTCCCAGCAGGGTCAGTTGGAGCATCTCTGGGGTCAGAAGGGCTGGGCCATGCCCAGTCTGTTTCCACGGTCCCCAGTTTGCCAAGAAAAACAGAAGAATGAGAAGGAGAGACACAGAGAAGCCAGAGAATCAAGCTATATGCAAAAGAGAAACTTATAACCCACAGGCCATCAGAGCTGGGAGGCCTTCTGGGCCCACTTCTCCGACTTTCAGAAGACACTGAGGTCCAGAGTGGGCAAATGAATTTCCCAAATCATACCGGTGTCCTGTCTTATGTACCACTGTCTACACAGGGACCCCCTTCATCAATCTTTGTCAGCCAAGGATCCATTGAACTGGGAGATGGGTAGCTTAGGTTAATCTAACAGGGAAGGATTATCAACTCTTCCCATGAGGTGGGAGAGGAAATTTCATTCATTCATTCAACAACTATCTACATTGTGTCTTCAGGTTTCCAGTAAGGGGGTGACTATGAAAGACCTAGCCCCTGTCTTTGAGGGGAGCAGCACCTCGTTGAGAGACAGATGATCTGACAATTCCAATGCCATAGGGTAGATGACTGGGAGGGAAGAGGCAGAAGCTGGGGATGGATGGGACTCCTGCTCTTCTGAGTTCTGCACGGTGAGTTCTCAGGGACAAGAAGACATGGTAGGGAGTTTGAGGCAATCTCAACGGATGTGAATTCCACAGGTGGCCTTAGTACCCTGAGAATTTCTGGACTCTCAGGTATTGTGTTCTCAATTCCCTCCAGTCTTCCACTGTGCCGGAAATCTTCCTTCAGCGACCAAGCTTTGTGGTGTTAGTGACCAACATCACCTCTGCCCCAGCAGAAGAGGAGCCACCATCCATAGGGGGCGCTTTCTCCACGCAGGTCTCACCCGGTTTCCGGAGATCCCTCCGAAAGCGCGATGGTGCTGTCCGTGGTGCTGATTCAGAGGGCAGTGCTGACGTTGGGCACGTCCACAGCTCTGTGGAGGGGCCCGATCACACAGAACAGGGATCCTAGGTCTGGAGTCAGGACAGTTAGCATATCCGATGTGCTGGGGTGGGCTCGGGTCTACCTGGGAGGGGAAACTCAGGGAAAGGGAAGACCTGAATCTCTTCTCCTTATCCTTCTATGCACCCTCAGAAATGTCCTACGGACAATGCCAGGCTGTTGTCACTGGTCCAAGCGCAGGGAAAATGAAGGTTCTGTGTTGCCCTTTTACATATCTGGTTCCATTTCGCTTTCCGAACATCCCTGACAGACAGGGGTAATCCCCCTTGAGGAAGCAGCCAACACTCAAGACAGGAGTAGCTGTAGGAACTAGCATCCAAGAACAACTTCAAACAACCCCACCCCTCCTTTATACAAACATGGAGCTCCTCTCATTATGAGACAAAGTTTGTTATTATCTCCTCCTCTTGAATCAAGTTTGGGTCCACAACTGCTTTGATCAACACAATGTGGAGGACAACGTGTTCCAAGATTCATACATTAAGAAGGCCTGGTAGTTTCCACTCCTGCCTTGCAGATTCCTGGGCATCTGTGTGAGCAATCTGGGGACCCTGATGGAGATAGAGGCTACACAGAGGAACCCTGATGGTCAGACACCCAGCCCCAAATCCCAGCCACCATCTCAACCTCAATATGAAAGAAAGCTAGGAGTGCAACTGCCCAGCTGGACTCTGGCTGATATATAGCACCAGTGCCATGAAACAGAATGAAAGTTCAGGCTACCAGGTTGTAGAGTGGTTTGATGTGCAGCAGTAGATAACCCAAACAGTCACCTGCACAAGTCATAGCTAATAGGGAAAAGGTCATGGGAGGTGTATTGGCCTGATGAGCTTTTCTACATACTGTATTTCAAGGATGGTTCCTAAATGGTTATCTGAGACCTTCATTTGATCTGAGGAGTACATTTCCAAGAAATCCCTTCCCTGTTTCCTTCCAGGTTTTTTTCTTTTTTTCTAGTTAGACAAATATTTTATTGCTTGAGTACAGAGTCAAGTTTCTGCAACCAGGCCAGGGGCTGTGGATGACTCATATTTCCAATTGGGAGGGGAAGACTCGTTTGGTCTCATAATATCAAGCCAACTGGTGAATACAGCTCTTAACTAGAATCCATTGGAAACTAGCAACCTCATCCTTTCTGTTCTTCTCAAGATGTTTTTGAACAGCAACAGCTTTCCTAACCAAATGGTAGAGATCCTCAGAAAGATCAGGAGCAAGTCCTACGGACTTGAGAATTCTCAAGATTTTGTTGCCTGTCACAAAACGTACTTGTGCAACACCATGGCCATCACTCAGGGTCACACTGATTCATGAAGGAGTCAGGCCCTTCTCTGCCAGTTTGTAAGTTTGCTCCTTCATGTCATCTGATGTCAACTTCAGCCAGGTCGGGACGCTGCGGCAGGGGCAAGGCAGAGCCGACTGGGACAGGGAGCCTGCATGCGACCCCTGATGGAGGTGGTCAGGCAGTGAAAAAGAGAGTGAGGGTAGTTGCCTCCAGGTGAAATCTGGCCACAGGAGACGGGAGAAGTGGAAGCAGCAGCCACGAGGCTCCGAGGGTCAGTGGAGAGGCAGGTCTTACTGCAGCTCTCACTCCCTGTGGCTGCTCTGAGAGCTCACCTTGTCAGCGAGGCATAACAGCTACTCAATTGCTGGGAGGCAAAGAGGGTGTTGTGGAAACCTGGCTGAGTTTCCAGAGGCAAGGACCACTGAGCCCTCCATGGATGGGTAACCCAGGTGGACACAGGTGGCCCAGAGAGAAGTTTACAGTAACATGCAAAGGATCCAGGAAAAGTGTCCCTAGTATTTCTTGCCTACTAAGACATTGTCGCAGGGTCTCTTTGACCTGAAAACTAGGGCCATTTGCCTATTTGCAGGACTCCATCTTCCCTGAGCAAAGGACAGTATATGGCCCACCATCTCAGCATCCAGAATGACCAATGCCCAGCTATGTATGTGCGTGTCTGTATCTGTCTCTCTGTGTGTGTATATGCTACACATTGGTTTCCTAGGCCAGTGTGATGATTAATTTTGTGTCATCCTGACTGGGCCATGGGATGCCCAGATTAAACATTACTTCTGGGTGTGTCTGCCAGGGTACGTCCACATCAGATTAGCATTTGAATCAGTGGACTCAGTAAAGTAGATAACCCTCCCGGAAGCCAGTGGGCATCATCCAGTGTGTTGAAGGCCTGAAAAGAATAAAAAGCAGAGGAAGAGCAGACTCATGTCTTTCCTGCCTGCCTGTGAGCTGTGACATTGGTCTTCTCCTGCCTTTGGACTGGGATTTACAGCATCAGCTCCCCTGGTTCTCAGGCCTTGGGACTCAGATTGGAATTACACCCCTGGCTTTCCTCGGTCCCCCAGCTTTCAGGTGGCAGATTGTGGGACCTCTCAGCATCCATAATTGAGCTAGTTCTTCATAGTAAATCTCTGTTTGGCTCTGTTTCTCAGGAGAACTCTGCCTAATACAGTCAAAAGGGGGACAGACAGACTAAGCCAGATCTCATGGGCCATATTTCCTACTTTCTCATTTCTTTCATGATAAATAGAAGCCATCGAAGGGTCTAAAGTTAGAGAGTCCAGGAGTGAAATGGTCAGTTTTGTGTTCTCAGGTGTTCCTTCTGGCTGGCCTGGGGAGGTTGGGTTGGAGGGGCCACTGGAGT
Organism: Ailurus styani; assembly: GCA_002007465.1. Classification (NCBI taxonomy): domain Eukaryota; kingdom Metazoa; phylum Chordata; class Mammalia; order Carnivora; family Ailuridae; genus Ailurus; species Ailurus styani. The sequence continues at coordinate 1,037,931 of LNAC01000292.1, forward strand.
GGACCTGACATCTGGGGCCACTGATCACCTACTCCTGGTGTTGATAAGAATTCCTGCCACAAAACACAGAATGGCCCTCAATCACAGGGGCCTTTCCCCTGTAGGTGGCTTTGCCCACAGTGGGTGATAAATAAATGCTTGTGGAATGCAGACCATTAAAAGTACAAGTTTAGGTGCGAAAGGTGACAAATCCGGTATAAAACAGGAACCATATTTTGAGTTTAAAACTGTATAGTGTTAACAAGGGAACTCTTGAGTGGTGGGAAGACAAGGCCCCAAAGGCTGGTCCCTCCATCAGAGGACTGAGACTGGGACAGGAGGGAATAGGGTTGGGAGAGGAGGTGCGTAAATGGGGGGTGGGGCAGATAGAACACTAAGGAGCAGTTACAGGGGGTGTGGGCCAAGTACTTCCAGGAAGAAGCTGACCATGACGTCCCATATCTGTCGCCCCGGGCTCCAGGTCCACACCTCAGTCCCGTCTTGAGAAGGAGGGAGGCTCAATCAGGCCTCTCGGCCCCACTCCCTGGGGGTCCCCACACCTGCAGAACCAACAGGGGTCTCAGATCAGAGAGCCTCCAGGTAGTTCTAACTGCAGGCAGAGGGGGACAGCTCAGCCCCACCAGGAAATCACCAGACTTCCCTGGGGAGGGACGGCCTGCTCACCTGGTGTAGTAGGTCCAGGTGAGGCCGTAGGTGAGGAGAAAGCCAGCCCCCATGAGGACCCCTCTGATCAGGGTGAGGACCAGCAGCAGGAGCCCTCCTGCGTCTCAGTCACACAGTTGCAGGAAGAGGGGCTTCCTGCAGAAGGGGGTCCTGAGGATGAAGTTCTGTCCTCAGACCCCAGTCCCTTCCACATCCCAAACAGCTGACCAGGCTGTCCACCCGCAGAACCTGTATTACAACTCACTCTGCACAGAGAGGCTGAAGGAAATGTGCTGGGAGCCCAGTGGGTGCTGAACCTAGCAGGCGAATTCCCCTTCATCTTCCACCCCTACGTGAGGCAGCTCCAAGATCTTCCAGTGCTGAGGGCTGGGAGGGGCTCAGGGTTTCTCCCTCCCAGGACCCCCAGCATGGACGGGGGTTGTTATTGGCCACACAGACCAGGATTCACTGGGGGGCAGACAGGGATAGTGGAGCTGAGAGGTGTGTCTTTCCTACCTCCCACTCAGACTCAGAGGATGCGTGAGTATTTGACCCATGCTCATATATACACAAATCCAGGAGTCCAGAGTGGCTGAAAGACCCAGGAGGGAAAGAGGTTGAACTGAGCCTGGAAGGAGGAGGAGAACTGGTCATATTAACATGGGGAGGAAGGCTCCTCAGTTGGAAGCAAAGGCACTGAGCCTTGTAGATGAAAGGAACAGCAAATATCTCTGGAGCCTGTTGGGGAAGGCAGGGAAATTTCTGCACCTGATGAGCTGAGAAACTTACCCTGAGATGTAGGGGAGCCACCTGAGGGCTCTGAGCAGGGAAGGGGTGGGGTGGGCTCTGGGGGCAGGGAAAGTGGGCCTGTACTATGTGGGACAGAGACTTGAGGGGAGCCACTGGAGATCAGAAAGGAGGGGACGAGGAAGGAGCAATGGTCATGGCCATATGGGCGAAGAGGAGGGGATGGGACAAAGAGAGGATGAGGAAGGGAGCAATTTGGGACATTTTCAGGAGACGAAGTTTACAGGACTCACTGACTTGGGGTTGGGGGGCAGGGGAAGAAAAGAAGGTATGTGGAGTAAGTCAAGGAGTCCTGATCTGGGTAACTGGGGGGATGGGGAACCATGTCCCCAGTTTCTGCACTTCAAAGTCATATTCCAGACCCTGCACCAAAGCCCCTGGAGAGAGAGAGACTCCAGGCTCCACCCTCACTCCCTTCCCTAGATTCCTCTGGCTTCTGATCCACTCACCTTCCTACAGCATAGACCAGAGCAGCATACCAGCAGCAGAGACATCTCTCAAACCATAAATGCCAGGAACTGTCCTGGGGCAGTCCGGTCACCAGGGTCTCTCGGTGAGGCAAGAATGATCTAAAAAAAAAAAAAGTGAACCATGACAGGAAGCCAGTGGGTATGAAGAAGATAATAATTGTATGCATTAGTGCAACTTCGGACCCACAGTTGCCAGAGATGGAGGGCTTCTTGGAGACCAGCCTACTTCCCTGCTCTGCAGGACTCAAAGAAGCCTAGAGAAAGCAAAAGACTTCCAAAAGCCATACTGGCTGATGTGTCTTTCCTATTGGAAAGATTCATGAAAAACCGCTATTATTTCTGCCTTGTATACTCAGAACATGCCAGTGAATTCTCCACCCCACCCCCCGGAAAAAGATGTTTCCTACTGAATCAATTCCTTTATGGATACATGGCTACTTGGGGTTTTCATTTCTTCTTGAGACCATTTCAGTAAATTATATTTTTCTTATAATTTTTATATGTAATCTGAATTTTAAAATTTTAAAATTAATTTTAGAATTAATGCATATATTTGAGTGAAATATCCCCTTAATTATTACTTTTTAAAAAAATGTTTATTTATTTTTAAAGAGAGGGTGAAAATCTTTCAAGAAGACTCCCTGCTGAGCACGGAGGCCAACACGGGTGGGGGGCTCCAGCCCACGAACCCATAAGATCCTGACCTGAGTGGACACCAAGAGTCCCATGCTTAACGCCACCCAGGCACCCCTCCCCTTGTGTTGTTCTTAAAGCAAAAGACATTGAAGAGAAACCTACATAGAGAAAACAGTTCAGATTATAAAGATAAGCTTGATCAATTTTCATATGATGATGACATTCTTGGAACAACCACCGAGGTCAAGAAGCCCCATCAGCACCCATTCCTAGTTACTGCCCCCAGAAAAGTAACCACTATAATGACTATCATCACTGATTAGTTTTCTCTGTTTTTGACCTTTATGCAGTTGGGATCTTCCAGTGTCAGGCTTCTTGTACTTAGCATTCTATTGTGTGAGTCACCCACACACACAACAGCAATTCATTTATTCTCTCTGCTGAAAGACTTTCATTGTGTGCATATGTCATACACTACACGAACCTCCTACATTAGAGGATATTTGGGTTATTTCCAGTCTGGAACTATTAGGAAGAGTGCTGCTACAAACATGTCTTTGATATGAATATGCATTTTTGTTGGTTATATTATTTGAGTGGAATTTCTCAAAAGTAATAGTCTAGGGGGTCGGGGTCTCCAGGCCCCTGGGTTACTGGACCTCTGAGTCTCCATGACCCTGGCCCTAGGGACTACTGGGTTTCTGGGGTCTGAGCCTTTGAATCCCTCAGTTTTGGAAGTCGGGGTCTTTGGGGTGTCCTGGTCTGGCCAAGTCCTTTCTTACCTTCTCTCCACCCTCCAGCTCCACTTTCTCATCAAAGGAAGTGTGTACTACCTGGTCCACTGGCCGGAACCTGCGCTGTGGATCTCAATCTCACCCATTATCTAGAGCCAGGAGCCACGTCCAGAGACATCCCCACATACACACACGGATCACCACCACCAAATCACTAACAGCTGAAGCATGCACAGAGACCTCAGCTCACACACACTGCTCCCTCTCCCCATTCGATATGCTCATGCGCACCATTACCATCCGCACAGGGCACGCACAGACCCACTCCGAGCCCCCTACCTCGGACTCTGCCCTGCGCACGCGCCACCTCCTCTCACACTGGCAAGCAGCCACTGTGCTCCCACCTTCAATTCCCTCCTGCAACACCACCTCAGAGGTAGAAATCAATGCTCTACAATTGCTTTTAGAGCCTGTGATTGATTAAACAAACAAACAAACCCTATAATAAGGGGAGCCTGGGTGTCTCAGTCGGTTAAACATCTGCCTTTGGCTCAGGTCATGATCACGGGGTCCTGGCATCCAGTCCCGCTGTGACTCCTTGCTCAGCGGGGAGCCTGCTTCTCCCTCACCCCCTGCCTGCCACTGCCCCTGCTTGTGCTCTCTTTCTCTGACAAATAAATAAAATCTTTTAAAAAATTAATAAAGCCTATAATTATCCCACGAAAGCAGGTAATTCGGAAACAGCTGCTTCGCATTTTGAGCGTTCTGCACGGTGATGGTGACAGCGCGCTGCCACCGGGAAGAAAAAACAACAACAACAACCAAAAAATCCAAAAAACAAAAAAACTCGCTACGCTGCGGAGGTCCAAACCCTGCGCAGGCGCATAAAAGAAACCGGGCGGTACTTGTTAGCAAGCGCTAGAAGGGGCCGCAGGGGTTGTTGGGAGTCGTTGGCTCGGCGGGCCCAGTAGCCTCAGGTGCTTCGGAGTTGCCGCATGGGGTTCTGGGAGCAGTAGGCAAGACAGCCCCCAAAGCCTTGTGGGAGTCGTAGTCTCCGGAGCCACTTCCGTGCCAGACTTCCGCTTGTGGGGCGGTTTGGACGTCCTAGCACCGCGTTCTGTCCAGGTGAGTTGTTCCTCCTGTAGTGGATGGGCCCGTGGGCCCCTGCTCTTAACTGCGATGCCATGTGAAGTGGAGAGGCCCGGGAAGTGGTGACAGTAGCCCCCGTGATTCCTTAACTCTGGCCAGGATCCCCACGTTGGACACTGTGGTCCATTCCGTCTCTTGCCCACGCACCCCTTCCCCCAGGTGGGGATTCCACCATCTCCCCGGCCACCCCCACAGCATTGGGTACATCCAGGAGGTCCCTGGTGTGTTCTCGAACCTCTGTTCTGATAGAAGGATACAGACAATATCATTCCTCAGACAAGGCTGCAGTCGGAGGCATCCCTGGGGTCCGCGTCTCTTCTTCTGGGGGCATTTATTACCCCACATTCGACAGTTATTTACTGAGCGCGGGCACTGTGCCAGGCCCAGCGCGAGGCCAGGGGGAGACGGCGGTGGGCAAGGCAGACCCAGTCCCTACCTTTAGCGCCCCAACGGGGACAGGTCTGCCAGACTGACAGAGTCGTGGTCGGGAGGGGATGGAGGCTCTGTGAGCCTGGAGGGGGGACCTGACCCAGGCTGGATCCATAAAGTCTTCCGCAGGAAGATGCTTAGCGGGCATTTCAAACCTGATATGTCCAAATGGAATTCCTGGTGGCCCTCCTGACAAAATGGCCCCATCATCCTCCTGGGGGCTCTGGCCAAAACCTCCAGGTCAGTCTCCATTCATCTTTTCTCATCAGCTGAGCCTCCCCCACAATCCAAGTCTTGTGCAAGTGTTATGGACTCTACCTTCAAAACAGGTCCAGAGTCCCACCCTTCGTTCCCACCTCCACTGCCCCCGCCCCCACCAGGCTACTTGCGACTCTCACTGGCTATTGCCATAGCCTCCTCCCTGGCCTCCCTGCCTCTGCTCTTGCCCCCTCAAATATATTTCCTACTCAAAACCCTCTGTGAATAAAATTCAAACTCCGTATCATGGCCTGTGAGTCTCTGACAACCGGCACAGACTCAACACCTGCCAGGAGGTAGACTCCCAGAACTGGGTAACTGTAGATTTAGGGCAAGAGGAAGGATGAGTCCAAGGTGACTTTATGTCCTGTCCTCTGGAGGAACTGGGTGGAAGGTGCTGGTGCCCTCAGGAGACGGGAAACAGCTGGCCAAGAACAGGTTTCTGCCTTGGGGCGGGGGGTGTTGGAGGCTGGCCGCTGTGGGCACTTGGGATCTGAGAGAAGGCCGAGCCGGGATCCTCCGTGGGGCATCTGGAGGTCCAGTCGGATGGACATCACAAGTGAGTCACCCACAAGGAGAATGGGCTGGGGAGGACCTGAGGACCATGAAGGGGACTCTCCGAAAGAGACTGAAAACTCTGCAGGAGATGAACCATGAGAGCAGAGAAAAAATGAGAGCAAAGTCAAAAGAGAAAAAATTCCAAGGGGCTGTTGCTCAGCTGTGACAGATGCACCTGGTGGTCACTGCTGATGGCTCCTAAGGGCTGCTTGCTGGCCCAGGGACAGGGAAGAGTACTCCCAGCAGAGGGAAGAGCCAGTGCAGATGCCTTGCGGGAGGTGTGTGTCCTGGAGTGTTTGAGAGTACAGACCAGCGTGAGCGAGGGGGGAAGGGAACGAAATCAGAGAAAAAGGGAGCCAGATCCCTGAGAGCTCAGAGGCCACTGGCTTTTCCTAAAGCGAGAAGAGGTGGTGGCTCAGACTAGGGTGGCCGCCACGCAGGTGGTGAGAAGGGTTGGCGTCTGGATCGGCATAGAAGCTATAGTCAGATGGGATTTGCTTGTCTTCCATTTGGGCTTTTGGGGCTTGGGGTCTGAGGATGTCTCTGGGGCATCCTCGGTGGGACACGTGGAGGAATGGCTGCGACTTGACATTCCAATTTGGAGTCGCCCATGGGGAGAGTGAGAAGGGTGGTGGAGGAAGAGCAGGCCGGGGTCCTGGACCCCAAGGCTTCTGGCCTGAGCAGCTGAAAGGCGGGCTGCCCTTCACTGCAGGAGAAGCAAGTGTGGGAAGAAGAATCAGGAATCTGGGTTTTGAGATGCTTGTTAGACATTTGAATGGCATGGGCCCTGCCTTAGGAAGTCACAGACAGTAAACAAAGTCACATAAGGTGACTCCACATACTGCGGCAAATCCTAGAAGCGGGGTGACCTGCTCAGAGGCTCCTGTACTAGGCCAGGCTGGAGGCAGTGGTGGCTTGGGGAGGGGGTACTGAGCAGTGGCTTTTTATGGGTTTGTCAGGCTGGTGGCACCAAGGAGGGTGTGACTGGAGGATTGGAGTTTCTGCTGGGGAGGAAGGAGGAAGAAGGAGGGGGACAGAAAGGGGCCGAGGAAGGGCCAATTCATGTTTTGTTAAGTCCATAGTAACTTGTGGGAGATTCTGACACCAGACTTAAGTCCAATCCTGGAGGCCTATTCAACCTGTCCGGGAAACAGAAGCAGCCCCAGTTGGTGCCGTTGGAGATGTGATCCACGCTGCCTTTGTGTCTCCCTGGAGTTGGTGATCACCCTGCCCCGCAGAGGAAGCCATGGGGACTCACTCCTGGAGACTGTATCCCCCCCCAAAGTGAAATCCAGTTGGTCTTTCCCATTTCTCCCCCTTCCCCTGACCAGAGCTGCAGACCCGCAGCCCCCCTTTATCCTCAGAGTTGCTAACCCCTTCCAGGCTCTCGAAAAAGCCCTGGGGGTCCAGGCCAAAGGTCTCCACCCTGTGCTCTGATTCGTGCTCTAATAGGGGCCGCCTCCCTGGAGACTGTAACACTGCTTCTTTTTTTTTTTTTTAAGATTTTATTTATTTATTTTGACAGAGAGAGATTACAAGTAGGCAGGCAGGCAGAGAGAGGAGGAAGCAGTCTCCCCGCTGAGCATGAAGCCCGATGCGGGCCTCGATCCCAGGACCCCTGAGATCATGACCTGAGCCGAAGGCAGAGGCTTTAACCCACTGAGCCACCCAGGCGCCTGCCACTGCTTCTTAATAGGCAGACCCCATCCCCCCAAACAGTCACCACCTAATTCTGAACGTAACTTGCTTGTCTTCCCCTCTCCATTTCCCCCACCCCAGTACCAACTCTTAGGCTCCTTCTCTACTCGGTGCACAATGGGGTGCATTACGGGAAGCCTCCGGAAGCCAGACCCCCACATCCCTGGGCCTGGATCATTTTGGGCAGGAGGGCTAGCTGGCAGCCTCCCCGGAGGCAACGACCCCGCAAGCCGGAATCCGCCCGTAACCTGCCTCCCCTCTCT